>CP139504.1:88801100-88928600 GCA_021014915.2 Artemisia tridentata subsp. tridentata
ATAGAAACTGTGTTGAATTACTAAGGTTTATGCGGAATCTAAACTGTTAATACAAATATCGTCCTAAAAACGTTATTTATATTTTACGATCTTTGCTTTATTTTGTTAATGACAATTATAAGGTTTATCTTTTGCAAAGCATAAGTATATGTTAAAGTCTTTTACATTTTAGTAACAAGCCTTTTAAAACACATTTACATATCACATGATCACTAGGAATTACAGATTACATACATATATACATTTACATGTTTATTTTTATTTCTTAAAAATGGAAATACACATGACATCATGGCATGCATCATTTACATATCTTAGTTGACTTTACAATATATTTTGGAAAGATCTTGAAGCTAAAGAGTTGACTTTGGAAGATCTTGACAATATATGGAAAGATATGGTAATCCCTTAGCTGGCTTGTCCCCGCGGAACCAAACCAGTACAAGGGCGGAACCAATTTTTTGGGTCCGCCAAATCCGCGGGTTGTCTGCTCAGTTTTGCCTATAAATAGCAAGCTGATCATTCAAGCACACTCATCACTCATATAGCTTAAATTATACACTCATTCATTTGTACATTACTAACCCATTACATTCATTCATTTCATTCTTAGTGATCTCTCTTTTGTAGCAAAGAAGATCAAGCATACAAGCTTCAACACTGTGTTGCAAGTCTTGATAGTTAGATACTGTGTGATTTGTTAGTGTTCACACATCATTGTCTATACCATTCATTCAGTAGAGTTCGGTTAGTGTTTTAGTCCTCAAAACACATAGAGCGTCGGGAGTGGTTGTACCCTTGTTAAAGAACCAACGGGAGTGGTTGTACCCTTGTAAAGAACCCGGTGTTTAGCTTAGTACTGGATAAAGAGTAAGCGACGTGTAAAGGTTTTCTCCGCCTAGAAGGGAGCTTGTTTCTTAGTGAAGAAAAACTCTCGAGTTAGAGGCTTGAGGAGTGAAGTATGGCAAGGAAGAGAGTCCTTGTAGCCGAACCACTATAAACATCTGTGTTGTGTGGTTTGATCATTTCTTTCCTTACTTACTTTATATATATTGCTTGATTGTTTGCTTTAGTTTGAAATCACGTTAAGTATACAAAGCGAAGAAAAGTTTAAAACGGTAAAAACTATTCAACCCCCTTCTAGTTTTCCACAATTGGCATCAGAGCTACGTTACTCAAGATTTTCAAATATATTGTATTTTAAAACTTGAAACGATCAATGGATTTTGAAAACTTCAAAGAAGGGAAATCTATGCAAAGACCACCACTATTTGAACCAAATAGTTTTATATATTGGAAAAATCGCTTTGAAACTTATGTGAAGTCAAAGGATATAGATTTGTGGTATATTATTGTAGAAGGTGATAATAAACCTATATCAAATATATTAGATGGTCGGGATGAGGGTACTTCTCTTACTCGTCATAGTGATGAGCAAAAGAAGCTGATTGCCAAAAATAATGAAGCCAAAATGATGCTTTATAATGCCTTACCTAAGAAAGAATATGAAAGAGTTTTTATGTGTAAAACGGCTAAGGATATTTGGCAATCATTGATTATCACTCATCAAGGGAACTCACAAGTCAAAGATAACAAAATTGATCTTCTTGTTCAACAATATGAACAATTTGTTATCTCTGAAGATGAGACCATTGATAGTGCTTTTGCTAGGTTTAATACTATAATTACTTCTCTTAAAGCACTTGACGAATCTTTTTCTAGTAAGAACTTTGTCAGGAAATTTCTTAGAGCACTTCATCCGAAGTGGAGAGCAAAGGTGACGGCTATTGAAGAATCCAAGGATCTTTCAAGCATGACACTTGACGAGCTCATCGGAAATCTCAAAGTTCACGAGATGGTGATGGAAAAAGACTCAGAAATAGTTAAAGGCAAAAAGGAGAAGATGAAGTCCATTGCCTTAAAAGCTAAAGTAGAATCAAGTGATGAAGAGTCTAGTTCGGGTAGTGAAGACGAAGAGTATGCCATGGCCGTTATAGATTTCAAAAAGTTCTTTAGGAGACGAGGAAAGTTCGTAAGACAACCTCGTGAAGAAAAGAAATCCTTCCGGAAAGACCGTGATGATAGGAAAGGAAAAATGGATAGGAAGTGTTTTAGGTGCGGGGATTCCGGTCACCTAATAGGAGATTGTCCAAAGCCTCCAAAGAACAAGTCTCAAAAAGCATTTGTTAGTGGAGCTTGGAGTGACAGTGATGGTGATGACGACGAGCCTAAGAACGACGAAGTTGCTCTCATGGCTCATGACTCAGAAGAGGTACATTCTGACTCGTCATATTCCTCTATTGATGATGAAACCTTAGAAGTAGAATATAACAAACTGTGTGATATTACTCTAAAAATCATAAACAAAAATAAGTTCTTAAAAACCAAAATGACACTTTTAGAAACGAAGTCTATTGGTTAAAAGAAAAAGAAATACGATCAGAAAAGGGTAAAAGTGTTAAAGAAACATGTGTCTCATGTCAGGAACTTAAACTAGAATTAGAAACACTTAAAACCACACAGGAAGATCTTATCAAACAAAACTCTAAGTTTAAAAGGTTTGATAAAAACATTTGTTTAGCAGATGAGTTAATGCAAATTCAAAAGTTGCCTCATGATAAAACCGGACTAGGATTCATGAAATCAGGAAACTTAAATGACTTTATGAAACAAACAGTGAAAGTACAAGAACCTGTTCCAACAAAGTCAGACACCCACGGATCTGGCGGACCCAAAAATTTGGTTCCGCCAGTAGTGACCAAAGGGTCCGCGGGTACTGTTGATGAACA
Source organism: Artemisia tridentata subsp. tridentata (assembly GCA_021014915.2). Lineage (NCBI taxonomy): Eukaryota > Viridiplantae > Streptophyta > Magnoliopsida > Asterales > Asteraceae > Artemisia > Artemisia tridentata. The sequence goes on from CP139504.1 coordinate 88,803,890, forward strand.
GAAGGTTTGTACTTCAGACCGTACTGAGTTCGTTAAAGTCACTAGAAAACCTAGCACTAGTACAACTGTTAACAAACAAAAACCAGCAGTTACTATAGGAAAAGGTCAAGTTAAAAATGAGTTTAGGACTAAAAAGGTTCAACAGAGGCCTAAAACTAGTTTTCCCAAACACCACTTTCCTAAGAGTAACCTTAACTCACAGCATCATCATCAAAATAGTTGGAACCAAAACATGTCTAGGAACTTTCAAGGTCCCAACTACATACCATGGAACACTTGTCCACCATTTGCATACATAAACCATGATATTGTAATGTTTAACCCTAATGGACCCATGAGATATTGGGGACCAAACGCTTGAGTTTTTCTTTAACTTAGGTGTGCTTAAAAGTCGGGTTAGAACCCGACGATTGGATCAAAGATAGTGGGTGTTCAAGACACATGACAGGAAACAAAAGCCTTTTCTCAACCTACCAAGTGTATGATGGAGGTAATGTCACATTCAGTAGCAAGCTTAAAAGTAAAATCATCGGAAAAGGTACAATCTCTCATGACTCTCTCACTATTGATGATGTTGCTCATGTAGATAATTTAGGATTTAACTTACTTAGTATTAGTCAATTATGCCGCAAAAAGTATAACGTCCTTTTTAGTGAAAATGGAAGTAAAATACTTAAGGATGGCATAACTGTAGAAAAAGGTGTTTTGAAGAATAACGTTTACGTTATGAAGTTAGACAAAACACCTAAAGACAAACTTTGTCTCACCTCTCTGGATGAAAACTCAACTCTATGGCATAGACGCTTAGGTCACGCCAATATGAGGCTAATCCAATCCTTATCATCTAAGGAACTCGTTAGGAACCTACCCAAGTTGAAATACGACCAACACTTTTGTGATGCTTGCAAAATTGGGAAACAAGTTCATAATAGCCATAAGGCTAAAAACATGGTGTCTACATCTAGGTGTCTAGAATTGTTACATATGGATTTGTTTGGTGTCTACAAAGTTACGGGAGAAACTTCTATACTTTAGTAATAGTAGAAGATTACTCTAGGTATACTTGGACTAAGTTTTTGAAAACTAAAAATGAGGCATTTGATAAATTTGAAATTCTAAGTAAGAAAATTCAAAATCAAATAGGAAATAACATTGTGTCTATTAGAACCGACCACGGTCGTGAATTTGATAACGAAACCCAATTCGGAGCTTTTTGTGATGCTAATGGCATAACACATAATTTCTCGGCTCCTCGAACTCCTCAATCTAATGGTGTAGTAGAACGTAAGAATAGAACACTTCAAGAAATGAGTCGAACAATGTTAAATGAACAAAACATACCACAAAAGTTTTGGTGTCACGCCGTAGATACATCCACATACATCTTAAATAGAGTATTAATTATACCATTTTTGAAAAAAGACTCCATATGAGTTATATAGAGGCAAAAAGCCTACTTTAGTATATTTGAGAGTTTTTGGAAGCAAGTGCTTCATTTTAAACACTAAGGATTATCTCACTAAGTTCGACCCAAAGTCGGATGAAGGTGTATTTCTTGGGTATTCACAAAATAGTAAAGCCTACATAGTTTTGAACAAATAAACCTCAAGAGTCGAGGAATCGTTGAACGTAACATTCGACGAAAGTCCACCTTCCTCTAAGACATCACCTTTGGTAGATGATGACTTAGTTGAAAGTCAAATGGTTGAAAACCAAGAAAATATAGAAAATGACAAAGAAGATGAACCCGTAAATAGGGAAATAGTCAACATCAAAGAATCCAAAAGTCATCCATTAGACAACGTCATAGGAAAAATTAACGAAAGAACCTTAAGGTCAAAAGTCCAAAACCAAAGTAATTTCTTTTGTTTTGTTTCAACCATTGAACCTAAAAATGTTAATGAAGCCATAAAAGATGAATCTTGGGTCATAGCTATGCAAGAAGAACTTAATCAATTTGTTAGAAATGACGTTTGGACATTGGTCCCTCAACCTCAAAATCAAACCATAATAGGAACAAAATGGGTATTTAGGAACAAAATGGATGAAAATGGAGTTGTGTCTAGAAACAAAGCTAGGCTAGTAGCTCAAGGCTACAATCAACAAGAAGGTATAGATTACGATGAGACATTTGCACCCGTCGCTAGGCTTGAGTCTATTAGAATACTAATTGCATATGCATGTGCACACGAATTTAAACTATTCCAAATGGATGTTAAAAGTGCTTTTCTAAATGGTTTTATTAATGAGGAAGTATACGTTGCACAACCTCCCGGCTTTGCCGATTTTGAAAAACCTAATCATGTCTACAAACTTAAGAAAGCTTTATACGGACTTAAGCAAGCACCAAAAGCTTGGTATGATCGACTTAAGACTTTCCTAGTTGACCATAAGTATACCATGGGCCTAGTAGACAACACTTTTTTCACCAAGAAAAAGGGATCACATATTATCATAGTGATGAAGCGAAAAGTGTACCGCTTTTAAGGGGTCATTTAAGCCTTAAATCGTATTTATTTGATCAAATATTGCCCTAAATCGTTCCTTTTGTCATTTTAGGTACTTTTGAGGAGAAATCTGGAAAAGGAGGCATTTTGGACGTTTTTGGAGCATTAAAGTGAAGAAAACGACAAAGTCTCAAAAATCGGCTGAATGTTACCTTTGACGGCGTCACAATTAACTCTGGACAGCGTCATGCTTTGGCAAGAAAAAGTGGACGTGAAATTTACTCATGATGAGCCAGTGAAAATAGCATGTGAATTCTGACGGCGTCACGCTTTAACTTGATCAAGGGCGTCACGGCTTAAATCATAAGGGGACGGCGTCACGTTCAAGGTTCGACGGCGTCAAGCCTTGATAAGCCAGAATGGATTTTTGAAGAGCTAAAGAGGGACGGCGTCAAGAAGGTCATCCGGGAACCCTAAAAGCGGCGAGGTGACGGCGTCACACTCCATAAGGTGACGCCGTCAGATGTAAAAATCTATATATAGTTTTCTAAATTATTGTCATTAGAGAGAGCTGAGTGTGTGGAATTTTGGGAGAAAACCCTAAGACGATTTTAGCTACTTTTTCAAGGTTTTTTGCCTTGAGATCTTCCATGTTACATTGAAGATAAGTTATCAATTAATCATTCAATATGTCTATGTGTTGTTTGATTTTATCTTATTCTTGTCTTTTGATTAACATGTTAGGCTAAATTTATCTTGTGTTTGCTTAGATCTAATGAAACCTAGCTATTGATTATTGGTTGTTAGTGTGTTATTAGTTGTATTGGATGATTGTTTATCTATGTTAGGCTTAAGAAAACTGGCTAACTTCCTATTCGGTAACTTGCTTGAACGTCTTAAGAAACATGAACCAAATGCGTACTAAAGGTTTTTATGGTTGTATTTAATGCACAAGCGAATTCTAGTGATCCCATGTTAGGAGCTTCCTAGCCGGCTCGACATAGGAGTGAAGTAGGAGCTTGTAGAGTTGGGGAAGTAAGTACGCCACCCCACGAATGGTATTAAGGAATACACCCGTCATCCACGCGACTAATACACACTAATTAACCGGTAAAAGATAGTTAGGGAGTAAGGAAATCTAAGTAAACACATTTCTCTACACATAAGTTTCTCACCACATTTTCATTTTTGTTATTTTATTTTATTTGCATTCGTAGTAATTTGGGTTAGTTGACTAGCAACTAATTCCGCCACTCCTTCAAAACCGAGATTTTACTTGCTTTCATAAAAAAATATAAAAACATAAAAAAGAATCTTCCTCAACCCTTAGACCTATTAGAGTAGCTTTTCATACCTAACGAACACTATTCCCTGTGGAGAACGATCAATCCCCCGTACTTACCACTACACTATACTACATCGGTCAGGTACACTGCCTGGTGGGGTTGTAAGCCTCTTGAGATCCCTCGAGAGGTAAAACCTGTTGTAAGGTTGCAAAACCCACGCATCACATAGTCCAGATATATGTGGATGACATTATATTCGGTTCAACTTGTAAAGAGTTATGCGATGAATTTTCGAAAATCATGCATGATGAGTTTGAAATGAGTATGATGGGGGAACTAAACTTTTTCTTAGGTCTCCAAATAAAACAATTAGAAGATGGGATATTCTTCAACCAATCTAAGTATATAAGGGATATGCTTAAGAAATTTGGTCTTGAAGATTCCAAACCCATGAAAACACCCATGTCCTCCGAAACCAAACTTACCAAGGATGATGAAAGTGAATCCGTAGATAGCACTAAATATAGAGGAATGATTGGTAGTTTACTCTACCTCACGGCTAGTAGACCGGACATTATGTTTAGTGTTTGTCTATGTGTACGCTTTCAAGAAGATCCCAAAACATCCCATCTTGAGGCCGTGAAACGGATATTTAGATATATCAAAGGTACTACACATTTAGGATTATGGTATCCCAAAGGAACGGGAATGGAAACTATAGTGTATGCCGACTCAGACCATGCCGGTGACTATGTCGATAGAAAAAGTACAAGTAGTATTTGTACTTTTGTTGGGCATTGTCTCACCTCATGGTTTGCCAAGAAACAAACGGCCCTAGCAATATCAACAACTGAAGCCGAGTACGTATCTGCAGGAAAGGCGTGTCAACAAGCACTATGGATGAAACAAGCTCTCGTCGATTATGGAATTGAACTCAACGACATTCCCATTCTTTGCGACAACAAAGGAGCTATCGACCTTAGCAAAAATCCAGTCCAACACGCTATAACTAAACACATAGAAATACGTCACCATTTCCTACGCGACAATGTTCAGAAGGGAAACATCTCAATCGATAAAGTTTTCTCAGAGGACAACATTGACGACATTCTCACTAAACCTCTTAAAAGAGCACCCTTTAATTTTCTTAGACTTGGTTTAGGATTAATGGAACCTAGTGAGTAGATAAAACCTTAGCTTGAACCTTAGATTAACCAAACACCACAAAAACCAAAACCTGAGTCTGATCCTGCGGAACCAAACGACAACAAAGGCGGACCCCTTGTTTTGGTTCCGCCAGATCCGTGAGTCTCCAGGCTAATTTTTTAATATATATAACAAACACCATGTACTGTGTATCACAACTCCCAAAAACATACCAACTACTGGAACTCGACTCAAAATCAACCAAATTCACAATTTAGGTCATCTCCTTCCACCAATTTGTGCTCTAATCATCTCTGTAAGTATCCTAATCACGTCTACATTCCTGATCTAAGTCTAGGATTTCTATTTCATGCACAAAATCAAAACTTGGGGTTTATACATATTTTTAGCTAAATCATGAAACATATTTACTGAATTACATCCCAAATCATGTTTTCCTTAGTTAGGAATTGCATCTTGTAGGACATTATCATAATTTATCAAAAACCCCATGAGAAATTTTTATCAAAATCTTCTCACGACTAGGAAAAATGGTTTTTGAACATTGTTAATACAAATATAGAAACGTTATGTTTTTACTCATCACTTGCATAATGTCTCTTGAATGCTAAAGGAATTACATAACTAATATGTATTTTCGGTTACATTCAATCGAAGCTATATTGAAGTAGGAGCGTTTGGGTTATCTCTAATTTTACTATAAAACTTGCATTAACAAAATTTTCATGCATCAAAAGGAGTCGAGATAACCGCATCTCCACATTGTCCCCATATAGGCACACACTAGAAATTTATACACGTATTTTCAATACTTTAACTAAACTATGTAATTTTCATGTCTAGGATAATCATGCCTCCCGCGAATTATTATGATCACAAAGAAACCGTCAAATACCTACCTAAACATCACAAAACCAAAGGACTCAGTGAGGAACAAGTTGAAATATTCAAAGCCTTAGAAAAACGCAATGTACATGAGGGTAGAACCATAGAACCCTCATTCCTAGAAGGAACCGTTCTTAGAGAACAACTTGCTGCCATTCGATTCGATTGTCTCCTAGACATCGATGAACCCATAATCCCCAGATTCATACTTGAATTCTATGCAACTGTAGGTCTAAGAACAAATGATTATGGTTACATGAATGTTCATTTCAAAATAAACCAAGCTCAGTTCAACATCCCTCTAGATCAATTTGGAGATGTCTTAGGTGTTCCAAGTCATGGAGATTGTTTCTATTCGGACAAATGGTCATTGTCCATCCTCGATTCCAACCTTGATCGTATGCAACCATACGACACACCTCTAATCTCAAAAGAGGACATCCGTGCTCATCTTTTTGTTCCTAGAACCTCCCACACTAGGACTAGTCGAGGAAAAGAGGTAAATCGTGATCCGTTTGGCATGGAGCTAAACGAACTTAGGCCCCAATTCAAGAAGCTCGAGGAAGTTCTTAGGGAAAACGTAATTAGCACCATAGGAAATAGAGACCATGTTAACGCAAGTCTTTGCTACATGCTCTATTGTGTGTCAAACCATCGACCATTCAACCTCGCCTACTATATCGCCAAAAGAATGGCCTATATTCTAGTTCAAGGCATAACCGCCATGCCCTACGGGATGCTTCTCACCCGTATTTATAGAGCCTTTGCACCCATCCCTCGAAATGTTAGAGGTTATGTTCCCAACAACACCGAGATTAAACACACCTTTTTTCCACTTAGTGATCATAGGGTAGCCGTAGCAAAGGGAAAACGAGCTCATCCTCCCACCTCATCATCATAATCATCATCGGTTAGCGAGGATGATGGTTTACCAAATTATATGATTCCTCCGCCCGAGTATATGAGTCAACTACCTCCCATTGACAAAAAATCTGCGGAGTTTTGACAAACTCGAGGTATGATGAAGAATCTTGGAAGGTGGGTCATGAAGCTCTACAAGAAGCTTAGCAAGAAGTGAGGGCTAGGGGATGTTTGGTATTAGACAATTCCAAGACAATGATGTGTTGAATTCTTATATTCTTAGAACATTATGATTGTATGATATATTTCTGTGAACTAACATAACTTTTCAGGACGATAACACGTGATGTTATCAATTTTTCATGCTTAAGCCACCGTTTGGCTTAACCCACTTTTATGGTAAGTTATTATCATCGGATTAATCTATGTGTAAACGTGTGTTAGAACCTGTATTTTTAGTTTTATTCTATCACATATTAGTAGTTATATATGTTTTAGGAGAATTTTCGGGATTTGAACGGGTAACGCAAAATTTGACAATCTCTCTGTTAAGAATTAGCACTTTTGAACGGCGGATATGGCGGAACCAAATTATGGGTTCCGTCTGTTGAAATTTTTGGCTCCGCCAAAATACAACCTGTGGATTCCGCGGAACCAAAATTTTGGTTCCGCCTTTGTTATCGATTGGATCCGCCAACTCCAACAGTAACTTTTTCAAAAATTCCCAACTAATCCCGATCCTTATATTATTGATTCTAGTTTTTAGGATTAATCTACTGATAATTAGGGACATTAGGATGATTTAGGAACACTTAGAATCATAAGAAATCCATTTCCCACCAAAATTTGAATATTCAAAATTTTCATTTGAGTTACCTTTCTGTAACAAGCAAGGAACCCTCAATTTGGTTCCTTGCAATCCGTGGAAACATCAAATCAATAGATTTCCCACTAAGGTCTTGCATTTACTGCATATCTTCAACCTTTCACTCAACTTAATCTCTATGGTTTGACTTAGATGATGTGACTAGCACAAATTTTTGTTCCAAATCATTAGGAACCTCCATCCTTCAATGGATTAACAACCTCTTCTCTTCCATCCCATTTATCGGGATATCCACGATCCTTTATACCGTGACCAAGAGCCACCACAACAACAACCTCAACAAACCTCACCAACATCCACACTCAATCCCATTGATGAGACAATGTGGAACGATCAACCCCAATCACAACAAGAAATCAACGAGGAATTGGACCGCCTCTATGCTTTCTCAAATATGGTGGATTCCCACCTCCATGAGGATATGGACCTCCAATCCACTTTGATGGCCTCCATTATGTCCCCAAACTACATACCACCACCTCCACCATCAAACACCCAACCACCAACACCTCCAACTCATGAACCAAACCTTCCACATCCAAGACATGATTATATCATGTGTGAAAGGACCGCCCATTTGGTTCAAAGAACCAACATCTCGGTTCTTGAACTTCAAAACGAGATGAGGTTCATTTTGAACCACATTCTCAAGCGCCTTAATGCGCTTTCTCATCCTCCTCAATAGGAGCTTTTACTTTCTTCCTAGTTTCCTTTTATAGGAACTTTTAGGATTTATTTTAGGATTTTTTCTTTTTAGGATTTATTTTCTTGTTATGTTGTAACATCATGTTTTGTGACTTATGTCACAAACAATTTTCAATTAATGGATGATATATTTATGCTTATGGGTGATCACTATTTAGCATAATATCTTGGTTTGTTTGATTCACTAACATTATTGTATGGTTGGTTTGAATTCTCATAATGATTTGACCACTTACACTTAGGTGCATTTTTTGATCAGACACGTATTTTTGACTTTTTAAAGTCAAATGGGTTGAACTATCATGCTTGGTTGACCTATACATATGCATTATGCTACTTGGTTGGATTGATTCTCAACTAACCTTTGTTTTGTAGCTTTTCTCAACCTTGAATCATATACGTTGGTACCCTTGCAACGGGGAGTATAGATCGAGGGGGAGCATATACGTTGGTACCTTGAATCATATACTAACCATTTGTTTTGTAGGTTCATACATCATAACCTTGGCACTCCAATTAGGGGGTGTATTATCCAAGGGGGAGCTTTTAAAGTTCTCAAAATCATTGCATCATTCTTGGTACTCCAAATAAGGGGGAGTAATAACCAAGAATTATTCGCCACATTCCGCTACGCATATCTTCTTTTTGTTTTGACAAAAAGGGGGAGATAGGATTAAGTTCATACATCACAGTACATATTTTTATGCTTAACATAGTTTTCACAACTTGCATAAAAATATTTTTATGCTTAACATAGTTTTCACAACTTGCATAAAACTAACTTAATCTATATTTTTAAAATACTTTTTATTTTACTGATTTCATTGCTTAAAAATAAACGTTATGTTTTGTCATCAACAAAAAGGGGGAGATTGTTAATACAAATATCGTCCTAAAAACGTTATTTATATTTTACGATCTTTGCTTTATTTTGTTAATGACAATTATAAGGTTTATCTTTAGCAAAGCATAAGTATATGTTAAAGTCCTTTACATTTTAGTAACAAGCTTTTTAAAACACATTTACATATCACATGATCAATAGGAATTACACATTACATACATATATACATTTACATGTTTATTTTTATTTCTTAAAAATGGAAATACACATGACATCATGGCATGCATCATTTACATATCTTAGTTGACTTTACAATATATTTTGGAAAGATCTTGAAGCTAAAGAGTTGACTTTGGAAGATCTTGACAAGACTTGACAATATATGGAAAGATATGGTAATCCCTTAGCTGGCTTGTCCCCGCGGAACCAAACCAGTACAAGGGCGGAACCAATTTTTTGGGTCCGCCAAATCCGTGGGTTGTCTGCTCAGTTTTGCCTATAAATAGCAAGCTGATCATTCAAGCACACTCATCACTCATATAGCTTAAATTATACACTCATTCATTTGTACATTACTAACCCATTACATTCATTCATTTCATTCTTAGTGATCTCTCTTTTGTAGCAAAGAAGATCAAGCATACAAGCTTCAACACTGTGTTGCAAGTCTTGATAGTTAGATACTGTGTGATTTGTTAGTGTTCACACATCATTGTCTATACCATTCATTCAGTAGAGTTCGGTTAGTGTTTTAGTCCTCAAAACACATAGAGTGTCGAGAGTGGTTGTATCCTTGTTAAAGAACCAACGGGAGTGGTTATACCTTTGTAAAGAACCCGGTGTTTAGCTTAGTACCGGATAAAGAGTAAGCGACGTGTAAAGGTTTTCTCTGTAACCACTGTAAAAATTTCACATTGTAATAAACAATTACATATTCTATATAAAGAATACTTATCCTTTTTCTACGTATAATTTTTTTTATTTAGTCATAACTACTATCTAATATGACGTAACTTACATCCTCAACAAACGTTCTCTCACGCGGAACAACACCAACCTACTTAATGTTTATATCACGTAAACATTTCCATATGTCAAGTATAAAACTTTACAATGTTTCATTTGCCACTTTCCATTAATTCGTTAACGTACGATTAATAAACATTCAAACTAAACATTTCTTATCTATTAGAGTTTTTGCGAAACTCTAAACTATTATAATTACAATAGCAAGTAACTAAACCTTAAAAACACTAAAGTAAAACTCATCCAAAGCTAATGTACAAGCTCCTAAAGCACAGAAACCCTAAATTCACTTTAATTCCCGATACGAGCCCTAAATTCACCAAACTATGATTTTATGTAATAAAATCACAAACCCTAAATTAATATCTATATATATATGTTTTCTACAAATTATAAGTGTACAAGCCTTTCAAGCCAATGTACAAGCCTTTAATGCATGAAAACTAAATATTTATATAGATCACATTATAAACCTGAATGTACTCATTTTAAAACATACTATACAAGTCTTTTATGCACCAACCTTAAAAATATATTTCATATACCTACTAAATTTAAGTACAAGCCTCTAAACCTAAGGTACAAGTGTTCAATGCATAAAAACTTAAAACTACATTTATTTATCTTTAAACCTAATTAAACTAACATATATTTAATTTAACGTAACCAAATACTAAAAATATATTTTCTATATTTCTTAAACTATAGTACAACCCTAACTAGCCTATGGTACAACCCTTTAAAGCATAAATCGAATTCCTTTTCTTTTTCTATCAAATTCGACACTAATATTAAACATACAAGCCCTAGATTATTTTCTAACCAATCACTACTCAAACCAAGCCCTAAACTAAGTTTGCTACTTCATCTAGACACCATGTACAACATTTTATAGCCTAACTAGAAATAAACTAAACCTTTCCTTACTTACTACTAAGCAACTTCTACACCACAAGTCTTCTTCTTGGCCTAGAAAAACACCAACACACCATGTCTTCTTGATTTTTACCTTAGGAAAGTATTGTAGGTAAATCCCATGGTTTAGGATTGAAATACATCACCCCTCTCCACATGGCACCACACAACCTTCTATGTTATACCTCACCATGTCTGCTTTCCTTAGACATGGTGACTAGAAAAATTAAGAAACTCTAAACCTTTTATCCTATATAAATCGAACCACATATTCCCATATTCATCCCATTTTTTGAACCACACAAAAACACCAACACACCTATTTATCTACTGATCAAGGAGTCAAATTAGAAGCTAGGAAGGAGATTGGAAAGACCTAGAAGGAGGAGAAACCTTGATGTTCATTGTCAAAGCCAACTTGTCCCAAAAACCATATTAGTTGAATTAGTACACAAGTAGCGTACCAGAGACGTTTATCAACTATATTTGATTTGTTTTCCATCCAAACTACTAAGGTGAGTACATAGTCCTACTTTTATACGTTTTCCAAACTTGTGGGGAGATACATGCTACAAACCGAACACAAGTATTTTTTGTATGCTTTCCTGATTGATATTGCCTAAGTTTAACTGTTGCCCTAAAAGACCCTCAATCATTAACCATTAATCACTTGCGGGTGAACGTGAATATAGTGAATAGATCTATTGGAATTGATGACCCATTTGTGTTGTAGGAAAATTAACCAAATGCACTTTATTTGAGATCAATAAAAAGAATGGCAAACTCCTACTCGAGGGCATTATTACTACATTTAACTATGTTAGTAATTTACATCAATAGTTCATTACTATGATGTCCTACCTGTTAACGTTTGCGTATCGTGAGACACAAGGCAATATTCTAAACTGCAATATTACTGATTTACTTTCTCTTAGCTTGTGTTCAACTGAATATTACAACAAACACTATGGATTCACTCAACCTTTGTGTTGACTCTTTAGCATGTTTTATCTCAGGTAGCTAAAAGCACGACTTAGCACGGAGTGGCAATGGGCTTTCTTCTTATAAAAAGAGTTTCCATTTTGTTATCATTCATCAAGTAACGTATCTTTTATAATGTATTTCAAAACTTCCCGCTGGGGCCTCTATTATGTAACTCTGATTTTAATAAATGAATGATAACAATTTTATCTAAAACGTCTCTTTTCGAGTCGTTTTCTATTTTCATGACTACGATACCTGAAGTAATACTGTAAAACCCCAAAATTACCACAATCTGAAATGACCAAAATACCCTCTAATTTTGAGATTTTAAGAACTTATAAAATACGCTATAAATTAAAACTTGAGTTATATATCATGTTATGACTCGAAACCATACAATATGAAAACATAATCTAAAGTATTTATAAAATTATGTATGAACCTTAAGATAGAAATTATGGCACGTTTAAAAGTATAAGTTGTAGACCGAAATTAATAAAATGTGTACACAAATTAATTATGGGAGATAAGTATAAGAATTTGGCAAATATGGAAAGTGATAATCACTCCTTAATCACCACATAATTTTTGGCTCAAACCCTCCTACATCTCCTTTCCATAACCGTGTATACCATCCTCTCCAAAAACAAACCCTAACATTTTCTTCCTTCTCTATTTTGTACGGCAAAAGCACATCAAACAAACCCTAGAAAATTATTCCATTCGACATCAAAGAGAAGAAGGAGAAGAGCTTGATCATTGTTTTCTTATACTATTCGTATCACAACAAAAAGGTAATCAAACATTATATCATTTAAATCTATTCGACATGATCATATTCATAACCTAATCGATCTATATATTTTTTTCTTTTCTTCCGTTCGTATCACAAAGAAGGAGAAGGAGGTGTGGTGATTTTTTTCGACCTAGAGATCTTTGTGTTCTTGATCCTTATTCGACCTAAGATAAGAGGTAATTATAAACTTTAATCTATAACATCATTTTCGGATTAATATGTGTTAATATGATGAATTATGTTATTAAAATCGGATGGGTATATACAAATGAATCTGGCAGAAATTATGTGCTAACAAATCGAATTGTTAACCAATGAAATAAACATGAATTTTAGTGGTTCTTTGGTCTAAAACTTAATTCAGTGAAATAGGGTTCAAATGAAATTTATTTGGTGATTTTTAGATGTCGGGAAGGCACCCGTTTGATTTTTACAAATTCATGTGTCAAAACTGTATTTCGGGTTCTGAAAATTCAGTCGTGGTTTATGATTTTTAATTTAATATCTATAATGAATTAAGACCTTAGATTTGGGAAGAATGATATTTGGGATATGAGTTAATTTGTGTAATTTTTGTAGATTTTTCTGAATTTTTCTACGTGGGTAAATAATTGCATACATTCGGGGTGTTTCATCAGATCCAAATTGAGAACATGTTGTGAATATCGATTTTTAGATCATACTTGTACTACTTAATAAAATCTAGAAAATTTCCTAAAATACTTAAGACATATATGAACATCTGGGTAAAAGTATAGAATTTATTAAGCTCGGGAAGGTAATTTAAAAAAAAATGCAAAAGTCGGATCTGTTTTTGATGTTAATGCTGAAATTAAGAAATTACTTATTTAAAACACTTATAAGCTTATTTGCTTTACATTTAGAACTTAAATAAGATTTGTGTCATCTTAAAAGTGTTTAACCTATGTTTTGAATAATTATCATATCAACCTTGAACTTTGGCATAATTGCAATAATAACCCTAATCTTTGAACAATGATTATATGAAACCCAAATGATATGAATTAAACACTAAAACTACTAATTCGGGAAATATAACCTAATTATGACCAATTTGAATGTATGAAACCCTAATTGGAGTTTAATCACATTAAATGAACAATTAAAATGACTTGTGTAATTAGAAACCCTAATCTCGCATTTACTTAATTTGACTTGTGAAACCCTAAATTGTGAAACAACATCATTTTATAATTATGAAACTCGATTTTGACATTTATAACTATTTAAACCTTTTTAAACACTACTTACTATTTTTAGAAACCCTAAATTGCTTTTAAACCTAAATATGGAAACTTACTATTTTTGGAAAGTTACTATTTATGGAAAGCTACTATTTTTGGAAATCTACTATTTATGGAAAGTTACTATTTTTGGAAGTACTAAAGAAAAGTTACTATTTTGAATACTAATGAAAGTTACTATTTTTGGAAAGTTACTAAATATGGAAAGTTACTTAAAATGGAAGAGCCGACTAAAATAGGTAATCTGATTTAAAATAAGTTATTAATCAGACGATCATAAATTCGTGTAGATTCGCTGAAGATGGAGTTTACTTCCGATCTTTTCGTTTCTAGTTGTGTTTTCACTTGCGGTCTAAGGTACAGATATTCTACCCTTTTTCAGTAAGGGTGCTTTCGTTCTCATGACTTTCTTGATCTTGATTCATTAGGATTCCCTAAGCCATTGCTATGTTCCCTTATACTTTGATTCGTTCTTCATGATCCATTTGACATTCGTTCATTATGATCCTTGTGATATAATACTTGATAAAATTTGTTCCTTACCCTGTGATATTAGTATTCGAATTACTTTACACTTAGAAGGTTCATTTGACATTGGTGACTAGATGTGAAAACCTTTCTTAATTATATCATGAAAATGTTTTGAGAAAAACTATTTTAAAATGATGTTTACGAACGATGCGATACCACTTTTATATGGAATTTTGCTATCTTTTATGAAAACTAATTTTAAAGACTACTTTTATGAAAACCGTTATTAAAGATCATTTTTATGAAAATCATTTGATAAAGATTTCTTTAAATAAACCATTTGATTATGAACCTTTGACGATGAACCTTTGATACTTTGATGACTTGACATTTGACCCTGATATGATTCCCTTATTTGACTCATGACTTTCGTTGTATGATTGTCACTCTTATTCATTCTGACATTTATTAAATGTCTCTGCTATGCTATGCTTATGCTTTCCCATGCTTATTTGAGTTACTATCTTATTTCTCTTGCCATGCTAGATTATGATTGTTGTATGCTATGATAGATCTGTGCCTGAGCTTACCTAGTTCTGGAGGTACCAGGACCATGTCTTTGATGGCACCCTAGGCATGACACTCCCGTAGAGGTGTGATAGATCTACGGCGTTCCCCCTTATGTATATGTATTTTATCGTGATCACTATTGGCCATTAATGCGTGTGTGTGCTTAGTCTAGTACTGACATACATACTTATGTTAGGGAGCGTATGGATGCATCCTAGGTTTTATGTATATGTGATTATGGTGACCGGGTGGTGTGTGCCTTACACTCCTTCTCACACTATTATTACTTACTTAGAGGTCTCCCCTCTTCATATACATGTATTTGCTTTAGTATGATTCGACGGATTATGTATGGAGTTCTTATGGCACATCCTTATATGAACTTTTTCATTATCTCTCTCGATTCATTTATTATTCAGTTCTCATGCATTCCTAATTGTTAGTTCTCCTTAAAATTCGTATGACTTTCATAATTATACTTTCGTTTTGTATTCTTATTCCTTCGTTGCTTATGCTTAATTACCGTTATGTTATGTTATATATATCTGTTCACTGGGCTTTTTAAGCTCAGCGCATTTCTTTTCCTGTGGCAGGTTTTAGTTTGGAAGCTGGGTTATGAGTGGAGAGTACTTTGGACTTAAAAGACCTTACTAGCTATTCTAGATCAGAGATTACTAGAACGTTTACAAATTGTAGAACTTAGAAGTTATTATTGTTCCCTTTGTAATCTTGTATATTAAATTCTTCCTTTGTAACCTTGAAAATTATTTTGTATTATTTAGTCATATGCTTGTGTTTGCTTTGATATGTCACCATAACGTAATACTTCTACCCTTATCGGGTTGGGGTGTTACAAATACCCCAACTTATATTCCGCTGCGTATATCGAAAATGGGGGTGTTACATTCTCCGCCTAGAAGGGAGCTTGTTTCTTAGTGAAGAAAAACTCTCGAGTTAGAGGCTCGAGGAGTGGAGTAGGGCAAGGAAGAGAGTCCTTGTAGCCGAACCACTATAAATATCTGTGTTGTGTGGTTTGATCATTTCTTTCCTTACTTGCTTTATATATATTGCTTGATTGTTTGCTTTACTTTGAAATCACGTTAAGTATACAAAGCGAAGAAAAGTTTAAAACAGTAAAAACTATTCAACCCCCCTTCTAGTTTTCCACATAAACAATAGTATTAAGAAGAACAGTTAACACAATTGTAAACAAATCAACAACTTCAATATTATTAATACGAATACTCTTTAAGTATTAGGGTTTACAACCTTGAAGTTATGAATAATGTGTTTCGAACTCTATGCCCTAGGACCTCCTTTTATAGGCTAAGGAGTCCTAGTCGACTTACAATAACTTTCTATACAAGATAAATCTTTAAAGAATCTTTTATATAATTATCTAACCGACTATACAAGTTTATCTTATCAGCAGTATTAACAAAATACACTAGCAGTCTTAATTCTAACTCTAGCAGTAGTAATCTTGCAGCAGTTGAAACTCTAAACTAGCAGCATTAACATTAAGCCTGGCAGTACTAACTACTTAGTGTATATTTCCTTGAAGTTCTCAGCTGTTATAATATACACTAGCAGTCTTAACCTTCATTAGCAGCAGTAACTCTATAACTAGCGGTAGAAACATACTTAGAGCATTTTCCTTTTAATCACCTGAGCAGTTGTAATCTCATGAGCAGCTTTATCCATCTTGAGCAGTATTAACATCTTGGAAGCTTTAATTCCCAACAATCCTCCCCTAAACTTGATATTTTCATCTAAAATCATCAAGTTTCCTTCAAAGAATAATCTTTCACTAAGAGGATGCTTCCAAACACTATTCCCTCATTTTTTTATAATCTACCCCATAAAGTTGTTTCTCCATTTTCTTAAGAAGCTGATATACTATTTCACTCCAATGATCAACTTGAAGTTTGATAGTACCATTAAGCATCATGTCAAGTGTATACTTAGCTAAAGGATAGTCTTTCTCCACTAACATGTAGAGTTGAAGTCCTCTCATCATCACAGTATGAACTCCACATGACTGAAAAAGCTTCCAAAGCACAACTTTATTTTTATATTGATCATGCCAAACTCTATTTTCATGATAAGTTTCAAACATAACCTTCAAGTCACCCCAGAGAACTCTATCCAAAATATCTTCTAGTCTAGAATCTCCATACTTTTCTTTGACTAATGCCCATAAGATCTCCAAATCTTCCCTGTCAAAGTTTCTGAGCATTTGTGCAAAAGTGACAAACCTTTGAGACTGTCCACCAACTCTTATTATCTCCCACTAAGCAGTCTTTCCATGATAACCAGTTTTTCAATCTATGATAGGTACTTTAGTCTTCAAAGGAACAGCATCAACAATTTCTTCATCATGATCACTTATTATTTTTATCAATTAGTGTAGATTACCTGTTTCTTTTGCATCACTTTCTTGTACTTTCTTTGTTTTCTCTTGTGTTTGCTCAGTTTGCTCATCTAGTTTTTGCTTCTTGCTGTTTTCAACTCCTAATTCTTCTCTAGCTCTCTTAGAACCTCCTACCACCTCAGTTTCCATAGAAACAAATGTATTTACTCTCTTGAAGACTTTATCAAAAACTTCCTTGATCTTTTCAAAACTCATGTGCTTGAACTGATCTTCCAATTATCCATATTCTTCAACTAAGTACACATTATTGATCTTTGTTGAGCCTTGGTAGGTAGCTTGTTCCTTTTAGCTTCTGCTCTCTTTTGTGCAAATAATTTTTTCTTTTGTTCTAAAAATTCCATCAGCAATTTAGCTTGCTCTGCCTCAGTAAATTGTTCTCTTTCTTCTTGTTGTAGCCTTTGTGCTAAGAGATAATCAGCTTCACACTTTGCTTCAGTGTCATCCCATTTGCTCATAAGTGCAATTTTCTTTGCTTCTTTCTCTGCTTTAATTCTACTTTGTTCTGCAATTATCCTATTCTCTTCCTCATACTCTTCTTGTAACAATCTAGTAGCTTCAGCATCTGCTAAGAGTTGAGCTTCTCTTGATAAAGTTTTAACCACAGGTTCCTCAATCAATATTCCTTTGCCCTTGCCCTGTGGTTGTGGTAGTGATTATGCTGTTTTTGTTGTTGTTGAAGTTGGTTCCCTGATAATCACACTTGGCTTTGGGTTTTGAACTTGCTTTGACTGGTGTTATCCTCTTTAAGTCAATCATAGCTTGAGCCAAAGTGAGCTCATCATCAATAGTAGCAGCAGTAGTAACTTTTGGTTTAGCAGCTGAAACTTTTTCACTAGCAGCATTAACTTGCTCACTAGCAGTATTAACTTGTTCCACCTGCTCTTCCTCAATAACCTTAGCAGCTTCATTCAAAATCACTTCAGCTACCACAAATTCATCAACCACTTGTGCAACCATCTCATCCATTTCTACCCCAGTTTCCTCCCCTGAACTGTGAGTGTATTCCCCCCCCCCCTGTTTAGGGGCATCCTCCACCAAACTCTGTGCTTCTTTAGAAGATTCAACTCTGGAAGTAGTACCAACCTTGTATAACCTTTTGTGTTTTTGTGTTCTTTACCTCTTTCTTCCTTCTAAATACCTAACCCTTCTCTTCAACATGGTAATATCAGAACCTTGAGAAGTTGTAAGCTGCTGGAGGTCAAGAACATCTTTTGACAGTTTTGTACATTTTACCATCAATTCATTTATAAGTTCAATACTACCCTCAGCACTTCGGAGTGTGTTACCTCTCCTGAGTGGTGCATCATTGGGAATGCTAGACTCAGCCCCAAACCTAGTTTGAGCACTTGAGCCCCCATGGTTTCTTGGCGCCTGGGGTTTCCTTCACCTGAATCAGTTCCATGGGAACTTGATTAATTAGAAGTTGCCTTGGATTGGGTCTTAATTATGTTGCCACTGTCCTGTGTTGCATCTAAGCTAGCAACAATAGTGGTAGCCCTTTCCAAACTACCTCCCAAATCTTGATGGGTAGCCTCATCTGCATCCATACTAGTACTAGCCTGAGGTAGCTGAGTCCCCCTTTTGGTGAACCTATGGGTATAGGTCTTATTAGGTGGTGATGTGGATGGTAAAATTGTGGGTGTGTGATGGGTTTTAGTTGGGATTACTTATAAACTAGCAGTTCTAAGTATAACTAGCAGTACTAATTACACTTAGCAATAGAAACAGTTATTGACATATATACCAGTAGTAATCCCTACAAAACATTACAAAAACACAAAGAGATAAGAATTTTCAAATATTTAACATTCCAATACTGGCAATCAAAAATTGAAATCTACCCACATCAAAAGCTTTTGTGAGCAAATCTACAACATTTTTGTCAGTATGAATTTTAACTATTTGGATTAACTTCTTTTCATAACAATCTCTTATAAAATGATGTCTTATCTCTATATGCTTTGTTTTAGAATAAGAATCAGGATTTTTAATTATGCACATAGTACTGCTATTATCAATAAATATTTTGGTATGCATAAAATTGTACCCATAATCCAGTAATTGATATTGAATCCAGAGCACTTGTCCACAGCAACTTGAAGCAGCCACATACTCAGCTTCTGTTGTGGAATTAGCAACCATAGTTTGTTTCTTGCACTGCCATGAAATCAACCTGCATCCTAGAAATTAACAACCTCCTGTTGTGGATTTCCTATCCAAGCTAGCTCCAGCATAATCACTATCAGTGTATGCTACCAAATAAAAAGGTGAATCTTTTGGATACCAATGGCCCAATTTAGGTTGACCTTTCAACTATCTAAAAATTCTTTTCACATCATTAAGATGTGAAACTTTTGGTGTAACTTGATATCTAGCACAGGCACACACTGCAAACATAATGTCAGGTCTTGAAGCTGTAAGATACATCAATGAACCAATCATTGATCTATATAAGTGAACATCAACTTCTTCACCATCTTCATCTTTGAGCAGGGACTTGGAAGTTTCCATTGTTGTCCTTGCAGGTTTAACATCAGTAAACCCAAACTTCTTCAAAATTTCAGCTACATACTTATCTTGACTGATAAATATGCCATCCTCCTTCTGCTTGACTTGTAATTCTAAGAAGAATGTGAGTTCACCCATAGAACTCATCTGAAACCTTTCATGCATAAGCTTCTCAAATTGAACACATAACTCCTTGTTTGTTGATCCAAAGATAATATCATCAACATAAACTTGAACTAGCAAGATATCATCTTTGTGTCTTCTGATAAACAAAGTCTTGTCAATCTTCCCCTTGCAGAAACCATTGTCCAACAGGTATGTTGACAATGTATCATCTAAGCTCTAGGAGCTTGATGTAAACCATAAAGTGCTTTTTCCACCTTATATACCTTATCAGGAAAGTCGGGATCTTCAAAGCCAGGTGGTTGAGAAACATATACTTCTTCTTCAATTGTCCCATAAAGAAAAGTACTCTTCACATCTATTTGATACACTACAAAGTCTTTATATGAAGCATAAGCCAAGAACAACCTTATAGCTTCAATTCTTGCAACTGGGGCAAAGACTTCATCATAATCAATGCATTCTTATTGAGTGTATCCCTGAGCAACTAATCTTGCCTTGTTTCTAATCACAATGCCTCTTTCATCCTTTTTGCATCTGAAAACCCATTTAGTACCAATTACCCTCTTCACATTTGGCAAATCTACCAAGGTCCAAACTTCTTGTAGCTTGAATTGTAGAAGCTCTTCTTGCATAGCCTCCACCCAGCTTGGATCCTGCAATGCTTTATGTGCATTCTTGGGTTCTACTTGTGATAGAAAACAAGCAAACAAACAGTTTTGAAGGTCTTTATGACTGTTTCTTTGATGAAGGGATCTTGCAAAGAAACCTTGTTCCTCCAAATTCTTTGTCATTCTTCTTGTCTGAACAGAAGACTGCACTTCTCTAATAATTTGTTCTTTAGGATGATCCTTGTAAATTCTGGTAGTTGGAATAGGACTAACAGGAATAGTATCATCCAAGTTGTTTATGTCAGCCTCTGCACCAACTTTTTCATCATCTGTATCAGCATATATATTCTCCAAAGGAGGCATGTTTGGATCAATTGGATATTTATCTTCATCAAAAGCAATACCTTCCTTATCAGCATTATCAGCAGTTTTATCATTGTTAGTGCTATTAGTACTGATATCATTACTAGCAGCATTAACATCATTAGAACTGCCAATATTATCATCCTGAACATATTCATCAAACACATTTTCTTTGCTTGGAGGTTCATAAGTCTGCTTTTCCTCCTCATTTCAAGACTTAACACCATCTTCTTTATCATCTTTTGGATTTTCATCTGCTTGTGAACTCTTTGACTCTTGATTTGAGATAAGTGGATCAGCAGTCCATATGGGTAGCAAGATGTACTTCTGTGCAGGTTCAGTCTCCTTACTAGCTTGTGTACCTGCATCAGTATTAGCTTTTGTACCTGCATACTCATTAGATTGTGTACCTACAACAACTGGCTCATAATTCATTGTTTTGGTTGGTGCATCAATATCAAACAGCTAGTTTGGTCCACTTCCTACAACATTAGGTGAATTCTCGCTAAACCTAACATGTAAGTTCTCTTCGAAAAAGAAACCTTCATCAGCCTTGCCATCAAACTTGCCTAAGTGATCTATGGTATTGAGGATAGTAACTGTAACACCCCAACCCGACAAGGGCAAAGGTGTCACAAATACGGATTCTTATCAGAACAGGTATAAGCATACGACATACATAATACAATAGAATTCAATGGTTACAAAGGAAATAAGAAAATTACAGGACTTCAATGATTTCTAAGTCTAACATGAATTCTTCTAACCATCACCAATAGCTAATCCCAAGCTGCTAGTAAAATTCTTCTAAGTCCAAGGTCCTCTCTATTAATAACCCAGCTTCCAACTAAACCTGCCGCACACGAAAAGAAAACGTGCGGCTGAGCTACGAGAGCTCAGTGAACAGATATAACGGTAACAAGCAGTAAAGGTAAAGTAGTGAAGTAAAATGAATGAATACCAGATGTAACGAGAATCAGGAACATGAAAATGCAGATTATACAGATATAACAGGACTAGAACTAGTTACAGTAGGTAAGTGAAAAGGAGACCGTAACCCACCACAAACCCAAGTCAAAAATCAGGTTCAGTATTAAGTCATGTATCATGCTATAGGGTAGCAGTAACAGTAATGGAAAGTAAAGGTTATACAGACATAACATGATTAAACTAGTTGCAGAATAGTATAAAATGTAATCCGTAATCCTACCACATACCAGGTCAGATCCAGCCAAGTCAAGTGTTAAGTCATATTCCAAGTTACAGGGTAACAGTAATAATAATGGTGAGTAAAGGTAATCGGGTTATAAGGTTACAAGGTGCTGGGTAACAGAAATCCTCTACGAGCCCAGTATCAGTAATCAGTAACAGTAATCAGTATAATCATGTAGAGGGGAGACCTCTCAGTAATCAGTAAATATGAGGGGATTCCTCAATAATGGTTGGAGTAGCTAGCTCCCAGAGTGTGAAAGACGTGTATCGCACACACCATCAGTCACCAGAAATCAGTAATCAGTAATCAGAACAGTTCTAGGATGCATCCATACGCCCCTGGTGGCCATAAACCTCCCAACACACCAAATAAAATACAGAAAAGGGACGGAACAGGTCATCACTCTCCTGCCCTAGAGTCATGCCATCGGTGCATCGACTGACATGGACATGAAACCCTCATGCCTAGTGAGTGGCTCGTAGTATCAAACTGTGGGTTAAGGTCAGGTATCATGTGTCATGTGTCAAGTGTCATGTCTCAGAAATCAGTATCATGTATCGGGTATCATGTATCAGGAATCAGTATCATGTATCAGATATCATGTATCAGGAATCAGCATCATGTATCAGAAATCAGTATCATGTATCAGGTATCATGTATCAGGTGTCGGATTCAAGTATTAGGTGTCAGGTGTCAAGTATTCAGGTGTCAGGTTCAAGTATTAAGTGTTAGGTTCAAGTATTCAGGGGTCAGGTAGTCCAGGTCATGTTTTATATAAGGGTTCAAGACAAGGTTCAGAACAAAGGATCAGGGAAAGAGTTCAAATAAAGGTTCAAGTTGAATGGTTCATATCAAGTGTATCAGGGTTCAAGTTAAGTTTATAGCAAGGTATCAAGTATTTAAATTAGTTGCATAAGTCAATTTCCATTTCAAAATATCAGAAGTTCATATCAGAGGTTCATATCAGAAAGGTCATACCAGAAAGGTCATACCAGAAATGTTCAATATCAGAAAGGTTTAATATCAAAAGATCATATACCAGAAAGATCATATATCAGAAAGATCATATATCAGAAAGATCATATATCAGAAAGATCATGTCAAAAGCTCATAATATCATGAAAGAGACAAGCAAGGTTCACAGAACAAGGAAACATAGCAATAAATCAAGAATCAGAAAATAGGTTCAATATTAAAAGGTCCAATGTCAGAAGGGTCAAGTATCAGGGAGTCCAAAATCAGAAGGTTCATATCAATTTGTTTCAAGGTTCATAACAAGGTTCAATTTAAAGGTTTATATTAAAAGTTCCTATCATAGTTCAAAAAGTAATCTCTTAAAATAGCTTTCATGAAAGTAAACCTTAAAACAGTCTTCATAAAGTAGGTCCTTTAAAGAAAGTTTTCAAAACATTTTCACATGTAATTAAGAAGAGTTTTTACATTTAGTTATAAAATCCTATGAACCTTCAAAGTATTCCAGGGTCATAAATATTCACATTACAGGGTGATGGACAGATCATATCGTGTATCAAAAGAAATAAAGCAAGGTTCATGAATTAGGAAAAAAAACATAACAAAGGCATAGATTCAAATAGGAAAGCCCCATATAAAAGGCTCAGATCATAACCAACTGATATGCATAATGAAGAACCAATCAGAGTATGAGAAGACATAACAACGGCTCAGAGAAATACTAAGATGAATCATAGATACTGAATGAAATAAGCAAGAGGACACCCTTACTGAAAAAGGGCAGAATATCTGTACCTTAGCGAGTGAATGGAAGCAAACAAATGGATGAACACAAGGACACACTGTCACACCTCTTCAACGAATCTACATAGATGATGATTCATAATATGCTTATTAGCTCATTTAATTTCATAACGGATTTTAAATACTTGTTACTAATCACATTCTTATAGTTAGGGTTTATTAAGTAATTATAAATAGTTTTGGAATTATAGTGAAACTATCATAAGATTAGGGTATGAAACATAAATATCATAAAGTTACATGTTTTAACAAGTTAAACCCTTTTAGTTTGAATAATGATAAGTTACACCCTTAAGTTACACAATTAATCCTTATTTAGCCCTAATTAACTTCTTATCAGCTTTTAACCCTAAACAGACCACACTTGATCGAATTTATGAACCATATTATAACTCAGAGATAAAATCCAAAAAATTCTCAGAGCTACCTTAATGTCTTGAAAACCCACACTAATTTTCCCAGAATTTATTAATTAGTTTAACCCCACATGAAAAATACCACAACTCGGAATACTCAGAAAACATGTCTGCTGTAACACTCAGAAAGTAACCACTTCATTTACCCACCAATACCTCCAGGAAAAATCTAAAAAAATTCATGAAACTACTAAACATATTGAAGTCACATACTGGAGAATTTCATGACCTAACTCCTCATGGTTTGAAAATGAAAAATCGTCAAAACGGACTGATTTCCAGACATCCGAATTCAGGTTGGACACACGAATTTCTAAAAATCAAAAAGTTGCCTTCCCGACCTCTAAAAATTACAAGGATAATTTTCCCAGGTAGCTATTTCATTGAATTTAGTTCTAGACTAAAAAAACACCCAAATACACGTTCACATCATTTAATTACAATCGATTAAAAATTGACTAATTTCCTGGACAGAAAACTGCTTCTATATTTTATGTGATCACTCCTTCAAAAACTCACCCATTAACACCAATCCTTCATATATGACTTAAAAAAACACATTAGATTGATTCTTACATATCATAACATGTTCATAACATTTAGATTTCAGATTCGTATGTATAGATCGATTCATAATTAGGGTTTTCAAGTTGTTATTTTATGTGAATCTTATACTTATTATTTTATGTGATCAAAATCGACAAGAACATCAAGATGAATCGAATGAAACAAGATTAAACACGAAAGGATGATATAAAATACCCTCGTAGCATGATCAAAACACAAGAATACCACACGAACAATCACCTTCTCCTTCCTTCTTTCTTCTTGGTTCGCACGGCAGAAAAAAAACAAAAGAGACAATGGGTCGATTAGGGTTTGCTTTACAATTCGAATTGATCAAACATGATAACAAGGAGATTACCTATGATACGAATGAACAAGGACACGACTAAAAATCCTCCTTTGGCTGCTGTTTGGATCGAATGGAGGAACAAAAAGGGCGGCTGATTTTTGTTGCTAGGGTTAGGGTTCTTATTATTTTTTTCTCTTCCTTGTGGTGGCGTGAAAATGAGGATGGCAACACCGGTTTCTTTTTTTTTTTCTTCTTTTTTTTTTGTGGGTCAAATTGTGGGCTAAGGCTTAATGGATTATGGGCTTAAGTCACATGGGTCTTGGGTTGGGTTGTTGTAGCCTAACAAAAGATATATAACCCGAAACAATAATTCAACCATATATGAAACTGTAAGTATCATTTTCGGTTTACACATATTGTGTAGAGTAGTACAAGATTATTTGGACATATAAAAATTATTAGAAGTCTTTTCTTAATTTTATTTTACTTCATATGTAATTTATTTCACATAATTCAGATTAATTTGGTGCTTGTAATAGCTTTTTATTAAATAATTAAGTAGTAGGGGCATTTTGATCTTTTTTACATGTTTCAGATTTTCGGTATTACAACTTCTTCCCCACTAACAGAAAAATTTCGTCCTCGAAATTTGAAGTCGCATAGTTAAACAGAGTCGCCGTAACTCGTAAAACATCGTCACGCACAATCCTCACGCCCGTGGAGGTTCTTCCAGAAAGATCTTCAAAACAATTGGTTTCTCATGACTCGATCAAACAAGGTGGGTTCAGATTCCTCAGAAGGAGACAATATAAGTTGATTTCTGATCAAAGGTCCATGCAACATAAAATGGACGATAGGTGAATCTTCAGGAATTTTTTTTTTTTTTTTTTTTTTTTTGGAATACGAACAAGAGTTCAAATTAAATTGATTGTGTCCACAGAAGAGAGCTTTACAAGAATTTAAAATTTATAACCGAGGCCAACGGAATGCAAACGAGAGTCCAAACTCATCCAGATATCTAATGAACAAAGGCAGAGTATACGCATAGGTAGAATGAACCTAAAATCTCACTAATCACGGATAATCCAACGGAGATCAAATTCTAAACTTCTTAAGTACTTCCCCAGATATCCTATGGCCACAATGAGGGCACGTTATATGGTGTAAGTATTATCACGTTGGCCAGACGTCATAATACTAGCACCACATAAATATGCCTTCATGATGATCATACTTTATCTCGAGTGGTAAGCAAAACAACCTATCTTAATCCACCTAGTACTTCTATAGTCTCGGAGGTCAACAAAATCAAATGCCATAATCAAGAGGAAACGCCAAACTACTCGCCATGGAGATTCTCAAAATGCCCAAGAGGCATCGAAATGATTAACAAAAGATCAGAGGTCAGAGTCGGAATCTGAAGGTAAGGATAAAATAATGTCAGGCAATTACTATCAAATTTTTAATGGCTTCAAGATTTATTTAGGTTTCTGATGAAGCGAAAAGTGTACCGCTTTTAAGGGGTCATTTAAGCCCTAAATCATATTTATTTGATCAAATATTGCCCTAAATCGTTCCTTTTGTCAGTTTAGGTACTTTTGAGGAGAAATCTGGAAAAGGAGGCATTTTGGACGTTTTTGGAGCATAAAAGTGAAGAAAACGGCAAAGTCTCAAGAATCGGCTAAAAGTTACTCTTGACGGCGTCACAATTTACTCTGGACGGCGTCATGCCTTGGCAAGAAAAGTTGGACGTGAAATTTACTCATGATAAGCCAGTGAAAATAGCATGTAAATTCTGACGGCGTCACGCTTTAACTTGATCAAGGGCGTCACGGCTTAAATCAAAAGGGGACGGCGTCACGTTCAAGGTTCGACGGCGTCAAGCCTTGATAAGCCAGAATGGATTTTTGAAGAGCTAAAGAGGGACGGCGTCAAGAAGGTCATCCGGGAACCCTAAAAGCGGCGAGGTGACGGCGTCACACTCCATAACGTGAAGCCGTCAGATCCAAAAATCTATATATAGTTTTCTAATTTTTTGTCATTAAAGAGAGCTTAGTGTGTGGAATTTTGGGAGAAAACCCTAAGATGATTTTAGCATCTTTTTCAAGGCTTTTTGCCTTGAGATCTTCCATGTTACATTGAAAGATAAGTTATCAATTAATCATTCAATATGTCTATGTGTTGTTTGATTCTATCTTATTCTTGTCTTTTGTTTAACATGTTAGGCTAATTTTATCTTGTGTTTGCTTAGATCTAATGAAACCTAGCTATTGATTGTTGGTTATTAGTGTGTTATTAATTGTATTGGATGATTGTTCATCTATGTTAGGCTTAAGAAAACTGGCTAACTTCCTATTCGGTAACTTGCTTGAACGTCTTAAGAAACATGAACCAATGCGTACTAAGGTTTTTATGGTTGTATTTAATGCATGAGCGAATTCTAGTGATCCCATGTTAGGAGCTTCCTAGCCGGCTCGACATAGGAGTGAAGTAGGAGCTTGTAGAGTTGGGGAAGTACGTACGCCACCCCACGATTGGTATTAAGGAATACACCCGTCATCCACGCGACTAATACACACTAATCAACCGGTAAAAGATAGTTAGGGAGTAAGGAAATCTAAGTAAACACATTTCTCTACACATAAGTTTCTCACCAACATTTTATTTTCAGTTATTTAGTTTATTTGCATTCGTAGTAATATTGGGTTAGTTGACTAGCAACTAATTCCGCCCACTCTTTCAAACCCGAGATTTTACTTGCTTTCATAAAAACTATAAAAACATAAAAAGAATCTTCCTCAACCCTTAGACCTAATTAGAGTAGCCTTTCACACCTAACGAACACTATTCCCTGTGGAGAACGATCAATCCCCCGTACTTACCACTACACTATACTACATCGGTCAGGTACACTGCCTGGTGGGGTTGTAAGCCTCTTGAGATCCCTCGAGAGGTAAAACCTGTTGTAAGGTTACAAAACCACGCATCAAGTTTTTGGCGCCGTTGCCGGGGAATAGTTATTGTTTAGGTTGAATTTTTATTTCTATTAGGTCTACTCACTAGATTCCCTTCTAGTGAGATTTTTATTTTATTTTTCTAGGTTTTCTTTAGTCTATCTTATTTCTTTGTGTGTTTGTTCGTAATTTCCATTGACTCTTCCGTTCACCATTATGGAGAACGCGAATCCACCATACTACCAACCACGTAATTCACCCACTCCATATGACATCTTGATGTTTAAACAACATAAAGATGAACCTCTCTATGATGCATGGACTCGTTTTAAATATTTACTCCAAAAAGTCCCTCATCATAACTTCGATTTTTGGTCCCTAACTCAAATCTTTTACAATCATGTCGACCGACATGCCCAAAGGGACATTTACCATATTGCCGGCAGGGATATTAGGGAATTAAGTGCCGAGAAAGCATGGGAAGCTATTGAAGAGTGTGCCCAATATTATTATATAGTAGACAACCCAACAAACGTTAGTACAAGTCAATTGACCGCAAATTTCGAGGATCATGAAACAAGTTTGTTGGGGATGAATATGTTAGTGTTGAGATACCTAAGTGGATGTCATGTAATGCCATATTACAAAACAAACACATAGGTGACCTTGATGTGATGGAGGATTTAGCCGAACATGATCACATTAATCAAAAAGACCTAGGTTTTATGATTGATGACGTTGAATCTCAAGAAACACATGATGAATCTTTTAGGCAATTTGAATATAGCAGTCAGAATATTAAGGATGATCCTTATGATTCGGACATAGAAGTTGAGATGCCTAGAGAAGCACTTGAGATACTTGGGAAAATGTTAGGGTTAGATCCTACTAAAACACATGATGAGGATATAGGTGATCTTGACATAAGGAATGATGAGGTAAGTAACATATGCCTGCTAAGTACCCCACAAGTCCTACCATCATTTGAGGCACACACACCACCCATGACTTACCCGGAAGAAGTAGAAGAGACTATAGGAACCCCAATAGAGGTAGAGCCCTTGGACCAAACAAAACTAGAAGAAATAGGTTTGAATACTTGTAGTCATAACCTTTCTTTTAGTTCTATGGAAGTTCCTAGTTTTAATGAACCGGAGCCTAAACCAAAACCGTTACCTAATCTTCCATCCTTAGATGTGAACTTAGGAATTGAATTAGGTCCCGACCCACCCATCAAACCATGTAGTCCGGGTAGTTTTATGTTTAAGGTAGTAGACTCTAGGCCATGTGGAGTGGAAGCTAATATAGGAGTGAACCATGACCTTACATACTTACATCACCCATTTATGATTGATCACAAGAAATATTATGGGTTTAAACCGGGTTTATTAGGTCAAGATGGATTCCCAACTAGGAGTCTCTCGAAGCTGATAGAAGATGATCCCTTTTTAGGAGGAAACTCAAAATCACCCATTGACCAAAGTGAACTAGGCAAGGTTATAATGAAAGGAGCACACCCCTTTGAGCATATAATTCATCCACCACTCTTTCCTCACGTGGCATACTCCTACCGAGCTGGTGTGTATCGCTACTATCACCCGCACTTAATCCTAAGTGTAGGGAAAACCTCTCCTTTATCCATTAAATAAGGGTAGAGTCAGGCTCATGACTCGAACAAAAACAAGCGCTTCTTGGGAGGCAACCCAAGCTTTATTTGTTTTATTTGCTTTGTGTGTTTATTCGTTTGTTTGTTTGTTTTTATTTGTTTCCGTATGTGTGTTTAATTTTTATTAGTACTGATTCATGTTCAAAAGTAATTTGTGAAAATGCTTTATTTTGTTTTTTAACTTCGTCTTAACTACATATAAAGGTATTTTGCAAAAGTTAAGTGTAAGGGAAATCTAAATCGGTTTATTAGAACACAAATGAACATGAATCATAATAATAATAAATTAGCATACATATTCGTATTTGTTTGAGTCAAATGCTTGTATCGAGTCATAATGATGTTTTGCAGGATTTCCAGGAAGTAAGGTAAAGGTTTTTCCAGAAATTTTCCGGAAACTTAAAATGAAAATTTTTGTCAGGTCATTTCTGACGGCGTCAGGGTTTATAACCTGACGGCGTCAGATTTAATTTTCAGAAATTTTTGAAAGTTTTATTTTTAAAAAGTTTTTATTAAAATCTCCAACTTATAATCTCCAGGAATCTGCAAAATTATCATTCCACAAGCATTATATCCTTATATATAGATTTTTCCCGCCGATGTTATGCAGGTTTTCGTGTTTGTTTTCTCAGGATTAACAGGTTATTTTGGACAAGGAGATGTTTATGGAATCAAGCTTATGGCGATGCATTAGTCATGGAGTTTCAACATTCTCTTTGGAGGAAGATCTAACCGTGTAATTTCATTATCCACCGAGCGAATCAGGGGAGTATTTGATTTCATTCTTTTACCTTATTTACTTTTACATCTTGTTATTTGAACATTGGGGACAATGTTCATCTTAAGTGTAAGGGGGGGTAAAAGTACGATTTTAGAGAATGCCATTGCGCTTGATTTTTTTTTGTTTAATAATAGATGTGTAATAAAACTGAGATAAATACCTGTTAGGGTAATTTTAGTGCCAAATTTAAAATTTTTTTACAACACTTAGGAGTGAAACTTTGATCTTAATGAGTGTCTCACGGATAGGAGTTATATGACTAGCACAAAAAACCGTACCACTAAAAAATTTTCCACCCCAAATATGTGAGGTTCGCCCCTAGAATTGGTAGGAAAAGCATTTATGCTATGATGTGTGTACCGGTAGTACTTAGATTCTAGAACTTGCGTTAGGACCATTCCAAGGCCACAAGTGAGACTACATTTGTGTAGTTAGATTTACTACATGATAAGAGGCATTAGGATTAACCCGTTGTTTTACACCTGTGTTTTTGTTATAATTACATTGGCTACATTGGTCAAGTAATTCTCCCACACCCCTTTGCGTTGTACTCATTTTTAGTACACGATACCCCTAGTACACCCCTCAGAGCCTATCTTTTCGTTTCGACCTTTAAGCATTTTACTTAAAGGAAGAATTTGTTACACCCCACTAAAATGTACACCCAAATCGCCTTAGCCTACCTTGTATGCACTCATTTTTAGTGCATTATTGTTACAACATTTGTTTAAACCCAAGTTAATTATCTAGTTGATTACATGGTTGCTAAGTCAAGTCATATCCTTGTACATATTGTTTTGGGACGATTGGGACTCATGGGTAAAGTACTAGTATAATGGAGTAATGGGGAAAAACATCATTTATTACCCCCATATGTGCTAAATGTTTTAAAAGTACTCCAAGTTTTTCAATTATCTTAATTCGAGTCATTAGATTAGTATTTGTAAAGTTATGTAAAAGTTCAAGTGTAAGGGGAATGCAATGCCCTTATGATGTATTATTTTGGATGGTAGGGCAAGAGTGTATGTCAAAAAAAAAAAAAAAAAAAAAAAAAAAAAAAAAAAAAAAAAAAATCAAGAAAAATACAAAAAAAAAATGAGAAAATGAAAAAATAGAAAAAAACATACGGACTACCATCCCGTTTCATTTTACGTTTGTTTTATGTTTGTTTTTGTTATTTCGTTTCTAGCTTAAGATCGAGTCTAGTCTTGGCTTAGCAACATTGTATAGTACATGTAATTGATCAAGATCTTTAACTAGCCACCAGTAAAACATCCTTTATCCAACAAAACCGTGTTTTCCTTTTCCCTACACCTAACGTTATAACCCATTTAAAAGCCCTCTTTGATAGTTTATCTTAGGTGCTTACGCCTAGTGGAGGAGGTTATCGATCCTTTCCCAAGCCTATGGTAATCTATTTGCTATGACAGGTAGTGAGAGATATTATCCGTTTTCATTTATGAGATTTATTTTGATGACACTTGAGAGATGTGAGTATCTAAACACTGCTTGTGAGGTGCTAGTTTGTAATCTCCGTGCTTATTATGATTAAAGTGGAATGAATATTTGTTGTAATTACTTTTATGTTAGCATTAAATGACCACTAACTTGTATTTTGATTAGAATAAAAGCGCATTTGCTTGAGGACAAGCAAACCTCAAGTGTAAGGGTATTTGATGAAGCGAAAAGTGTACCGCTTTTAAGGGGTCATTTAAGCCCTAAATCGTATTTATTTGATCAAATATTGCCCTAAATCGTTCCTTTTGTCAGTTTAGGTACTTTTGAGGAGAAATCTGGAAAAGGAGGCATTTTGGACGTTTTTGGAGCATAAAAGTGAAGAAAACGGCAAAGTCTCAAGAATCGGCTAAAAGTTACTCTTGACGGCGTCACAATTTACTCTGGACGGCGTCATGCCTTGGCAAGAAAAGTTGGACGTGAAATTTACTCATGATAAGCCAGTGAAAATAGCATGTAAATTCTGACGGCGTCACGCTTTAACTTGATCAAGGGCGTCACGGCTTAAATCAAAAGGGGACGGCGTCACGTTCAAGGTTCGACGGCGTCAAGCCTTGATAAGCCAGAATGGATTTTTGAAGAGCTAAAGAGGGACGGCGTCAAGAAGGTCATCCGGGAACCCTAAAAGCGGCGAGGTGACGGCGTCACACTCCATAACGTGACGCCGTCAGATCCAAAAATCTATATATAGTTTTCTAATTTTTTGTCATTAAAGAGAGCTTAGTGTGTGGAATTTTGGGAGAAAACCCTAAGACGATTTTAGCATCTTTTTCAAGGCTTTTTGCCTTGAGATCTTCCATGTTACATTGAAAGATAAGTTATCAATTAATCATTCAATATGTCTATGTGTTGTTTGACTCTATCTTATTCTTGTCTTTTGTTTAACATGTTAGGCTAATTTTATCTTGTGTTTGCTTAGATCTAATGAAACCTAGCTATTGATTATTGGTTATTAGTGTGTTGTTAGTTGTATTGGATGATTGTTTATCTATGTTAGGCTTAAGAAAACTGGCTAACTTCCTATTCGGTAACTTGCTTGAACGTCTTAAGAAACATGAACCAAATGCGTACTAAAGGTTTTTATGGTTGTATTTAATGCACAAGCGAATTCTAGTGATCCCATGTTAGGAGCTTCCTAGCCGGCTCGACATAGGAGTGAAGTAGGAGCTTGTAGAGTTGGGGAAGTAAGTACGCCACCCCACGAATGGTATTAAGGAATACACCCGTCATCCACGCGACTAATACACACTAATCAACCGGTAAAAGATAGTTAGGGAGTAAGGAAATCTAAGTAAACACATTTCTCTACACATAAGTTTCTCACCAACATTTTATTTTCAGTTATTTAGTTTATTTGCATTCGTAGTAATATTGGGTTAGTTGACTAGCAACTAATTCCGCCCACTCCTTCAAACCCGAGATTTTACTTGCTTTCATAAAAACTATAAAAACATAAAAAGAATCTTCCTCAACCCTTAGACCTAATTAGAGTAGCCTTTCACACCTAACGAACACTATTCCCTGTGGAGAACGATCAATCCCCCGTACTTACCACTACACTATACTACATCGGTCAGGTACACTGCCTGGTGGGGTTGTAAGCCTCTTGAGATCCCTCGAGAGGTAAAACCTGTTGTAAGGTTACAAAACCACGCATCAGTTTCAAAACTTAGGTGGTGCAAGGCATAAGCTTTCAATCTCCAAAAGTGATCTCAACAAGCTTTAACCAAAAGCAAGGCACGAATCAGAGTGATGCGGAAGCAATGCTACTTACATAGATGTCCTAGTCTACCCATTCCTCACCGGTAATACTTAAGTTCCTATGGGAAGATCCTAAAGCAATTCCTCAACGGTTATCTTATGAGCGCCTACAGTGGAAACTTAATGGTCCAAACTTCACAGGTCAAGGGTAAATGTATTACAAGTCGCAACCTGTCTCTGATACCATAAATTGTAACACCCCAACCCGACAAGGGCAAAGGTGTCACAAATACGGATTCTTATCAGAACAGGTATAAGCATACGACATACATAATACAATAGAATTCGATGGTTACAAAGGAAATAAGAAAATTACAGGACTTCAATGATTTCTAAGTCTAACATGAATTCTTCTAACCATCACCAATAGCTAATCCCAAGCTGCTAGTAAAATTCTTCTAAGTCCAAGGTCCTCTCTATTAATAACCCAGCTTCCAACTAAACCTGCCGCACACGAAAAGAAAACGTGCGGCTGAGCTACGAGAGCTCAGTGAACAGATATAACGGTAACAAGCAGTAAAGGTAAAGTAGTGAAGTAAAATGAATGAATACCAGATGTAACGAGAATCAGGAACATGAAAATGCAGATTATACAGATATAACAGGACTAGAACTAGTTACAGTAGGTAAGTGAAAAGGAGACCGTAACCCACCACAAACCCAAGTCAAAAATCAGGTTCAGTATTAAGTCATGTATCATGCTATAGGGTAGCAGTAACAGTAATGGAAAGTAAAGGTTATACAGACATAACATGATTAAACTAGTTGCAGAATAGTATAAAATGTAATCCGTAATCCTACCACATACCAGGTCAGATCCAGCCAAGTCAAGTGTTAAGTCATATTCCAAGTTACAGGGTAACAGTAATAATAATGGTGAGTAAAGGTAATCGGGTTATAAGGTTACAAGGTGCTGGGTAACAGAAATCCTCTACGAGCCCAGTATCAGTAATCAGTAACAGTAATCAGTATAATCATGTAGAGGGGAGACCTCTCAGTAATCAGTAAATATGAGGGGATTCCTCAATAATGGGTGGAGTAGCTAGCTCCCAGAGTGTGAAAGACGTGTATCGCACACACCATCAGTCACCAGAAATCAGTAATCAGTAATCAGTAATCAGAACAGTTCTAGGATGCATCCATACGCCCCTGGTGGCCATAAACCTCCCAACACACCAAATAAAATACAGAAAAGGGACGGAACAGGTCATCACTCTCCTGCCCTAGAGTCATGCCATCGGTGCATCGACTGACATGGACATGAAACCCTCATGCCTAGTGAGTGGCTCGTAGTATCAAACTGTGGGTTAAGGTCAGGTATCATGTGTCATGTGTCAAGTGTCATGTCTCAGAAATCAGTATCATGTATCGGGTATCATGTATCAGGAATCAGTATCATGTATCAGATATCATGTATCAGGAATCAGCATCATGTATCAGAAATCAGTATCATGTATCAGGTGTCGGATTCAAGTATCAGGTGTCAGGTGTCAAGTATTCAGGTGTCAGGTTCAAGTATTAAGTGTTAGGTTCAAGTATTCAGGGGTCAGGTAGTCCAGGTCATGTTTTATATAAGGGTTCAAGACAAGGTTCAGAACAAAGGATCAGGGAAAGAGTTCAAATAAAGGTTCAAGTTGAATGGTTCATATCAAGTGTATCAGGGTTCAAGTTAAGTTTATAGCAAGGTATCAAGTATTTAAATTAGTTGCATAAGTCAATTTCCATTTCAAAATATCAGAAGTTCATATCAGAGGTTCATATCAGAAAGGTCATACCAGAAAGGTCATACCAGAAATGTTCAATATCAGAAAGGTTTAATATCAAAAGATCATATACCAGAAAGATCATATATCAGAAAGATCATATATCAGAAAGATCATATATCAGAAAGATCATGTCAAAAGCTCATAATATCATGAAAGAGACAAGCAAGGTTCACAGAACAAGGAAACATAGCAATAAATCAGGAATCAGAAAATAGGTTCAATATTAAAAGGTCCAATGTCAGAAGGGTCAAGTATCAGGGAGTCCAAAATCAGAAGGTTCATATCAATTTGTTTCAAGGTTCATAACAAGGTTCAATTTAAAGGTTTATATTAAAAGTTCCTATCATAGTTCAAAAAGTAATCTCTTAAAATAGCTTTCATGAAAGTAAACCTTAAAACAGTCTTCATAAAGTAGGTCCTTTAAAGAAAGTTTTCAAAACATTTTCACATGTAATTAAGAAGAGTTTTTACATTTAGTTATAAAATCCTATGAACCTTCAAAGTATTCCAGGGTCATAAATATTCACATTACAGGGTGATGGATAGATCATATCGTGTATCAAAAGAAATAAAGCAAGGTTCATGAATTAGGAAAAAAAAACATAACAAAGGCATAGATTCAAATAGGAAAGCCCCATATAAAAGGCTCAGATCATAACCAACTGATATGCATAATGAAGAACCAATCAGAGTATGAGAAGACATAACAACGGCTCAGAGAAATACTAAGATGAATCATAGATACTGAATGAAATAAGCAAGAGGACACCCTTACTGAAAAAGGGCAGAATATCTGTACCTTAGCGAGTGAATGGAAGCAAACAAATGGATGAACACAAGGACACACTGTCACACCTCTTCAACGAATCTACATAGATGATGATTCATAATATGCTTATTAGCTCATTTAATTTCATAACGGATTTTAAATACTTGTTACTAATCACATTCTTATAGTTAGGGTTTATTAAGTAATTATAAATAGTTTTGGAATTATAGTGAAACTATCATAAGATTAGGGTATGAAACATAAATATCATAAAGTTACATGTTTTAACAAGTTAAACCCTTTTAGTTTGAATAATGATAAGTTCCACCCTTAAGTTACACAATTAATCCTTATTTAGCCCTAATTAACTTCTTATCAGCTTTTAACCCTAAACAGACCACACTTGATCGAATTTATGAACCATATTAGAACTCAGAGATAAAATCCAAAAAAATTCTCAGAGCTACCTTAATGTCTTGAAAACCCACACTAATTTTCCCAGAATTTATTAATTAGTTTAACCCCCCATGAAAAATACCACAACTCGGAATACTCAGAAAACATGTCTGCTGTAACACTCAGAAAGTAACCACTTCATTTACCCACCAATACCTCCAGGAAAAATCTAAAAAAATTCATGACACTACTAAACATATTGAAGTCACATACTGGAGAATTTCATGACCTAACTCCTCATGGTTTGAAAATGAAAAATCGTCAAAACGGACTGATTTCCAGACATCCGAATTCAGGTTGGACACACGAATTTCTAAAAATCAAAAAGTTGCCTTCCCGACCTCTAAAAATTACAAGGCTAATTTTCCCAGGTAGCTATTTCATTGAATTTAGTTCTAGACTAAAAAAACACCCAAATACACGTTCACATCATTTAATTACAATCGATTAAAAATTGACTAATTTCCTGGACAGAAAACTGCTTCTATATTTTATGTGATCACTCCTTCAAAAACTCACCCATTAACACTAATCCTTCATATATGACTTACAAAAACACATTAGATTGATTCTTACATATCATAACATGTTCATAACATTTAGATTTCAGATTCGTATGTATAGATCGATTCATAATTAGGGTTTTCAAGTTGTTATTTTATGTGAATCTTATACTTATTATTTTATGTGATCAAAATCGACAAGAACATCAAGATGAATCGAATGAAACAAGATTAAACACGAAAGGATGATATAAAATACCCTCGTAGCATGATCAAAACACAAGAATACCACACGAACAATCACCTTCTCCTTCCTTCTTTCTTCTTGGTTCGCACGGCAGAAAAAAAACAAAAGAGACAATGGGTCGATTAGGGTTTGCTTTACAATTCGAATTGATCAAACATGATAACAAGGAGATTACCTATGATACGAATGAACAAGGACACGACTGAAAATCCTCCTTTGGCTGCTGTTTGGATCGAATGGAGGAACAAAAAGGGCGGCTGATTTTTGTTGCTAGGGTTAGGGTTCTTATTATTTTTTTCTCTTCCTTGTGGTGGCGTGAAAATGAGGATGGCAACACCGGTTTCTTTTTTTTTTTCTTCTTTTTTTTTGTGGGTCAAATTGTGGGCTAAGGCTTAATGGATTATGGGCTTAAGTCACATGGGTCTTGGGTTGGGTTGTTGTAGCCTAACAAAAGATATATAACCCGAAACAATAATTCAACCATATATGAAACTGTAAGTATCATTTTCGGTTTACACATATTGTGTAGAGTAGTACAAGATTATTTGGACATATAAAAATTATTAGAAGTCTTTTCTTAATTTTATTTTACTTCATATGTAATTTATTTCACATAATTCAGATTAATTTGGTGCTTGTAATAGCTTTTTATTAAATAATTAAGTAGTAGGGGCATTTTGATCTTTTTTACATGTTTCAGATTTTCGGGTATTACAGTAACAGGACACCCAAATGGTCTTAAAAAGTCTAACATTGGTTTTCTACCATGTAAAAGTTCATAAGGGGTCTTGTTATGAGGCTTAACTACTAAAGGTCTATTCTGCACATAGCAAGCAGTATTAACTGCTTTAGCCCAAAAAGTAGTAGGTAACTTAGAATTAGCTAACATTTTTCTAGCAGCCTCAATTAATGTCGTATTCATCCTCTCAGCAACACCATTCTGTTGAGGAGTTCTAGCTACACTAAACTGTCTCTTAATACCTTTCATCTCACAAAACTGGTTCATATCCCTATTCTTGAATTCTGTTGCGGTGTCGTAGTATAGTTTTAGCAGTTTTAATGCCTACTCAAGTTTTAAATTTATATTTAGCCGACTTATCAATAACACACACACACTTAACGAGCAGTGTACCCGGTCAGTATGAATATAATGGTAAGTAGAGTGTCGATCACTAAGAGTGGAACGTATTATCTCGTTATTCTAATCAGTATTTTAATATCCTAACGCAAGGGGGTTTCAGCCTGAGAGACAGGCACGATTTGTTTGCAATTAAATAATAAAATAAACCAATAGGCACGAATCAGCAAGTAGCACACACGTACACGGATAGATACTCGAGACAATAAGAGGGCTGTCCTTATGATTAAGTAGATTGTCACTTGTTTTATTGATAGCTTTATATGAAGTGTATGTAGTTAACCCTTTCTCGTTGGTCCTATTCTTATCGGCGAGTAAACCCTTAATGATTATTTATGTCTAAAAGTTATTCCTAAGTGATCAATTTAGTAATAACCGTGGGAGCCACATTATTTTCCGCAGTCAAATGCCCGCAAGCCACTAATAAACACAGAGGTTATCAATGCACTAATAAGTAGTAACCAAAGACATCAACATATAAACTTTAATTGATGGGAAAGCAAGTATTAAAGGGAGTGCAATCTTTCGTTGTCACATTACACAAGCCACCAATCCTGATGAATTAAAGTTTGCTAACACAATAAAACAAAACTACTTAATGAATTAAACACATGCAGCACCTTCTTACAGCTCTTGTATCTTTGATTTGGGTGTGTCTTGTGCTGCCTCCTTGACTGAATTCGTCCTAGGGTTCTGCTGGTTCGGTCTTCGAAACTCTAATAATGCCCCCGAAATTCGTCTGGCCTTGGGGTATTTATAGTTTCTGTCTGAGGGAAGATGCGGCGCATCTAGTAAGTAGATGCGGCGCATGTACTTAACTTCGCGTGGGGTCCAAGATTATAATATTCAGGAATATTCGTACACCGCCAGAAGATGCGGCGTAACTCCATGATTAGATGCGGCGCATGTCCTCTTGTATCTTGGATCGTATCTGGTGATATCTTGATAAAGATGCGGCGCATGTCATGAGTGAGATGCGGCGCATCTGGAGCAGATTAGTCTTGATCTTCTTCATTTCAGTAGACTCTTAACTTCTTGCATGTTTTGCTCCATAATCAGTCCAAAATCGCTAAGTTTCACCAAATGATTGTTTTTACCTGAGAACTACAAAAGTAAACGATTAAGTATCAATCCTCATACATAATATAGTAAAACAAGTCAAATTAATAGGATAAATTTGATAGTAATAAAATGTACTTATTGGAGTTCATCAAATATCCCCCCACTTGAACTTTACTTGTCCCCAAGTAAACCTTAGAATTTCTTTTATGAAAACGTATCCTAAAAGATGTTAGGATTTATTTTTATATTTAAGCATGTATTCGTTTAATTCATAATCACACAACTAAACACTTAACGAATTAGAAGTAAAATAAAATAAGTTGATAAAAGCAAATCTAATCGTTTAACTGTCCAGTCGTGACGAATATTCTATCATAAGCTTGGCAAGTATACACATCTCCTCCACTAAAGCTAAGGAATAACAAGTCTAAAGCGGTAAAAAGGGTTTTTAGGCTTAAGGGTTAATTATTCTCTTTCACTATCGATCTCAAATTCCAGAAAAGGCGACAAAATCACAAATACATGATCGAATCCACGAACACGATACTTGCAATTGCTCAAATCCTTAACTCGAATAGGCTAAAGATAGGTCCAAACTTCACTAATAATAATATATCAAAAAGGGCGACAAAATCATAAATACATAGCCGAATCCACGACTACGATACTTAAGATTGCTCAAATCCCTAATCTCAATAAATCAAAGGTTCGGTTGGATAAAGAATAATAAAGGGCATGGTAACATTTGGGATATAAATTGGTGTAAAATGAAAAATAAACAAAACAAAACAAATAAATTAAAATCCTAAGTGTGGTTAATCACTATCCCAACCATCCCATGAATAAGACTCATATCATTGAATAACTCACGCTTTAACACTTGAAACACACGCTTTAGGTAGACACGAATTATACTCAACAAGATCTTAATCAAAGAATAAACCTTAATTGGCATTCCCATAACTGCCAATTCCCATTCAA
The DNA here is from genome assembly GCA_021014915.2 of Artemisia tridentata subsp. tridentata. Lineage (NCBI taxonomy): Eukaryota > Viridiplantae > Streptophyta > Magnoliopsida > Asterales > Asteraceae > Artemisia > Artemisia tridentata. The sequence goes on from CP139504.1 coordinate 88,844,897, forward strand.
TCCATAGATATAGTACAACAAATAGTGGTGATATCGACCACTTACATAACTTTACATAAGTTGGTTAAAACTAACTTCCAACTTTTCTTTTCTTTTCTTTTCTTAATTTTTCGTTTTTTTTTTTTTTTTTTTTTTTTTTTTTTTTTTTTTTTTTTTTTTTTAACAAAAGATGTGTAAAATTTCACCACATCACTATAATGATAATTCTGGATAATTTTTCTATACTTTTCATACTTCAGAAATAACGGTAATAGTGAAAGTAGTAAACACACGAAAAATAAACTCAAAGATATACAATATTTACTTTCACTCCAATTGCATTGTGCAATTTCCCGACCTAACCATAGATAATGAATTACGCACGCGAACACGGTAATGTAAGGAAACACACTTTGCCTATAGCAATTAACCAACCACGGATTCTAATCTACAGGGTAGGCTAAGGTGTAAGGGTGTAACGAAACATTTTAAACATAGGTGTAAGAAACGAAAGGAATGGCTCTGAGGGTTTTTCTAGGGGTATCTTACTCTAAAAATGAGAGTAACAAAAGGTTTATATGGGGGTTAACTAACCAGTGTAGTTAGCTAATAACACATAACATTAATAGGCTATTTTGGTGTAATCCTAGAATTTTACCAATTTAGACAAGTCATTCCAATTATATAAATAATACTCATTATGGTGGTCTCGAATAGTATACAAGCCAAGTTCTAAAGTTTACAAGTCACCGGCACACTCATAGATTTGTGAATTTTGGAAAATCACAATTTTTTGAAAATAACGTCATGTGTGCAGCTATGCAACTTAGATCTTAAACAAAAACATGCTAAAAAAATTTTTAAGTTTGATATATTAAGCACATTTTAAGCATAATTTTTGAAAAAGTTTAGGACAAGTAATTGTTAAGTGTTCTAATTCTCCAATCCCCTCACTTAAGTTAAACAACGTCCTCATTGTTTGTATAAAAGGTTAAAAACTGGAAAATAAAAGAATTAGAACAAAAAAACTCCCCTGAGATTTGCTCGGTATGATCCTCCATTTGTATAAGAGCAAAAATCATCTTTCTTGTGGATGAGAACGTTAAAGCTTCATACTTGATGTTTCCACAGGAAATCCAGGAAACTATAATACCACCAACACTTTAAAACACACCTAAGATAAGAAAGGTTCAAACTTGCATAATACATTAGTAGTTAGGAAAAATAAAACTTAAAAATTAAAACTGAAAATCATCAGGTCAGTCGATGCGCCGTATCTTATGGAAGAAGATACGCCGTATCGAGCCTGGAATTAATACGGATCAGAATAAAGATGCGCCGCATCCTTAACCAGGGATGCGCCGCATTAAAATAAACTGATAAATAGTTTTAAAGTCAAAAATAAAAATGCAGAAAAATAAAATAAGATATGACCATTGCAGGAGATGCGTCGCATCTCAGGATGGAGATGCGCCGTATCTTCATACGGGCCTGACTGACTCGACACAGAAAACAGAATAATAAAAATTTTCCGGGTTGTCTCCCGGTAAGCACTTGTCTTTATTCCAGAGTCTTCAAGTTAGACTCACGTTCAGCTCTTTATTTAGTCCATGCCACGGTCCATCCTTCTTCCTGCATTCGAAAGATGTTCCCGTATAGTTCCGCAACGTTTTCTTCTGTTCGACTTAATCTAGTATAACTCTTGGTCTTCACTGCAACATAACCCTCATCAGGTCCCAAAGAGTATTTGATAACTTTAAATTTCTCACAAATCATTGCGGGTGGCTTATTGTAAGGGATCCCAAGTAGTTGACACTTTCTTTTGGTGAATTCTTCTTCGTCCTTGTCAACAAACTTAAAATAAGGATCCTTAATCAAATAGTCATCTAGTTCTTCAATCAATGACTCATTATTATCATCTTGAATCGTTTCCCATTCTCTTTCTAATTCCCATTGCAGCCGTCGACTAAGCTTCGTGAAATCATCAAATTGTCCATGTACCCATTCCCAGAAAGTAGTACCCGATGTTCCCTTAAGTCCTTTCAAGCGTTCAATTCTACCCTTTTCTTGCAAAGCCTCCGCTTTTTGTGGGCAGTCTTCAACATTATCATACCACTCATAATCTTCAAAGGTTACATCGTTTCCAACCCGTTTCATCCCAATTATACTTCCCCCATTACAGGTTCCGTCACTCTTATAATCACAGGTCGGCCAAACACTACTCCCATCCTTGAAAACGAAAGGTGTACAGGTGTGATTGATGTGCGCATATTCCCATGGTTTATCCCAAACCCATGGTACTTGGTCATTATATTCGTAGCACCAGGTGTTTTTGAAATCGTCATACGTCTTGAACCCTGGTAGATCTCCAGTAAGCACATCTTCGTCGACTTGAAGAAGGTAGTTAAATTCCTTGAACTGCTCGCACAAGGGTGTCTCATAATCGAACAAATCAACGTCTATTCTGAATAATTCTTCGATGCCTTCATTGATTGTTGAATCATGAAGTGACGACCCATAATCGCTTTCTACTTCTTCATCTTCTCCTCTCATCCAATATACCCATAATGCATCCTTAGTAGCTCGATCCATGCTCTTATGGTTATTAAACTTACTAGCCAACCATTCTGAAAAATCAACATCGTTAGGGTCATGGTTAACGTCAAAGCAAGCCTTCCCAATCATATTCTTCTTTATCTCCATGAACTCGTTAAATTGCTTCTTAAAACTCCGAGTCAACCATAAAGTCATAATCTGCTTGACTTCATCTGCAGAGGCAAATTCCGGACTACCATATTTGAGTTCTAGCCAATCATTGAGGGAGAGGTCTATCAATCTTACCAATCTGCCATGAAATAGTAACTCCGCCAAGGCATAATTCATGTCATTATCCAGATAGTTCTCATTTAATCCCCAGTACTGTTCGGAATAAGGCATGTAAGAGTTTTGGGTATTGCCTCCACCACAGCTTTCGTTGCTTGAATCCATGTATGCAAGATAGAATTTCCCATCATCTTCTTCTATAGTAGTCCAGTTCAATCCTTCGGCTTCAATGATAGGCCATAAGAGCGACAATTCTTCTCCAGTGTACCTCACAAATACATCATAAGAGAATACCTCTTTGTCAATGTTGCATAAACGCATGAATTCCTTAAAAGCAGCTTCAAGAGGGGTCTCCCAAGAGAATAAATCTGCATCGATCATGAGCACATTGAATGAATCTGAAAACAAGCTTTCCTTAGCAAGATATCCGTTAACTGACATGTCTTCCATAGCAAAATCTGTCATCCAAGGTAAAATCATCAGTAGGATTTGTTCGCTAGAAGAGAAATTAATGAATATAGAAACGGATATATGAATACAAATGGCTGATATCTGCAGACGATGCGCCGTATCCAAAAAGTTGGATACGCCGTATCTTATAATCGTTAAAATTTAATCAAACTTTATCCAGAAAATAGATACGCCGCTTAGAATTTATGAATGCGCCGTATCGGATTAATTAATCAAAAATCAGCTTATCTAATTAAAATTAAATGCGTCGTATTAACGAAAGTTAATGCGCCGTATTTTCGTTACGTTTAAAAATAAATATCGATTTTTGATTCAGAAAGATGCGCCGTATCGATATAGATCGATGCGTCGTATCTGTTTAATAATTCGCAAACTGTTTTTAATTAAAATAATAGATACGCCGTATCTACGAAAGCAGATGCGTCGTATAGCGTTAACATTTAGAAATTTTTTTTTTTATTAAAAACAGATACGCCGTATCTGCAAAAGCAGATGCGTCGTATTACTTTATCGCTTAGAAAAATTTTCTTATTAAAAACAGATACGCCGTATCTTGGGGAAAATATGCGTCGTATCGAATTAATTAAACGCGTTGTATTTAATAAAAATTAAACGCAATACGCCGTATCTGATAAATCAGATGCGCCGTATCGTTTGATTTAGCACAGTACAACGATAGCAGAACAGAAAAAATACGAAAAATAAAAACAAATAAAAACACACAAACAAAATAAACACACAAAAATAAAAGAAAACAATTAACACACAATACAACAAATATGCAAAATAATACAATGATGCAATTAATCTAATAAAAAGAAAAACCTAATTAAAATACTAATCAAATTAACAGATAATAACAATTCACTCCCCGGCAGCGGCGCCAAAAACTTGATGCGTGCGGTGTCGTAGTATAGTTTTAGCAGTTTTAATGCCTACTCAAGTTTTAAATTTATATTTAGCCGACTTATCAATAACACACACACTTAACGAGCAGTGTACCCGGTCAGTATGAATATAATGGTAAGTAGAGTGTCGATCACTAAGAGTGGAACGTATTATCTCGTTATTCTAATCAGTATTTTAATATCCTAACGCAAGGGGGTTTCAGCCTGAGAGACAGGCACGATTTGTTTGCAATTAAATAATAAAATAAACCAATAGGCACGAATCAGCAAGTAGCACACACGTACACGGATAGATACTCGAGACAATAAGAGGGCTGTCCTTATGATTAAGTAGATTGTCACTTGTTTTATTGATAGCTTTATATGAAGTGTATGTAGTTAACCCTTTCTCGTTGGTCCTATTCTTATCGGCGAGTAAACCCTTAATGATTATTTATGTCTAAAAGTTATTCCTAAGTGATCAATTTAGTAATAACCGTGGGAGCCACATTATTTTCCGCAGTCAAATGCCCGCAAGCCACTAATAAACACAGAGGTTATCAATGCACTAATAAGTAGTAACCAAAGACATCAACATATAAACTTTAATTGATGGGAAAGCAAGTATTAAAGGGAGTGCAATCTTTCGTTGTCACATTACACAAGCCACCAATCCTGATGAATTAAAGTTTGCTAACACAATAAAACAAAACTACTTAATGAATTAAACACATGCAGCACCTTCTTACAGCTCTTGTATCTTGATTTGGGTGTGTCTTGTGCTGCCTCCTTGACTGAATTTGTCCTAGGGTTCTGCTGGTTTGGTCTTCGAAACTCTAATAATGCCCCCGAAATTCGTCTGGCCTTGGGGTATTTATAGTTTCTGTCTGAGGGAAGATGCGGCGCATCTAGTAAGTAGATGCGGCGCATGTACTTAACTTCGCGTGGGTCCAAGATTATAATATTCAGGAATATTCGTACACCGCCAGAAGATGCGGCGTAACTCCATGATTAGATGCGGCGCATGTCCTCTTGTATCTTGGATCGTATCTGGTGATATCTTGATAGAGATGCGGCGCATGTCATGAGTGAGATGCGCGCATCTGGAGCAGATTAGTCTTGATCTTCTTCATTTCAGTAGACTCTTAACTTCTTGCATGTTTTGCTCCATAATCAGTCCAAAATCGCTAAGTTTCACCAAATGCTTGTTTTTACCTGAGAACTACAAAAGTAAACGATTAAGTATCAATCCTCATACATAATATAGTAAAACAAGTCAAATTAATAGGATAAATGATAGTAATAAAATGTACTTATTTGAGTTCATCACATATGTAAAGGCTGATTTATTGAGTTCACTGCCTTGGTCTTACAAGAAGCTCTGTGTTGCTTTCCCTTCTGACAAGCAACACAGATTTCAACATTTTCAAAAACTTTTGAAGGTAAACCTCTTACAAGGTTTCCTTTAACCAATTTATTCATTGTTTTGAAATTTAAGTGACCAAGCCTTCTATGCCAAAGCTTAGATTCATCAGATGTGGCCTTTGTAAAGAGACAAGCCAAACCTCCTTTGGTAACCACATTCTTTAAATCAACACTGTATATGTTGTCTGTTCTAGGAACTTTAAGTAAAACATGACTTTCATCAGTCAACTTAAAGTCAGGAGACAAGACAAAACATTCAGTGTCAGTAAAAAGAACACGGTTCTTTTTGTCACACATTTGTGAGACACTAAAGAGGTTAAACTTAAGCTCTTTTACAAAGTACACATTATCGAAATCTAATTTACCAGTTTTTATTGTACCTTTGCCTGCGATTTTCCCTCCTTTGTGATTACTCCCAAAAGCAACAGATCCTCCATCAATTGCTTCAAAATCTGTGAGATAGAACATGTTTCCTGTCATGTGCCTTGAGCATCTACTATCAAATACTCATTTATCCTCTAATTCCACCTGTGGATTCCCCTGCACATAAAGTAAGAAAATCAGTTCATTTTGGGGACCCAAGCCATTACTGACTTGGATCTGCCTTGTGCATCAACATAATCATACTTCTTTAAAACTATGGATGCACTGCTGTATCTGGAGACATGATCTAAAACTTTAACTTTTGGTTTCCAGACCTAACAAGCTGAGGCCTTAACAGCATAAAAATGGATTCCCAAAACAGTATCAGTTATTGCTTTTGGCTTACCTGTAGAAACTACTGCTTTTGCCTTAGCAGCACTAAATGTTGTATTCTTTTGAATAGGCCTTTTTACAGATGAAAATGCTGTATTTGAAAAGTGTAACCTGGATTTAGCACCATTCACTATTCTTTTGGTGGAAGCAGTATCATCTTGTCTAGCAGTATTAGTTAATACTGCTGGTTTAAAAACATTTTGCTTGACAGTATTAACTGATACATGTCTAGATTTTAATAACACTGCTCTTGGAACTATATTTCTCTTAGCATTTGGGTGAGGATTTTTAGAAAAACTTTGGTGATTCAACCTCCTAGCATAGTTCCAAACAGGTTTTTGATAGTAAAAATAGTTATCCTGAAAATGTTCAAAACTACCACAGTGATAACAAGCCTTGTTAAACATTTGCCAATCACTTCCTAGTCTTTGAGATATCATGTTATTACAATTCCTCTGATTCCTTCTAGGACTGTGTGTGTTGCTCCTAGGCTGCTCAGTGTAATCAACAATTTTCCTAGACAACTTATCACCAAACCTAGGTTTGACAAACTTAACCTTTTCTACACTAGGTTTAACTGTCTTACATTCAACTTTAGGTGTAGACTCAACCTGATCTTCATCATCATCAGACACCCAATCTTCAATGATAGGTGCATCAGAATTCTTCTTTTCAACTTTAGGCATCTCCTCATTAGACTTACTATTCTCACCTACAGACTTATCATTAGACTCAATTAAACAAGACAATTCAGGTAAAGGAGGTGGAAATTTGCCTGTAATAGAAGAGGGAACTTCATTATAACCTATACCACTACCTTTCCTCATAAGCTGACACTCAATTATCTTATTTACGCCTTCAGATGCAAACTCAAGCTTATTCACTTTACATTGATGTTTTTCTTTTTCCTGATAAGCTGCATCATTTTCTCTTTGAGCCTGTTCTAACCTCTTAGTAAGTTCTTGAATTTCATTCTCTTTAACATAAAGTTTGCTTTAAAAAACATTAACCTTCTCTACAAACTCAATCTCATTCTACTTAAAAAATTCAAGTCTTTGCTCAATAGACTTTAAACCTACTTTATAGCCTAAATTATCTAACTCTAACTTCTTTAAATCTTCTAATAATTTTTCATTCCTAGCCTTAAGTTCCTCAATAGTGTCTAAACAAGATTTATAAGAACAACCAGAATCATTAGATACCTCAGAGTCAGAACTTGATGAAGAAGAAGAATAGCAAAGTTTGGTCCTTCTGCTACTTGGTCACTCCAATCATATCCACCCAAACCATCACAAGACACCAAAGCTGTAGAATTTGTAGGTTCCACATGCGCTCAATTTTCGCTTATTTATAAAAAAAACTAAAAAGATTTTTCGATATTTTCTAATTTTTTTCAATTTTTTTTTTTTTTTTTTTTAATCTTTCATTTAGATATGCATTTAAAATTTTCTTTTCTTACATTTGCTTGAGGGCAAGCAAAGTTTAAGTGTGGGGGTATATGATAACACTCAAATCTAACATGTTTTATTAGCATTATTTTGATGATTGTGCATGGTATTTGGTTGTATTTGTGAACATTTTACGCTTAAAATGTAACACCCCGACCCGTCAAGGTCAAGATATCACATTATGGTGTCATACAAAGCATACATTACGCAAACGGAAGTCTTTTAAATAAATAACCAAGTCTCAAACATCAAGACTGGTATCAAAAGATAATCCCAAATGCATAGTGGGTTAACCAAACAAAACCAAAGTAAAACGATAATATTCAAAGTACTGAAACAAATGAAAGTCCGAAACAATGGACAACGAAATGATCAATGAATAGGTCTCTCAGTCCTAAGCTCTCTCATTTCCAAGCCCGTCGCCCCGCTTATTACCTGCCGCATAAGAAAAAAAACATGCGGCTAAGCTTAAAAAGCCCAGTGAACAAATATATACATAACATAACATAACGGTAAATAAGCATAAGCAACGAAGGAATAAGAATACGAAACGAAAACATAATCATGAAAGTCATACGAAATTCAAAGATAACTAAGAGTCAAGAGAGCATGAGAACAGAATAATAAATGAATCGAAGAGAAATAATGAAATAATGGAAAAGTTCATATAAGGATGTGCCATAGGAACTCCATACATAATCCGTCAAAAATAATAAAGCCATACAAGTATACAAAGAGGGGAGACCTCTAAGTAATAAAAGTGTGAGAAGGAGTGTAGGCACACACCACCTGGTCACCATACATACACATACATAAAACCTAGGACATATCCATACGCTCCCAAACAAAATATGAATGCCAATACTAGACTGGTCACACATATATAAGGTTGGCCAATAGTGCATACAAAATAAATCGTATCATAAGGGGGAACGCCGTAGATCTATCACACCTCTACGGGAGTGTCATGTCTAGGGTGCCATCCAAGACATGGTCATGGTACCTCCACAACTAGTTAAGCTCAGGCACAGATCTATCATAGCATACACAATAACAACTAGCATGGCAAGAGAAACAAGGTAGTAACTCAATAAGCATAGCAAAACATAAGCATATCATAGCAGAGACATTTAAACAAATGTCAGAATGAATCAAATAGAATGACAATCATACAATGAAAGTCATGAGTCAAATAAGGGAATCATATCAGGCATAGGAATCGATAAAAATATCCCTACTGAAAAGGGAAAGAATATATGTACCTTATCAAAGCACACAAATCAAAGAAATGATATGAATGGAAGCAAGGGATCACTCCTTCTTCACCCGATCTACAATAATCATAAGTTTACTTATAAGTTTCATAGTTTCATAATCATAAAGGTTTCATTTTAATTTTCTTTCCATTTTAGGTAACTTTCCATAATTAGCAGGTTTCCATAATTAGTAACTTTCCAAAAATAGTAACTTTCCATATTTAGTAACTTTCCATATTTAGTAACTTAACCATTTATAGTATCTTAGGGTTACTCTATTCAATTTAGGGTTAATAATGTAAGTTTCATAAGTTCTTAGGGTTTGCTATGCAAGTATAATAAGTTTAAGGATTATAGTGCCATTATGGTAAGATTAGGGTATAAAATGTAATATTATAAAGTTACATGGTTTCACAAGTTAAGCCCTTTAGTTTAGAAAATGACAATTTAAACCCTTTAGTTAAATATTACACAAGTAATCCTTTTAAAACCTTTTTATACTTTTAACAGTTTATATATATGAACTGGTCACGTTTTGACAAATTTATGAATCATATTAAACTCAGAAATAAAATTCACAAAAATTCCCACATGTACTTTCACGTCTTCAGAACCCACACTAATTTTTCTAGAATTTATTAGCTAGTATAACCATAGTCTACAAATCCCTTAAGCCAACTCGTCCAGATTTATGTTCAGATTTTACATACGAAAAGTTTGTATTTCTTTACCCCATCAAAATAATTTAGAAAAATCTACAAAAATTCCAGTAATTACTAAACATATGAAATATGACTCTTATAAAAGGACATCTTCTAATTTGACATGGTTTGTAAATTAAAAATCAAAAACCCGGATTGTTTTCCATACATACGAATCTAGTTTTGACACTTGATCTTGTAAAATCAAAAAGTGTATCTTCCCGACCTCTAAAAATTACAAGGCTTATATTTCCAAAAATCACTTTTCTTAAACTTAGTTTTAGACCCTAGAAACACTCAAAAACACGTTACCATCATCAAGATACAATCGAATCAAATCGGCTTAATTTTCTGGTCAGTAACTGGGTCTATTATTTCATGTGATCTTTTAGGGTTTTTCATTCCCATTACTTATTTCTTGATACAAAGCCATTATGGTTGAGTTAGAACAGACCTAGGTCGACCCTTAAGTGGTCTTAACATGTACATAGCAATTCGAATCAAAACAATAACAATATGTCGATTACATTAGGGTTTTCATAGTCGATATTTCATGTCTTTAACTTATGATTTTATGTGTATTGAAAACGACAAGAACAACAAGAAATAAACGAGAATCAAACAAGAAGATGGGTATTGAACAAGGATGATACGATTACCCTCGTAGCGTGATCAAAGAACAAGAAAACCACAAGATCGAATCACCAACAATTCTCTTCTCCTCCTCTTGATCAAGATCGAATGAAAGGAAAGAACATAGATCGATTAGGTTTTGTTCACAAATTCGAATGGATTAAAATGATACATATATGATTACCTTTGTTGTGATATGTATGGAATAAGAGAAAAATGATCAAGATCGAATGTTTGCTCCTCATCTTCTCTTCTTGCCGACTAGAACCAAGCTTTAGGGTTTTGGTTTTGGTTTGTTTTTGCCGTCCAAATGGTAGAGACAAAAGGGATTTTTAGGGTTTGTTGGAGAGTTGAATGGGATATATGGTTTTGAAAAGAAAAAGAGGAGAGATGGGCCGAAATTTAGGAGGTAATTAAGGGTGATTTGCAACCTTCCAATTTGGCTAATATTCATACTTATCTTCTATGATTATGTTGTGTACAATCTTAATTATTTTCGGCCTATAAGTGACTTCTAAACGTGCCATACTTTTAATTATCAATTTCTTGTACCATTTCGTATTTTACTTTAGGTTATATGTTCATATCGTATGGTTTCGAGTCATAACACGTTATATAACTCGAGTTTTAATTTATAGCGTATTTTATAAGTTCTTAAAATTTCAAAATTAGAGGATATTTTGGTCATTTCAGATTGTGGAAATTTTGGGGTTTTACAACTCTTCCCCTTAAAAAAAAATTTCGTCCTCGAAAATTGAAATACAAAGTCGAAATGGAAATACGAAATCGAAAACAGAATCAAAATGAATACGTACCAAGTCAAAAAGAGAAATGTGGATAACTGGATCGTATCGATTCTTCGGTTTCCCAAGTAGCCTCGCTCTCAGGATGATTCTTCCAAAGAATCTTTACAAATGGAATTGTTTTAGTTCTCATGACTCTTTCCTGACGCTCCAAAACAGCCTCAGGTTCTTCACTATACGAAAGATCTTGCTGAATATGATCGAACGGGCAAGACACCACATGAAGCGGATGATAATTATACCCACGAAGAAGTGACACATGAAAAACGTCATGCACATGCGATAATTGGGGAGGTAGCGCCAAGCGATAAGATACCTCACCAACCCGATCAAGAATCTCAAACGGACCGATATAGCGTGGACTAAGCTTCCCTTTCATACCGAAACGCTTAACGCCTTGAAAAGGAGAAACCTTCAAGAAAACACGATCACCAGAGTTAAACACAACATAACGACGATGACGGTCAGCATAGCTCTTCTGTCTAGTATGAGCTTCCTTCAACTTCTCTCTGGCTACAGCCACCTTCTCATTAGTATTCCTAATCAATTATGGTCCCTCAATGAGTCGTTCCCCGACCTCATTCCAAGAAACCGGCGCTCTACACTTACGTCCATATAACATCTCAAATGGAGCCATCCTGATACTAGCATGCCAACTATTATTGTAAGCAAACTCCACCAAACACAAGTAATCATCCCAGTGGCCTGTCCACTCTAAAGCACAAGTGTAACACCCCAACCCGGCAAGGGTAAAGATGTCACGTTAATGGTTTCATATTAGATCAAACAATGCATACTTCAATAGTAATACCATAACTTGTCAAAGGTTACAAATGAAATACTAACATTACAAGGTCAGGAATGAATCAAAACTAAATACTAAGTCTGCAAATGCAATCCTTCTAATGACTTCTACTTCAGAACGACTGTCAAGGTCTTCTAAGTCAAAAAGTCTCTTCACTCATACCCAAACCCGTCATCCTGCTTATAACCTGCCGCACACGAAAAGAAAACGTGCGGCTGAGCTTAAAAAGCCCAGTGAACAGATATAACGATAATAAACAGAAATAGAGAATAGTACAGAATAACAGAAACAAAGGTCAAATAGATGTAATATGGTTCAAGGGATAAGTCAATGAATAAGTATAAGGGGAAAGAGAAAGGGATAGTAATCCACCACGAGCCCAGAAACAGATCATATCATATCGTAACCATAAATCTTCATAATCATATAGAGGGGAGACCTCTCAGATAATCAGATAATATGAGGGGTGTCCTCATTCTTCAAATGGAGTAGCTAGCTCCCAGACATATGTGAAAGGCATGTATTGCACACAGTACCAGTCACCAGAACAGAAATCATATCATATACAATTAAATCCACTAAACAGAACAGATCTAGGATGCATCCATACGCCCCTACCCAATCACATGCAGACCAAAACAAAGGGACGGTGTAACCAAATCACTAGGGCTACACACTAGTCATGCCAGTGGTGCATCACAGACACGGCCATGTTACCTTCATGGCTAGGGTCACAAATTTTGGCTCGGGTATCAAACTAAGAGTCAGATATCATATCAGATCAGAGTGTCATATCACAAGTTTCAATATCAGAAGTCAATATCAGAAGTCAATATCAGAAGGTCAAAATCAAAGTTCCATAGTAACAGTTCATTTTAAAAAAAAAAAAGTTTCTAATTAAGAGTCCATTTAAAAACTATCTTTTAAATGACGGTTTTCATAAAAATGATCCTTCAGAGTAGTTTTCATAAAATGATCTTTCAAACGGTTTTTTTCGTAAAGATAGTCTTTTAGACTTGTTTTTATAAAAGTTAGTAAAATCCCAATTAAAAGAGTATTGTATCATAAATTGCAAACATCATTTTAAAATAGCTTTTCCTCAAATCATTTCCAGGTCAGAATTAAAAGATTTCCATAGCCCAGGTTCATATCATAGGTCATACTGAAGGGAGTCATAGCAAAGGTATCAAATCAGAGGCTAAACAGATCAGAACATGAAAGAGATCATAGGAAACCTTACAGAGAAGGTCAGAATATCTGTACCTTATTTCAAATGCAAACACGAACCAGAAAATAGATGTCACAGAATGGATCAGGACCTCTCCTTCTTCACACCTAAAGGAGTAGAAGAGAATTACTATAGGTTCTTAACTTCATGTTTAGCTTGCCTTTCCATTTTAATAGTTCAAGGTTCATAAGGTTATTTTGGTAGTGTTATACATTTAAAGGTTCATTAAGTATTTAGGATAATTTTAAGGACCAATTGTGAAATTATCATAAAGTTAGGGTATAAGGTGTAATTATTGTAAAGTTATAGGTTTCTACAAGTTAAGTCCTTTAGTATTATCAAAATAACCATATAGACCCTCTAATGTTTGAACATAAACCATTTAACACTCTTTAAATGTTATATTTCACTTTTTCAGGTTTTAGATAGGTTCTGGACCCGCTTAAAATAATTTAAGAATCATAGAAGAACTCTGAAATAAAATCTACAAAAATTCACAGAGCTTCCTCAATTTCCCTAGTATTTTACCTAATTTTTCTAGATTTTATTAATTAGTTTTGTTATGAAAGAAAATTCCTTTTTCCTAACCTGTCCCAGAAACATGTCTGATGGAACACCCGATAAGTTATCACTTAGTTACCCCTTAAGAAAAATTCACAAAAATCTACAAAAATTTCAGCTACTAATAGACATCCCAAAGATTACTCAGTTAAAAGGGCTCTTTCTAATTCGACACGGTTTGGAAATTAAAATTCAAAAACCCGGACTGATTTTCCAGACTCACAAATCCGATCAGACATATAATTTCCCAAAAATCAAAAAGTAGCCTTACCGACCTCCAAAAATTACAAACTAAATTTCTCCAGGTAGCTATTTCATTAAACCACAAACTAGACTCCAGAAACATCAAAATATACGTTCACATCATTAATCTACAGCCTCTTAAAGTCGAATCAAATCTTAGATCAGTAGCAGTTTTTTATATAATACGTACATACTTAGGGTTTTATTCATCCCGTTCATTAATTCTTGACACCAAAAAATTATAGGCGAGTCCAAAACATATTAAGGTCAATTCATATCAGTTTATAACACATTCATATCGAATTAATCATCACCACAATTTCAGTCGATCCACAATTAGGGTTTTAGGGTTTCTATAGTTTTATGATTTTATGTGACATGTTTTTCATTCCATGATTCGAATAGAACACAAATAGATGGACAATGATTGAGTAAGAAGATGCAATACCCTCGTAGACCACGAAGAACATGAACACTGTTAGGATCTCTGGGAAATAAGAGTTCATTGTTGCTGCCGATAGTGTAAAGTTGGTTCCTGCCGATAGCTTGGTTCCTGCTGAAAGCTCATTGCTGCCGACAGTGTTATCTTGTTCCTGCCGATAGTATTGTTGCTGCGGATAGTATTATTTGTTATCCGTATATTTAGAATGTTTGTTATGATTTATTTTTAGAAGAGATTGTTGTTAATCTCTTTACACGTTTTCTTGTAGAATGGGTTAGGGTTAGGTGATCTTGTTAGTATAAAAGATAAACCCGTCTATGAGTTTATGTACGCCTTGAACATCTTTTAATATTCAATAAACGATTCTTAGTTCAATAGTTTGATCCATAGAGGATCATTGTCCTTTTAGAGTTTTCTTCTTTATAATACTTGCTGTTTAGTTTCCGCATAAACACTTGTATTGCAGAGGTTCTTGTTTATACCAAGCTCAATCAAGATCGAAGTACTCGATCCTACAAGTGGTATCAGAGCCTGGTAAAGGATCTCTGATAAAGAAGAAAAAGGTCGATCTCATATCTCTTAACCCTCTCTCAATGGCAGACGATAACCCTGAAACCAATGTCATTAACCCGGAAGATCAACAACCCAAACCAGAAACCACTCAAGTCCAAACACAAATCGTCACCACCATGTCCACCAACAATGCTAAATTCCCGTATCTCAAGAAAGATGAGTATGAAGTCTGGGCTATGAGAATGGAGTATTGGATCACAAACACTGATTACAATCTGTGGAATGTGATTCTTAAGGGAAATAGCAAGAAGAATATTGGAAGGGATGATGATGGCAATATTTATATAGAGCCACCTGTTACAGCAGAGGAACACCTTGCTGTTCAAAGGGAAACAAAGGCAAGAACTCTTCTACTTCAAGCTATTCCAGAGGATCATATGAGTGATTTTCATCACTTGGATGATGCTAGAAAGATCTGGCATGCTGTAAAGACCAGATTTGGAGGGAATGATGAATCCAGGAAGATGCGAAAGTCTATGCTCAAGCAAGAGTTTCAAGAATTCAAGATTTCTGAGGCTGAGGGAATTCACAAAGGATATGACAGATTCCACAAGATCTTGAGCCAACTTAACCAGTTGAAAGCTAGGCCGGACGATGAGGATTGTAATACCAAGTTCCTGAGGGCCTTGCCACCATCCTGGTCGCAGGTTTCCATAACCCTCAAGGCCAAAGGAGGACTGGATTTTATGAGCTTTGATGATCTGTACAACAAATTGAAAACCCTTGAACTTGATATCAAAGGGTATTCCACCTATTCACCTCATACTCCAACCCACACTGCTTTTGTTAGTAACTCTGGTCCTAGCAAAGCATTATATGGAAACAGTCCAACACCATCAACATCATCAATCTCCTACTCATCTCCTACACCAAAAACTCAGCCCAGATCTGATAATCTTGTAGTGGATGTGCTTCACTCTTTTGTTGCTGAAAGTACACCACAGCAAAAGATTGTGTATGATGATTTTAAGCAGGTTGATGAATTGGATCTGGAAGAGATGGACTTAAGATGGCAGGTGGCTATGATATCGTTGAAGTTGGATAGGTTTGAAAAGAAGGCAGGAAGAAGGGTCAATTTTGATGGACAAGAGCCTGCTAGGTTTGACAGAAGGAAGGTGAGGTGCTATAAATGTTCTCTAACAGGACATTTTGCCAGGGAATGCCCAGACAAGAAGGTAGATGATAAAGCACGGTATTCTGCTTTCAGAATTCAAGAGTTGGAGTCAGACGACCCCAAGGCTTTGGTATCTGTGGATTCGATGGTGGACTGGGAGCATCATGAGAAGAATGCTGGGAGTGGATCAGATAAAGTCTTTGGGATGGTAGCTGGATATGGTGACAAGAAACAAGTGGCTGGTCAGTTTGGAATGATGGGTCATCCATCTCAGGTACAAAACTGTCCATTTGGTTGTGAATCTATATATGCTAAATTAAAACAGGAATTTGATGATATTGAAAGTGAAAATAAGGATAACCTTATTCAACTTAAGGCTCATAAAAAGGCTGTTAAGACATTAGAACAACAAAAGGTCTGGTATCAACAACAACTGTCTGCATATGAAGTAAAAGTAAAGGTTTTGGAAAGAGATTTAAAAAATGCCACTAATGAGTTTAAAACATTCTGAAAGAGAAAAGGCTAAGGTAGAATTGGAAAATCAGGATCTTAAGTCTAAGCTAGATAACTCATTGGCTAGATTTGCTAAGTGGAAAGACTCATCCAAAAATCTTAACTTGCTTATTGATAGTTCTATGTCTACTAAAACTAAAAGAGGTTTAGGATTCAGTAACCTAATAGGGACAAATCAGTATTATGACCCTAATGAGTATAGTGTATTTAATCCGGAACCTGTAGATTATAGAAAACCTGTTAAGTATGTAAAGGAGGGAGGAATGAATGATGTTCCTCCACCCATAACTGGAACATTTAAACCTGCTGATCCTTTTGTTGACTTTGATGATTCACAAATGTGCTATGGCAAAAAGGCAAATGAATTGCCTAATCTTGATTGTGACTCTAATGAATTTGTCTCTTGTTCTTACAGTGACAAATCTTCAGAAATCAAGACTGATGACTATGCCACATGTGGATCAAGTGACAAGTCAGCATCAATAAAGTCAGAAGACCTCTCCTCAGAAGCAGCTACTGATGAATCTCAATCAAAGAAAGCTGCATTTGAAGATGTTTCTTTTGATAATTTTAAGAACAATAATGTTTCTAGTTGTGGTTTTGTTTCAAACAATTTTGGTTGTGGTTTTGTTTCTGTTAAGGATAATTCTGTTTCATGTGTTGGTTTGAATAATTTTGTTTGCAATGAGAATGTTATTGTTAAGAAAAAGTCCCCTAGAAAGAAATCTTGCTTTGTGTGTCGTAGTTATGATCATCTTATTAAAGACTGTGACTACTATGAAAAACAGATGGGATTACATGCTTGTAAAAATAGGTCTGTATGGAAAAATGTAAATGATATTCCCCCTTATATTCCTCAAGCAGCTAGGAAAACTTCAGTTGCTTATGGCAAACCAGTTTCTGCTGGTAAGCCTGTTGCTGCTGAAAAGTTCATTCCTGCCGATAAGCCTATTCCTGCTGCTTATCCTGTTCCTGCCGACAGGAGCAATCCTGCTGGTTGGAAAAACAATAATATTAGATCTTTCAGACCTTCTAGTACTTACTTTCAAAATGCTTTGAGACCTGTTTATTTTGACACAATGCACAAAGGAGGGGCAAGATGGAACACTGCTGTTAAGTCCTCAGCAGGTTGGTCTTGGAAAATCAATAACCAACATATGAAAATGGGATCCAAGATCAATGGTGGATCTTATCAATCTCCAGGGTTTAATTCTTATTGATCCACTAGGCAGGCTCAAGTCAGCAATGGCTTGAGTCTCTCTTGTATCTAATGTTGTATATGTATTCTTTATCTCAGGATTTTCCTTTTAGAAGCAAAGATGTTGGAATTGTTGACAGTGGATGTTCCAGGAGTATGACAGGGAATTTGGAAAGGTTACATGATTTTATTCCTTTGAATGGAGGTACTGTGACATTTGGAGGAGGAGATGGAATGATCTCAGGGAAAGGAACTATCAAGACTGCCAAGCTAGACTTTGAAGATGTGCTTTATGTGAAGGAACTCCAAGACTTCAATTTGTTCTCTGTCTCTCAAATCTGTGACAAGAAGAACAGTGTTCTATTCACTGAGAATGAGTGCTTTATGTTGTCCAAAGACTTCAAGTTGCCTGATGAAAGTCAGGTTGAACTTAAAGTTCCTAGGACTTACAATCTTTATAGCTTCAATCTTAGTGATGTTCAGCCTGAGGGGTCACTTGCTTGTCTGGTTGCAAAAGCTTCTGTGGATGAATCCAATAAATGGCACAGAAGAATGGCACATGTAAATTTCAAGACCATTAACAAGCTGGCTAAGAATGGTCTGGTGAAAGGGCTTCCTTTGAAGATCTTCTCTAATGAGCACAATTGTGTTGCCTGCAACAAAGGAAAGCAGCACAAAGCTTCATACAAGGCCATAACTGCTGTGAGCACCATCTCTGAGCCTTTGCAGCTTCTTCATATGGATCTTTTTGGTCCTACTTCTATCAGAAGTATTGACCATAAGAATTATTGCCTGGTGATTACAGATGATTTTAGCAGGTTTTCTTGGACTTTCTTTTTAAGTACTAAAGATGAAACTTATCCAGTACTTAGGGATTTTATTGCTTTAATAGAAAATCAGCTAAATAAAAAGGTTAAGTCTATAAGGTGTGATAATGGCACAGAGTTTAAGAATTTTAATCTTATTGAACTCTGTAGGTCTAAGGGTATAAAAAGGGACTATAGTAATGCTAGAACTCCACAACAAAATGGGGTTGCAGAAAGGAAAAATAGGACCTTGATAGAAGCAGCTAGGACTATGTTAGCTGAATCTAAGATGCCCACTATGTTTTGGACTGAAGCAGTTTGCACTGCTTGTTATGTGTTGAATAGGGTATCTATTACTAGTCCTCATAATAAAACACCTTATGAACTTTTGTCTGGGAAGGTTCCAAACATTAGTTACCTTAAGCCTTTTGGATGTCAGGTCACTATTTTGAACACTAGTGATTATCTAGGCAAGTTTGATGGAAAGGCTGATGAAGGGTTTATTGTTGGATATTCTGCTCATGGTAAAGCCTATAGGGTTTATAATCTGTCCTCTAAGAGAATAGAAGAGACTCTCAACTTAAGATATCTTGAAGATAAACCTAATTTGCAGGGTGCTGGTCCAGAGTGGTACTTTGATCTGGATTATCTATCTGACACCTTAGGGTATACTAGATTCAAATCAAATCTGTCTGGTGGTACAAATGTTTCTCAGACTAACAATGCAGGTACCTCAGATGATGATTCTGATGCAGAGAGTGATGAACGACCTATAGTTGTTCCTTCTTTTCCTTCTAACAACATTTCAGGTTCAAAGGTCAAAGATTCTTCTGATATGGCTGGAAGTGATTCTAGTTTTGCAGAAGATCTTGCTAGGCTTCAAAGACAAGAGTTTAATGCCAAAAGAGCTGCTGAGATGTTTGGTTCTGGATTTTCTAAAGAGACAGAGGAGATCCTGAGAAAGGCTGAAGCTGAAGTTCGAAGGGAACTCAATACAACTAGTAGTATTCCTGTTCCTGCTGATGCTGTTCCTGCTGATAGTGGATCGGTTCCTGCCGATCCTTCTAATGTTTCTGCTGATGTTCCTGTGTCTTCTCCATCTGTTGACAAGTTGGGAATTGATAACTCCCCTGAAAGATTTCCAATCCCTTCTGATCTTGGAAATTCGGTCTCTTCAAGAGATAAGCTTAATGATCCTCATCATCAGTCCAGATCTGGCATTTTCACTTCTTCCTCATATGATGATGACTTCAACCCTTCAATTACTAATCAGGCATCCTCCATTGATGTTAATCCCATTGCTACCAAGAGGATCAATACAGTTCATCCTCAGTCTTTGATTCTTGGAGATCTTAATTCCCCTGTTCAAACAAGGAGTAAAATGCATCCATCTAAATTTGGAGAATCTGCTTTTCTCAGTTATATACAGGATCAATTAAGGAGCAATCATACTGATTATTTACATTGTCTGTATGCTTGTTTCTTATCTCAAGTTGAACCAACTAGCATAGCTCAGGCACTTGCTAATGATGATTGGGTTGAGGCTATGCAAGAAGAGATGCAGCAGTTTCAGAATCAGAAAGTATGGATGTTGGTACCTTTGCCTGCTGGCAAACATGCTATTGGAACTAAATGGATTCTAAAGAATAAAAGAGATGCTAGGGGAATTGTGGTTCGAAATAAAGCTAGACTGGTTGCTCAAGGTCATAGACAAGAGGAGGGGATTGATTATGATGAGGTGTTTGCACCTGTGGCAAGAGTTGAAGCCATTCGGTTGTTTTTGGCTTTTGCTTCATTTATGGGATTTGTCGTCTATCAAATGGATGTGAAGAGTGCATTTTTGTATGGAAGGATTGAGGAAGAGGTTTATGTTACTCAACCACAGGGATTTGTAGATCCTCAGAATCCTAATTTGGTCTACAAAGTGGTTAAAGCACTTTATGGTCTTCATCAAGCACCAAGGGCTTGGTATGCACGATTATCAGCCTTCTTGCTAAAACATGGGTACAGAAGAGGGGCTATTGATAAAACTCTTTTTATCAGAAAGGACTTCAAAGATATCATTCTGGTACAAGTATATGTAGATGATATCATCTTTGGCTCCACTAATGAAGCTTGGTGTAGGGAGTTTGAAGAATTGATGAAGAGTGAATTTGAAATGAGTGCTATGGGTGAAATGACTTTCTTCTTGGGTCTTCAGGTTAAGCAGACATCAGATGGGATCTTTATTTCTCAGGAGAAGTATGTTTATGACATGCTTAAAAAATTTGATATGGAGAATGGGAAGACTGCTGTAACTCCGTTTGAACCTCCAAAGCCTAAGTCCAATAATGAACCTGATGCTACTGTTAATGTTCATTTATATCGATCCATGATTGGCTCCCTCATGTATTTAACAGCTTCACGACCTGATATCATGTTTGCTGTTGGTGCATGTGCTAGACATCAGGTTACACCATTGACTTCTAACCTTAATGCAGTCAAGAGAATCTTTAAGTATTTGAAAGGACAGCCAAAATTGGGACTTTGGTATCCCAAAGACTCTCCTTTAGTGTTAGAAGCCTATAGTGACAGTGATTATGCTGGGGCTAACTTTGATAGGAAGTCTACAACTGGAGGTTGTCAGTTTCTGGGTAGAAGGTTAGTTTCTTGGCAGTGCAAGAAGCAGACTATAGTGGCTACATCTTCTACTGAGGCAGAATATGTTGCTGCTGCTAGTTGCTGTGGACAGGTTCTTTGGATGCAAAATCAGCTGTTGGATTATGGATTCAACTTCATGAACACTAAGATCTTTATTGATAATCAAAGTACTATGTGTATTGTTAAGAATCCTGTTTATCATCAAAGGACAAAGCATATTGAAATTCGACACCATTTCATAAGAGATGCTTATGAGAAGCATCTTATTCAGGTGGAAAAGATTCACACAGATGATAATGTGGCTGATTTGCTTACTAAGGCTTTTGATGGACCAAGGTTTAAGCATTTGGTGGTTCATATTGGGATGGTCAATCCCTAGCTACAGAGCTTAAGGGGAGGATTGCAGCTTAAGGGGAGGAATGAAGCTTAAGGGAGGATTATTCTTGTTGTTGTTGTAAAGTTTCTATCTTTCTTTCTTATTTTTTTATTTTTCTTTTGGTGTGTTTTTGTTTGTGTTTCTTAGTTCAAAAAAAAAAAAAAAAAAAAAAAAAAAAAATCTTTGTATATTTTGTGTGCTAATAAGTGGTTTTGAGCAACACCTTGCAGGTACAGTGTTGGTGTTTACACCTACACAATAAATGGTGCTCAACTCACCATGTCTTACAGACAAGAAAGAGTTGACTCACCATGAGGGTACGGCTCTGGTGTGATAATCAAATCCGTTGATAGCTGTAATAGCTTGCTCAAAGTTATAGGGTAATTCAACTCACCCATGATTCAGTTCTGAGAGTTGAAAATGGTTCTCAATTCACCATGGATGTAACCCTTATGGGATCCAAAGGATTGGCTAGTCCACAAAAGTATGGTTTGTGGTAAAGACATTTGGTATCCATATTTGGTATTCAATTCACCAAGGTTCAGTTGAAACCAAAGAATTGGCTAGTCCTGAGCAAACGGCTACAGGTAAAGACAAGTCAAATCCGTTTATAGTTGCTGATTTGCTAATAAATCAGATGGTTATCAATGTACCATGGTCTCACACACCTAAACATTGGCTACTCCAGTAGTGATGGCTATTGGTAAAGAGACATCAAATCCATTAATTTTCAATGATTCACCTCTCACAGGAGTTAACACACCTGGATGTGATGAGAATAGTATGAAACTTAAAGAGATTTGATGTACATTTTGTCATTAGTAGCAGCCAAGTTCAAGTGATGTTATGGTGACCAGTAAATCTATTTTGAAGAAGATTTCATGTTTCCTGCTGCTCTATTGAAGTTGCTGCTGGATGCTATAGAAGTTGGAATCTTGAAGTTATTGAAGTTGTTGCTGGTTACTTCTTATTGTTGCTGCTAAGTAGCAGTCCTCAAGCCTGAGTTTATGAAAGCTTTATCACAAGGGAATCTTGCAGGTTAACCTAGTCAACCTCAAGATTAGGGGAGGATTGTTAGGATCTCTGGGAAATAAGAGTTCATTGTTGCTGCCGATAGTGTAAAGTTGGTTCCTGCCGATAGCTTGGTTCCTGCTGAAAGCTCATTGCTGCCGACAGTGTTATCTTGTTCCTGCCGATAGTATTGTTGCTGCGGATAGTATTATTTGTTATCCGTATATTTAGAATGTTTGTTATGATTTATTTTTAGAAGAGATTGTTGTTAATCTCTTTACACGTTTTCTTGTAGAATGGGTTAGGGTTAGGTGATCTTGTTAGTATAAAAGATAAACCCGTCTATGAGTTTATGTACGCCTTGAACATCTTTTAATATTCAATAAACGATTTAGTTCAATAGTTTGATCCATAGAGGATCATTGTCCTTTTAGAGTTTTCTTCTTTATAATACTTGCTGTTTAGTTTCCGCATAAACACTTGTATTGCAGAGGTTCTTGTTTATACCAAGCTCAATCAAGCTCGAAGTACTCGATCCTACAAACACAAGGATCAAAATACACACGAAAGCTTTCCTCCTTCTCCTTTCTTCTTTTGGTCGCACGGCAGCAGGAACAAACAAGAGTGAAACATAGTTTTGATTAGTTTTTGATTCGTATATTCGTGTATTGATATAGTACTATGTAATTACCTTATAACAAGATCAAAATGGAGAGTCTTTGGTGGTTTCCTGGTCGACACAGCAGCAGCAAAAAGGGGCGGCAGAAACTTTTAGGTTTTAGGGTTTCTTGAATGAATTTTGAAGATCGATATTATTTTTGGAGGAACAAATGGAATGTGGCTAAATTATAGAAGTGTGGGCCGAATTTTGGAAGGGTGGGGAGGACATGGATCGGCCTAAATGAGGCTAAGTCAAGCCCATGAGTTTTTGGATCACCATTATACTAGAAATACATTAAACCTTATGTTATAGATTTTTGAAATACAAAATTACATATGCACTTAATATTTTCGGCTCATTTGGACTTGAAATGTGTTTCAAACATTATTGGTAGCTTGTACAATTATCTTACGATGTCTCATAATTATTTCATGTCATATTTGTTTCGTTTTCATAGGTTTTGTAATTTAATCATTAGTTACATAATACTTTAATTAAGTTTTAAATTATGAGGGCATTTTGGTCTTTTAATACGTTTTAGATTTTCGGGTTTTACAACAAGACCTCAACATATCCTTCAATGTCTGAATTGTCCGCTCCGACTGCCCATCAGTCTGAGGATGAAATGCCGTACTGAATCTAAGCCGTGTACCCCAAGCTTTATGTAACCCTTTCCAGAAACGAGACGTATAACGAGGATCACGATCGGACATAATAGAAGATGGCGTACCATGCAAACGAACAATTTCCTGCTGGAAAATCTGAGCCAAACGACCCACAGAATAATCAATACGAATGGGGAGAAAATGCGCAGATTTGGTCAGACGATCAACAACGACCCAAATCGCGTCATGCTTCCGAAGAGTACGAGGTAAATCGGTAACGAAGTCCATAGATATCTGGTCCCATTTCCATGTAGGAATGTCAAGAGGTTGCAAGAGACCACTTGCACGTTGATGTTCAATCTTAACCTACTGACAGGTCATACATCTAGCCACATGCAAAGCTACATCCTGCTTCATCCCATTCCACCAAAAATGTTGCTTAAGATCATGGTACATCTTAGTCGAACCTGGATGAATAGAGAACGGAGAACTATGTGCCTCAGAAAGCACAGCTTCACGAAGAGTAGAATCATCTGGAACACATAGACGATCACCAAACCAAACGACACCATCCACATCCACACGAAATTCTGACTGTTTACCATCCTCAACATTCTGTACAATAGCCCATAACTCACCATCGTCTTTCTGAGCTTCCTTAATCCTCAACATCAAATCAGACTCCACCTTCAAGCTAGCCCAAAAACCATCATGACCCCGACTTACGACTCAAGGCATCAGCCACAACATTGGCTTTTCCAGGGTGATACTGAATATTAGTGTCATAGTCCTTCAACAACTCCAACCAACGTCTCTGTCGCATGTTCAATTCCTTCTGGGTAAAGATATACTTCAGGCTCTTATGGTCAGTGAATATATCACAACTCTCACCATAAAGATAATGCCTCCAGATTTTTAAAGCAAAGACAACGGCAGCTAATTCAAGATCATGAGTAGGATAGTTCGCCTCATACGGTTTCAACTGTCTAGAAGCATATGCAATCACTTTCCCATGCTGCATCAAAACACAACCCAAACCCTTCTTCGAAGCATCGCTGTAGATCTGGTAACCTCCTGAACCTGATGGTAGAGTAAGAATCGGCGCAGAAACAAGTCTCTTCTTCAACTCTTCGAAACTAGCTTCTCTCTCGTCGGTCCATACAAAATTTTCACCCTTGCGCATAAGCTGAGTCAACGGTAATGACAAACGAGAAAAACCCTCGACAAATCTCCTGTAATAACCAGCCAATCCAAAAAAACTCCTGACTTCAGTCACATTGGTCGGTCTTGGCCACTTGGTGATAGCCTCAACCTTAGCCGGATCCATGGTGATACCATCTGCGGAAACGACATGACCTAAGAATGCAACTTGTCCTAACCAGAACTCGCATTTGGAAAACTTGGCATACAACTTTTTCTGCCTCAGAGTCTTCAAAACAACACGGAGATGGTGCTCATGCTCCTCCTTAGTCTTAGAGTAAACCAAGATGTCGTCAATGAACACGATTACGAACTTATCTAAGTATTCGTGAAAAATTCGATTCATCAAATCCATGAAAACGGCTGGAGCATTCGTCAACCCAAACGGCATGACCAAGAACTCATAGTGGCCATATCTAGTACGGAACGCGGTCTTAGGAATATCTTGCTCCTTCACACGAAGCTGGTGATATCCAGACCTCAAATCGATCTTGGAAAAGAATTTCGCTCCCTGAAGTTGATCAAACAAATCATCGATGCGGGGAAGCGGATAACGGTTACGAATGGTGATACGGTTAAGTTCACGGTAGTCGATACATAATCTCATGCTACCGTCCTTCTTCTTAACAAATAACACCGGAGCACCCCATGGAGAAACACTGGGACGTATAGAACCAGATTCAAGCAATTCCTGTAACTGCTCTTTCAATTCCTTCAATTCTACAGGAGCCATACGATAAGGAGCCTTAGAAATGGGTTCAGCACCCGGAATTAAATCAATCAAGAATTCAACCTCACGCTCAGGCGGCATGCCTGGGAGTTCATCAGGAAATACATCTGGGAATTCACGAACAACCGAAAGGCTCTCAATACTAGGAATCTCCAAAGATGAATCCTTAATCGAAGCTAGAAAACCTTCACAACCATGTGTCAGCAAAGAACGAGCTTTCATAGCGGATATGATCTTAATAGGTTTACCAAGCCGAGAACCTTGGTAAACAAATTCAGGATTACAAGGATCACCAAAAATCACACGTCTGGTATGGCAGTCAATCGTAGCTCGATGCTCCGATAACCAATCCATACCCAAAATTACATCAAAGTCATACATATCTAGAGGAAGAAGATTTGCAGAGCGAATTCTATCGTCGAAACGAAGAGGACAATTCACGTATTCATGAGTAATGGTCACGGAATTTTTCATTGGTGTTGAGATAGATAAAGCATAGTTTAATGGTGTTGCGGTCGTATTAATGTGTTTAGCAGATGTAGAAGATATCACAGAATGTGTGGCACCAGTATCAAATAAAACTAAAATTGGACGATCAAATAAATATAGCATACCCGAGACAGTTCCAGAAGTACCCGCAGCCTGATCCCTGGTTACTGCAAAAACTCGGCCCTTAGAAGCCTGCTGCCCACCATTTCCATTTCCACGGTTGGTGCCAGTCGCCTTCGGACATTCCCTAGTCCGATATCCAAGCTCACCACAATTAAAACAGGCACCAGTCGCCCTATAACAAGTACGACCAGGATGAGTTTTCCCACACTCAACACAAATAGGAGGAAGTGGAAGCTGTTCCCCCACATTCCTCTGCCCTGCTGAAGAAGTAGTACCACGATTACCCTGCTGATTACCACGACTCTGTTGACCCCTGAACTGTTGGTCACGGCCTGACCGCTGATTCTGCCCACTGTTGTTGTTACTACGCCTGTCATTACCCCGAAACTCATTACCCCTCGAAGTAGCATTCCTCTGACTATTACTCTGAACCTGCTGATGATCACTCTCATGAGCCCTCTTCACTCCACGTCTAGACCTCTCTTGCATTAACTCCTTATTACGGACCGCATTGACAACTTGTGCCACATCAGTAAAATCAGTATTTAGAACACATTCAAGCAACTCATCACGTAACCCCCACTTAAAATGCATAGCCTGTTCCTCCGGAGTCCCAGCCTTCGTACCCAAGAAACCCGCAAGTCTCACAAACCTCTTCATATACTCCGCACTCGAATCCCTATCCAACTGGAAAATATGATGATAGTCACGCTCATACTTCTATTTCTCCGACCTAGAAAAGTACTGAAGAAAGTATATCTCCCGAAACTCAGCCCATGACAACCCAGCAACAAACTCATCACCTCCCTTAGCCATCCGATATGCCTTCCATCAACTGAGGGCATCTCCCTCAAATTTGTAACTAGCTAAACGCGCCTTAACCCATCGTCACAACCAAGTACCTCGAATATCTTCTCAATGTGAGATATCCAATTCTCCGCCTCCACCGGAGAAGTAGCAGCACTGAACGAACGTGGTTTCTGCTTAACAAAACGCTCCAACCACACATGAATCGACACTGGTGGAGCATCACCACCACCACCGCCATTACCACTACCACCGCCATTACCACTACCACCACCATTACCACTACCACTAGCGGTGTTCCTCCTAATCTCGTCCGTGATGCGTGCAGTCAAACCGGGAAGTAACGCATCAATAGCCCGCTGCACCGCTGCATCAAGAGCAGCATCAGAGGGTCCATCATTCCGACGAGTATTCACCATCTGAAAAGTCATAAACGAGACAAAAAGAACAAAACAAGCGTAAGGGTCAAAATGTGAAAAGAGAGATCGCGTCAGACGAAAAGCCTAGTGTCTACCCAATATCCTCACAGGTCATTTCTAAGGTTCTACAGGTCAAACCCAGTTCTCTGATACCATAACTGTAACACCCCGACCCGACAAGGCCAAGATATCACATTATGGTGTCATACAAAGCATACATTACGCAAGCGGAAGTCTTTTAAATAAATAACCAAGTCTCAAACATCAAGACTGGTATCAAAAGATAATCCCAAATGCATAGTGGGTTAACCAAACAAAACCAAAGTAAAACGATAATATTCAAAGTACTGAAACAAATGAAATGACTAAATAAATAGGTCTCTAAGTCCTAAGCTCTCTCATTCCCAAGCCCGTCGCCCCGCTTATTACCTGCCGCATAAGAAAAGAAAACATGCGGCTGAGCTTAAAAAGCCCAGTGAACAGATATATACATAACATAACATAACGGTAAATAAGCATAAGCAACGAAGGAATAAGAATACGAAACGAAAACATAATCATGAAAGTCATACGAAATTCAAAGATAACTAAGAGTCAAGAGTGCATGAGAACTGAATAATAAATGAATCGAGAGAAATAATGAAATAATGGAAAAGTTCATATAAGGATGTGCCATAGGAACTCCATACATAATCCGTCAAATCATACTAAAGCCATACAAGTATACGAAGAGGGAGACCTCTAAGTAATAAAAGTGTGAGAAGGAGTGTAAGGTACACACCACCTGGTCACCATACATACACATACATAAAACCTAGGATATATCCATACGCTCCCAAACAAAATATGAATGTCAATACTAGACTGGTCACACATATATAAGGTTGGCCAATAGTGCATGCAAAATAAATCGTATCATAAGGGGGAATGCCATAGATCTATCAAACCTCTACGGGAGTGTCATGTCTAGGGTGCCATCCAAGACATGGTCATGGTACCTCCACAACTAGTTAAGCTCTGGCACAGATCTATCATAGCATACACAATAACAACTAGCATGGCAAGAGAAACAAGGTAGTAACTCAATAAGCATAGCAAAACATAAGCATATCATAGCAGAGACATTTAAACAAATGTCAGAATGAATCAAATAGAATGACAATCATACAATGAAAGTCATGAGTCAAATAAGGGAATCATATCAGGCATAGAAATCGATTGAAATATCCCTACTGAAAAGGGAAAGAATATTTGTACCTTATCAAAGCACACAAATCAAAGAAATGATATGAATGGAAGCAAGGGATCACTCCTTCTTCACCCGATCTACAATAATCATAAGTTTACTTATAAGTTTCATAGTTTCATAATCATAAAGGCTTCATTTTAGTTTTCTTTCCATTTTAGGTAACTTTCCATAATTAGCAGGTTTCCATAATTAGCGGGTTTCCATAATTAGTAACTTTCCAAAAATAGTAACTTTCCATATTTAGTAACTTTCCATATTTAGTAACTTAACCATTTATAGTATCTTAGGGTTACTCTATTCAATTTAGGGTTAATAATGTAAGTTTCATAAGTTCTTAGGGTTTGCTATGCAAGTATAATAAGTTTAAGGATTATAGTGCCATTATGGTAAGATTAGGGTATAAAATGTAAATATTATAAAGTTACATGGTTTCACAAGTTAAGCCCTTTAGTTTAGAAAATGACAATTTAAACACTTTAGTTAAATATTACACAAGTAATCCTTTTAAAACCTTTTTATACTTTTAACAGTTTATATATATGAACTGGTCACGTTTTGAAAAATTTATGAATCATATTAGAACTCAGAAATAAAATTCATAAAAATTCCCACATGTACTTTCACGTCTTCAGAACCCACACTAATTTTTCCAGAATTTATTAGCTAGTATAACCATAGTCTACAAATCCTTTAAGCCAACTCGTCCAGATTTCTGTTCAGATTTTACATACGAAAAGTTTGTATTTCTTTACCCCATCAAAATAGTTTAGAAAAATATACAAAAATTCCAGTAATTACTAAACTTATGAAATATGACTAATATAAAAGGGAATCTTCTAATTCGACATGGTTTGTAAATTAAAAATCAAAAACCCGGGCTGTTTTTCCAGACATACGAATCTAGTTTTGACACTTGATCTTGTAAAATCAAAAAGTGCATCTTCCCGACCTCTAAAAATTACAAGGCTTATATTTCCAGAAATCTGCTTTCTTAAAATTAGTTTAGACCCCAGAAACACTCAAAAACACGTTACCATCATCAAGATACAATCGAATCAAATCGGCTTAATTTTCTGGTCAGTAACTGGGTCTATTATTTTATGTGATCTTTTAGGGTTTTTCATTCCCATTACTTATTTCTTAATACAAAGCCATTATGGTTGAGTTAGAACAGACCTAGGTTGACCCTTAAGTGGTCTTAACATGTACATAGCAATTCGAATCAAAACAATAACAATATGTCGATTACATTAGGGTTTTCATAGTCGATATTTCATGTCTTTAACTTATGATTTTATGTGTATTGAAAACGACAAGAACAACAAGAAATAAACGAGAATCAAACAAGAAGATGGGTATTGAACAAGGATGATACGATTACCCTTGTAGCGTGATCAAAGTACAAGAAAACCGCAAGATCGAATCACCAACAATTCTCTTCTCCTCCTCTTGATCAAGATCGAATGAAAGGAAAGAACATAGATCGATTAGGTTTTGTTCACAAATTCGAATGGATTAAAATGATACATATATGATTACCTTTGTTGTGATATGTATGGAATAAGAGAAAAATGATCAAGATCGAATGTTTGCTCCTCCTCTTCTCTTCTTGCCGACTAGAACCAAGCTTTAGGGTTTTGGTTTTGGTTTGTTTTTGCCGTCCAAATGGTAGAGACAAAAAGGATTTTTAGGGTTTGTTGGAGAGTTGAATGGGATATACGGTTTTGAAAAGAAAAAGAGGAGAGATGGGCCGAAATTTAGGAGGAAATTAAGGGTGATTTGCAACCTTCCAATTTGGCCAATATTCATACTTATCTTCTATGATTATGTTGTGTACAATCTTAATTATTTTCGGCCTATAAGTGACTTCTAAATGTGCCATACTTTTAATTATCAATTTCTTGTATCATTTCGTATTTTACTTTAGGTTATATGTTCATATCGTATGGTTTTGAGTCATAACACGTTATATAACTCGAGTTTTAATTTATAGCATATTTTATAAGTTCTTCAAAGTTAATGGGCAGGACAACATGGGGTTTGATAAGTCAAAGATAGAATGCTATAAATGTCACAGGAAAGGACACTTTGCAAGAGAGTGCAGGGCACCAAGAAGTCAAGATTACAAGAATGAATAAAGCTCAAGGAAAGTTGTGTCTGTGGAACTGATAACGCTCAAATCTAACATGTTTTATTAGCGTTATTTTGATGATCGTGCATGATATTTGGTTGTATTTGTGAACATTTTACGCTTAAAAGGTGCAAAAGATGTATTCAGGTTCAGGTACACTATGTCGAAGGAAATAGAGAAAAAGACGAAGAAAAGTCGACAAAATCAAGTATTTATGCACGAAGAGAAGTTTTTCCGTTCAAGATAAAGATTCATGCTATGATTATTTCCAAGTTCAAGAGAATGAGGTGAAAATGAAGTCAAGATTAAGTGCCTAAAAGAGTGTTAAAGGATGAAATTATATGCTAGCTTAGAGTTGAAATTTATGTGCAAAAGTCAGTCTCGACCCAAGGTTCACATTCCAGACCCAAGGTTGAGCAGTCAAGTCCAAACCCAAGGTTTAGAGTTCAAACCCAAGGTCCAGCAGACATTCCGACTGCAGGTCCTAGGTCCCGACCGTGGGTTCAGCCACTTAAAGTCTTCAAAGTTGCATTTAAGTGAAGAATTAAGTACCATTACTTCCAAGTCCGATCATATACCCCTAATAACTCATTTTCCTGCATCTTTATGACACTTTGTGGCCAAGGAACATGCTTGGTGACCAAGGAGTATTCATCTATAAATAGGAGTGCTTGGTTAAGTGTTTGAAAAACCTAAGATATCATCAAAAAACCTTATAATCTATCATCAAATTCTCTCAACACTTGGAGGATTCTCTCCTACCACTCCCCACCATTTCTAGAGGTGTTGGGGAGTTGGTTTGGTTTACATTAGCATGACATATCACTTGATCATTCCTACACCATAAGGTTTGATTATAGTTCACACCAATTAAACACTACATACATCACCAAAAATCCTTATTACCAAACACCCCTAAGTCATATACTCACAACATGAGGTCGATTTCCAGGAAGGTTTATGGATGGATGATTTGTATTTTGGTAGTTTCTTTTGGTTGGAATCACATGGTTGGAATTGTAGCACTCGATGCCTTGACTCTAATGTTTGGTATTGTTTCTATTTAAATTCAATCATATTAATGTCTTTGCTTATGTTGATTATGAGAATTCCTTTGTGTGTTGTGTTACATGTTTAATTACAGTTATCTCTTTATACTAGTTTGGGAATTATGTATACTTTCGTGTGAATGATTAACTAGTTGGTTAAAGAAAGTGATTGTTCTCATAAGTTTGTTTAAATATAATTCTTGTTCTAAAACTTGTTAATTAAACATTGTTGGATTTAAAGGATGAAAAGATTTCTAATATTGTTTAATTCCAAGAAGTTGGTGGCCAAAATGGATTGGTATTTGATAATTGACAACTATTAAGTATTCAAGTTTTTAAATGAATTCGGGAATATTTAATCACGAGATTGGGTCGAAAGAACTCGTAAGAACTAATGAAACTAATCATCTTTTTCATACATTTGATAACACAAAGAGCTAGCATAATGGGATGAGATATAGGCCGAAAGGACTCACCCGTGAAACTATTAGAAACATGGATTTTCTTGATATTACCCATTGACTAGAAGTCCTTGTGAAAATTGATATGTGCCTTCTATGTTTCACCCAAACATGTTCAACATTCCATCACGATTGGTTACTATTCCTAAATAAGTGTTTATGTGCTTACATCATGCTTTTATAATTGCTTTTCTTGTTGGTTTGATCCGTGACAATCATAACCATCAACTTGTTACTTGCTTAAACAATCAAACAACATTTGAGTACAACCAAGTCTCGTGGGACGACCTTGACTTACCAACCCTCTTGCTACACACTGACGAGTATACTTGCTCGTATGTGTTCCTAGTTAACCGTAATTCTTGTATTATATATTTAAAACCTAGTGCGAACGCATCAAGTTTTTGGCGCCGTTGCCGGGGATTTGGTTTTGTATTCATTTGTTTGTTTGATGTTTTTTTCGTTTGCTTGTTATATTGATTCCTTGCTTGATCATAATTCCGGCATCGTCACCATCAAGTTTTTGGCGCCGCTGCCGGGGACTTGTTTGTTGTGCTCTTTGTTCGTTTGATTGAAATATTGATTGATTTCTTGTTTGCTAGTTTATTCGAATGCTAAATTGCTCTTGCTCATGAATGATTGTTTCTTTGCTCTTGTTTGATTGCTCTTGCTTGCTTGTTTGCTTAAATATATTTGCTTAATTGCTCCCTTGCGTTTTGTTTCAAAAATCTCTTAATTCTCATCTTTTGCTTAATGTCTTCTAAAAATGCTCACTCAAATGATTGCTTTCAAAGTTTGTGCTCGAATTGTTTGCGAAAATAAAAACCCACCATTGTGTTCGTCTTAATTTTCATTTGCTCTTTTGTGTTTAATTTTATTTTTAAGTTTAATAAAAGTTTAAAAGGTTAAACATGTTTGTTTATAAACAATTACCACACTTAAACTTTGCTTGCCCTCAAGCAAATCTAAGAACAGAGAATTTTAAATGCATATCTAAATGAAAAAAAATTTTTTTTTAAAAAAAATTGAAAAAAATTAGAAAATATCGAAAAATCTTTTTAGTTTTTTTATAAATAAGCAAAAATTGAGCGCACACTCCCCCACACTTAAGGGTTTGCTTGCCCTCAAGCAAATCTAGCTATTAAGAAAAATATATCCAATATGGTGTATGAAAAATGATTAATAAAAATATGATGCAAATCTACCAAGTACAAATACGAGATACGATTCATCGTTTTAAGCTTTATAGGTGAAAAACCGAGATGTTTGACAATACCCTATAGATTCTCTCGCTTGATAACATGGCTAAGCACCTCACGAAAAGGAATGAAAGTATAATTCACTCAACACTCATATATTTTTGGTGGTGGAGTATATAAGAAAATCACACTCATATTGCTCAGTCATGATCCATTTATTACCATAGGCTTGTACAAGAAACAAAACTCCACCGACGTGGCTTAAGCACCAAGTGTAAACATCTAAAGAGGACTTTTATTCGGGTTTAAGGCTTCAAGGGTTATATTAGACTTATGTGCAACTATCTTATGCAAAACATAATAGCTCGCTAACAACGAATTCTTGCATTACCAAATAACGGATGGTCACTACATGTCAATACACTTGATAGTTCCACAAAGCCAAAAAGGGTAAGGATAAGGCATGGGAGTATTTATGAAATTGGTTTTAAAATAAAGTCAAATCTAAGTCCCATGTTGCTAGGTACGAACAAACCACAAACCCGTAAATGATTATAGTTACAATCTTCTCCTCTTCACATATCGATCACCAAATATATATGTATATCACGTCTTAGCACATTGGCTAATCGATATCTCAAACATACTTCATCTTCCTTTATCTTCATAATAGTAATATAGCACATTGGCTATAATTGTCATCACATATATTTTTTTCTCTTTTTTTTTTTCGATGACTTATTCATTTTTTTTTTCTTTTTTTTTTTTTTTTTACATATTTTTTTTTTCAACACCTTTCTCCTTCATATAGCACATCTCCCCCACACTTCGCATAAGCATACACCACAAAAGTACAAATAAGAAGTTGCGCACCTTCATCTTTGTCGGAATGGCACACACAAATGACAAAGTGTTGCTAACTAATAATCATCAAAAAACAATCCAACATACCAAGCAACTAGCAACCCACCATTTAGACTTTGACACGGGGTAGGCTAAGGTTTAAAGTGTAAAATCTTTATATATATATATATATATATATATATATATATATATATATATATATATATATATATATATATATATATATATATTTTTTTTTTTTTTTTTATTTTTTCTGGATGTAACAAAAGAAAAAAAAATGGCTCGGAGGGTGTACTAGGGGTATCTAGTGCTAAAATTGAGCGCTAACAAATGGGTCCATATTGGAGGTTAACTAACCGATGTGGCTAGCTAATATCATTAGATGTAAAATGGAAGGCCATTTGGTTTAATTCCTAAGGATGCCTCTTTATCACACGAATACACTTATATCACACGAATGTGATCTCACTGCGGTCTGGTAATGATTTGCAAGCACAAGTTCTAGAATAAATAAAATCACCGGCACACTCATAGCAAAAAGATCAAGCATAAAAGATATATGCTATATAAGAATAGGCTCAAATCCTCACATATTTAGTAGAATGGGCTATAATTGCGCAAGCAAATGTTATCGATCCTAAAATGGATTGCAATGTCAATCGGGACACATCTAGAATTTTTCAAAATTTACTGATTTCACCAGTGGGATGATCTAGTTATTCTAATATATTAACCTATATGCGTGAAAACACTAGAAATTAAGGGCAAACAAGTATACAAATTTTTAAGAATTGGCCCAAAAATATAAAAATTTAAAACTAGTTTCGTTTTTCACATTTTACTTCCCCCCCCCCCCCCAACACTTAAGTTAAGCATTATACTCAATATGAAGAATAAACTTCAAAGCATGAAAAAGTAGGGAAAATTAAGATAAGAAAAGACCGAGAGAAACGAAACTTCACGGGCTTAAGAAATCGCGATATTAACATCTTATCATATGGAATTCGATCGCGATTTCTCTTCCAACCAAACATGTCCAATCAAGAAAGTAATGCCACAATCATCCAATCTCCAAGAGCTTATTAAATCTGCAAAAATAAACTAAACTACAAAAAAAAAAAAAAAAAAAAAAAAAAAAAAAAAAAAAAAAAAAAAAAACGTAAAATTCTAAAACTCACTTTCGTATGCATCACGGTTACATTTAGCGTATGCAACAAGCCTTTTAAACCCCTCGGTGGCCCGAGTGGACGAGTTAAGTCTCGTGAGGGTTTCCAGTGAACATACCCACAAAGTTCATAACATTTTTTATTCATTAAAAACAATTACTTATTTATTTACGACATACTAAAATTAACAAGATTTTAAATATGCAAAACACAAGTTTAAGTAGAAAGAAATTGAATAAAACATTTAAACTTATTAAAGAAAAACTAGATTAATTAAAACATAAGCAAATAAAAACAAATAAACAAAAATATTTTTTTATTATTTTTTTTTATTATTTTAATTATTAATTTTTATTTTTAAAAATATCTTTTTTTTTTCTTTTTTTTTTATGAACAGTACCACTGGACCGGCGGTCTGGTTCGAAAAGAGAAAAAAAGGAAGAAAAAGAAAAATGGACAGAATGTTGAGGCCGGCCGGTCGGAGTCTGGGCCGGCGGTCTGGGAGAGTTTTTTTTTTTTTTTTTTTTTTTTTTTTTTTTTTACGCGACTGAACCGGCGGTCAAGGGCTAGGACCGGCGGTTTGGTTCTGGAAAATTCTTACAGAGGGCTTGGGCCGTTCGGTCAGGCTTTAGACCGAAGGTCTGGAGGAAAAAAAAATAAATTGTTTTGTTTTTTTTTGTTTTTTTTTTTTTGACATTAATATGAAACAAGCCAAAAGCACAATTCCCATGACCTGGTGTGAATACAACGAATAGGACTTTGTTGTTTTGACAAGCTTTTGGTTCTTTGCTAAAATTTTTTTTTTTCTTTTAATTATTTATAAACAAGCATTTTTTTTTCTTGGCTCGTATGAACCTTTTTATTATTCTAATTATTTATAAACAAACATGTTTAACCTTTTAAACTTTTATTAAACTTAAAAATAAAATTAAACAGAAAAGAGCAAATGAAAATTAAGACGAACATAATGGTGGGTTTTTATTTTCGCAAACAATTCGAGCACAAACTTTGAAAGCAATCATTTGAGTGAGCATTTTTAGAAGACATGAAAGAAAAATCCCAACACCAAAAACACTTGATTTTGATGTCAAGATCATTAAGCAAAAGATGAGAATTAAGAGATTTTTGAAACAAAACACAAGGGAGCAATTAAGCAAATATCTTTAAGAAAACAAGCAAGCAAGAGCAATCAAATAAGAGCAAAGAAACAATCATTCATGAACAAGAGTAATTTAGCATTCGAATAAACTAGCAAACATGAAATCAATCAATATTTCAATCAAACGAACAAAGAGCACAACAAACAAGTCACCGGCAGCGGCGCCAAAAACTTGATGGTGACGATGCCGGAATTATGATCAAACAAGGAATCAATATAACAAGCAAACGAAAAAACATCAAACAAACAAATGAATACAAAACCAAATCCCCGGCAACGGCGCCAAAAACTTGATGCGTTCGCACTAGGTTTTAAATTTATAATACAAGAATTACCGGTTAACTAGGAACACATACGAGCAAGTATACTCGTCCGTGTGTAGCAAGAGGGTTGGTAAGTCAAGGTCGTCCCACGAGACTTGGTTGTACTCAAATGTTGTTTGATTGTTTAAGCAAGTAACAAGTTGATGGTTATGATTGTCACGGATCAAACAAACAAGAAAAGCAATTATAAAAGAATGGTGTAAGCACATAAACACTTGTTTAGGAATAGTAACCAATCGTGATGGAATGTTGAACATGTTTGGGTGAAACATAGAAGGCACATATCAATTTTCACAAGGACTTCTAGTCAATGGGTAATATCAAGAAAATCCATGTTTCTACTAGTTTCATGGGTGAGTCCTTTCGGCCTATATCTCATCCCATTACGCTAGCTCTTTGTGTTATCAAATGTATGAAAAAGATGATTAGTTTCATTAGTTCTTACGAGTTCTTTCGACATAATCTCGTAATTAAATATTCCCGGATTCATTTAAAAACTTGAATACTTAATAGTTGTCAATTATCAAATACCAATCCATTTTGGCCACCAACTTCTTGGAATTAAACAATATTAGAAATCTTTTCATCCTTTAAATCCAACAATGTTTATTTACCAAGTTTTAGAACACGAATTATATTTAAACAAACTTATGAGAACAATCACTTTCTCTAACCAACTAGTC
Organism: Artemisia tridentata subsp. tridentata; assembly: GCA_021014915.2. Lineage (NCBI taxonomy): Eukaryota > Viridiplantae > Streptophyta > Magnoliopsida > Asterales > Asteraceae > Artemisia > Artemisia tridentata. The sequence goes on from CP139504.1 coordinate 88,882,907, forward strand.
AATCATTCACACGAAAGTATACATAATTCCCAAACTAGTATAAAGAGATAATTGTAATCAAACATGTAACACAACACACAAAGGAATTATCATAATCAACATAAGCAAAGACATTAATACGATTGAATTTAAATAGAAACAATACCAAACATTAGAGTCAAGGCATCGAGTGCTACAATTCCAACCATGTAATTCCAACTAAAAGAAACTACCAAAATACAAATCATCCATCCATAAACCTTCCTGGAAATCGACCTCATGTTGTGAGTATATGACTTAGGGGTGTTTGGTAATAAGGATTTTTGGTGATGTATGTAGTGTTTAATTGGTGTGAACTATAATCAAACCTTATGGTGTAGGAATGATCAAGTTATATGTCATGCTAATGTAGACCAAACCAACTCCCCAACACCTCTAGAAATGGTGGGGAGTGGTAGGAGAGAATCCTCCAAGTGTTGAGAGAATTTGATGATAGATTATAAGGTTTTTTTATGATATCTTAGGTTGTTCAAACACTTAACCAAGCACTCCTATTTATAGATGAATACTCCTTGGTCACCAAGCAAGTTCTTTGGCCACAAAGTGTCATAAAGATGCAGGAAAATAAGTTATTAGGGGTATATGATCGGACTTGGAAGTAATGGTACTTAATTCTTCACTTAAATGCAACTTTGGAAGACTTGAAGTGGCTGAACCCACGGTCGGGACCTAGGACCTGCGGTCGGAACGTCTGCTGGACCTTGGGTTTGAACTCTAAACCTTGGGTTTGGACTTGACTGCTCAACCTTGGGTCTGGAATGTGAACCTTGGGTCGAGACTGACTTTTGCACATAAATTTCAACTCTAAGCTAGCATATAATTTCATCCTTTAACACTCTTTTAGGCACTTAATCTTGACTTCATTTTCACCTCTTTCTCTTGAACTTGGAAATAATCATAGCATGAATCTTTATCTTGAACGGAAAACTTCTCTTCGTGCATAAATACTTGATTTTGTCGACTTTTCTTCGTCTTTTTCTCTATTTCCTTCGACATAGTGTACCTGAACCTGAATACATCTTTTGCACCTTTTAAGCGTAAAATGTTCACAGATACAACCAAATATCATGCACGATCATCAAAATAACGCTAATAAAACATGTTAGATTTGAGCGTTATCAGTTCCACAGACACAGCTTTCCTTGAGCTTTCTTCATTCTTGTAATCCTGACTTCTTGGTGCCCTGCACTCTCTTGCAAAGTGTCCTTTCCTGTGACATTTATAGCATTCTATCTTTGACTTATCAAACCCCATGTTGTCCTGCCCATTAACTTTGAGATGCCTTCCTGTTTTCTTCAAGAATCTCCTTGCCCTCATTGTCAACATTGCCATCTGCCACTTCAAGTCCATCTCTTCAAGATCATCTGGATGAAGTTGTTCTAAGTCCTCATGTACAATCTGAGAACTGTTAGTTTGACCAGCTAAGAAAGCACAGATAACAACATTAGTCAAGTTATCAAAGTTTGTAGAACTAGCAGTATTAACTTGAGTGCCAGCAGTACTAACTCCATGAGCAGTATTAACTGCTTCATTAGTACTGCCAGAACTATTATTGGAGGAGGACACAAAAGCCAAGTTTTGTGTGCTTGAAGATGAGCTAGATGACCCTTTGACTTCAGGTTCATACACTTTTAGATTGTTGTACAGATCATCTATGCTTATTGTATCTAGATCATCCTTGTTTCTCCACACCACAGTATGTGTATGCCATTCTGGTGACAAGCTTCTTAGAAACTTCTGATTTATATCCTCTTGGGGAATTATCACTTCCACAAGTGCTAATTGACTGACAAGTTTCTGAAGTCTGTCAAAGGTCTGATCAAGATTCTCATAACTTGGAGCAGCAAAGTTCTCATATTGTTGCTTCAAAAGATTCTTCCTAGTCTTCTTAGTAGCAGTATTCCCTCCAAATCTTTTCTCAATAGCTGCTAACAAAGACTTAGCATCTTTGATAGGATTGAAAGTCAACTGATGTTCATTAGGAATGCCCATCATGAGAGTGCTTCTGGCTTTAACCTCCAATCTTCTTTGTGCCTTCTCTTCAGCAGTTTTAATAGGCACAATAGTCTTAACACCAATAGCAGATATGATGAAGCGAAAAGTGTACCGCTTTTAGGGGGTCATTTAAGCCCTAAATCGTATTTATTTGATCAAATATTGCCCTAAATCGTTTCTTTTGTCATTTTAGGTACTTTGGAGAAGAAATCTGGAAAAGGAAGCATTTTGGACGTTTTTGGAGCATAAAAGTGAAGAAAACGACAAAGTCTCAAAATCGGCTGAAAAGTGCCTTTGACGGCGTCAGAAATGTCCCCAGACGGCGTCTTGGCTTGGCAAGAAAAAGGTGGATATGAAAATTACTCATGATAAGCCAGAGAAATTTGCATGGGAATTCTGACGGCGTCACCCTTTGGAGTGATCAAGGTCGTCACGGCTTAATTTAAAGAGGGACGGCGTCATGCCTTTATTCTGACGGCGTCAGCTTCTGATAGGCCAGAACGGATTTTGGAGGTTTAAAAGGAGACGGCGTCAAGAAGGCCATCACGTGTTATCTAGTCACAACTTGCGCGCGTGGTAGCTGTTACTGTTTTGGCCATAAAATCCTCATACGAACTCGGATTTAGGTGATTCAAAAGGCCACGCGATCGGGACGAAAAGATCTACAATTTGGTGAAAAATTGTATGTGACGGCGTCACTTGTTAAGGCTGACGCCGTCAGAACCCCTCGGACAGCAAACTGCCTATAAATACAACATCATAACTTCATTATTTGTAAGCCCTAAACCCTAAGTCCGATTCTAGGGTTTAGGTAGGTGTTTTTCCAGCAACTTAGAGGGTCCTAATCATGCCATAAACATCTTGTAATGGTTTGTTTATCGATTCAATCTTATGTTATGTCTTCAATTATGATTATTGTTGATTGCTCTTCATTAATTATGCTTGGCTAAATCACCTTGTGTCTACTTATGATTGTGTGAAACTTGTGTATAACTAATTAGATCTTATTGATTTCTTGTTGATGTGTGTGTCCATCTCCATCAATTAGGGCGTGACAACTTCAATAGATCTAGTTGGTTTAGTTTATAATTCTTGTTTCCTATTGTCTCTTGTTTGATTGGGTGATATCGATGTTAGGCTTAAGAAAACTGGCTAACCTCCTATACAGTAACTTGCTTGAACGTCTTAAGAAACATGAACCAATGCGTACTAGGTTTATTTGGTTGTATTTAATGCATGAGCGAATTCTAGTGATCCCATGTTAGGAGCTTCTTAGCCGGCTCGACATAGGAGTGAAGTAGGAGCTTATAGAGTTGGGGAAGTAAGTACGCCACCCCACGATTGGTATTAAGGAATACAACCCGTCAATTAAAACAAGGTGTGACAATTCAATAGGTAGAATTGGATAGCTAGCAAGGAGTAACATATCATAGGTAGACATGCTTCATTTCCCTTGTAGAACCCTAGTTTACTTTTCTTGCATATTAGTTTAATTAGTAGCTTTTGGGTTAGTTGATTAGCAACTAATTCCGCCCCTTCTTCCAAAACCAGAGATTTTTACTTGCTTTCCATAAAATATAAAAATACAAAAAGAATCTTCCTCAACCCTTAGACCTAATTAGAGTAGCCTTTCACACCTAACGAACACTATTCCCTGTGGAGAACGATCAATCCCCCGTACTTACCACTACACTATACTACATCGGTCAGGTACACTGCCTGGTGGGGTTGTAAGCCTCTTGAGATCCCTCGAGAGGTAAAACCTGTTGTAAGGTTACAAAACCACGCACATCAGCAGATACTTTAGTTTTTGGTAAGGAATCACCGTTCTCTATAACCTCCCATAGAGAATAATCAACTGAGAGGATCAAAACACCTTTAGAATGTGTTAAGGATACTTTGAGGTTATATTACGAAGTATGCGGAATCTACTTGATAACACTTAGAAGGTTTACTTTGATGTAACAGTGGCACTTAATGAACAATGAACACAGAAAGTAACTTCAAACGATTCAATATTATTAAGCAATAATACAAGTGATCTCAATATCACTAGGGTTACAATGACCTTGAATCTTAACAAAAACGTATATATGTGTTTTTAAACATATAACCTAGGGCCTCCTTTTATAGACATAAGGAGTCTTTTACAAGATAAGTATCTACAAGTATAATTCTAACTAATTATGATATACATACAATCTATTCCATACATATTTTCTAACCGTCTTGTAAAGCCTTATCATGCAGCAGTACCTTCATTTATACTAGCAGTACTAACTTGACAGTTTGTACTATTAGTTGTCTTCAGCAGTCTTTAGTTATACACTAGCAGTTTGTACTGTTAGTGTAATCTTCCAGCAGCACTGTAAAACCCAAAAATCTGAAAACATGTAAAAAGACCAAAATGCCCTTACAATCTTAAACCTTGAATAATAAGCTTATACAATACCAAATAAATTCCAAACTTCGGGAGATGATTAAGTTATGAAATAAAATCAATTCCTTTACCACATTTGACATTTTATGAAGTACCAAATTATTTTATGCACAACATGTTGGCCGAAAATCTATAAGGCATATTATTATAATTATTATTTAACTTTATAATATATTGAAAATACATTTAAATACTAAACAAAGTATGGAAACTATATCACATTGAATGGGTCCTTGATTTCACATGGTTTGACAGCCCATCCCTCCCCCTATCACGGCATTCTTCCAATTTTATAGTTAACAAACCATTAAACCCTAAATAACTATTACCGACTAGAACAAAACACACACACAAATTCTCCTCTCACTCATCCAATTTTCTGGAACCCTAAGAGTATTTTTCCTGTGTTCTTTACCATCCAAGGAAGGCTAGAAAAATAGGTTTGAGGCTGTGCATTGCTGGATTCGATCTTGGAGTATTTTTCTTTGTCGCAAAGGTATAAATCCCAAATAATTCATACGACTCATATAAAATTCGTTTCTAATTTTTCTCATACTCCTTATAACGTGTATACTCTGTGAAAAATGGCTACAAGGTTGTGGGATCATTCGTTTGCTCGTGGAGGAATTTTTGGTGTCGAGTTGTGTATTGTGGAACAAAATTCGTTGCAATCATTCTACACGTCCTATACTTGGTTCGGTATTTTTCCTGTGTTTCTTACATCTTATGAACATCAAATAAAATGATAAAAACGAACCATGCATGATCTATAATTTATTTGTGAATTAAACCTTAAAAACGTGATAAAACCCTAAATAATTGAATACGAATTTTCATGGCTTGAAATCTATTTTATTTGGACTCTATATAATGCATATGATCTGAGAAAAATAATAATTCGAATTATGGGAGCCTATATGAGTCGTGGCATAATTATCTTAAAACCGGATTTTATAAAAAAAAAAAAAAGAAGGAAATAAAATAAAAGAGAAGGAAATTAGGGTTAGGGTTTTTGGTGTATGATTCTGGTCATTAATGATTGTTTAAGGTTGCAAATAATGATGGTATAATGATTGGGATTATTAGGGTTTGATTTTGATTATATTTTGTATATACCGATTGGAAAAATAAATGTTAAGGGGGCGTTTTGTAATTTTTAAAAGTCGTGGACCATTTTTGTAATACTCTATATAACAAGGGTAATTTGAATAAAATATAACTTGAGGGTGCTATTTGTAAAATATGGAAGTTTTGGAATTAAATTGTAAATTGATAATTATGTTTATGTCGAATTGGAATTTAATTAAGATGAGGGACTAAAAATGTAATTTCTGGAAACTTAGGGTTGATTTGAGTAAAAAATTATATTCAGGGGGTTATGTGCAATTTTGGTAATTTAATGTCTTAATATGTAATTATTAATAATTAAAGGTTGAAATTGTAAATTAAAGGGTTAAATATGTAACTTTGATAACGTAAGGGACTTGATGTGTAAATTGTGAATATTTAAAGATGTGTTCATATAACATGTTGAAATAAGTGTTCATTGTGTAAAATTGGGAAATTAAGGGTTTAATGTGTAATTATAAATACCATAAGGTTTAAAATGTAATTTATGTAATTACAAGGGTATAAAATGTAAATTATGAAATCTAAGGGACTAAATGAGTAATTCTGGATAACTTAAGATTTGAATAAGTTAATTATGATATTTTTACTTTAAACCTCCATCTTTGGTATATTTACACTTCAAACCCTAGAATATGAAAACTTGTCATATTTAACCCTAAACTTTTGTGACTTGTTAAAATACACCTTAAAGCCATAATATGACTTAATAATGACTTAACCTAAATGGGAATATGAAAATCTTACTAATTAAGGAAACTCTCTAAAAATAGAAACTTAAATATGGAAACTAACTAATTCGGGAAACCTGCTAAAAATAGAAAGTTACTAAATCTGGAAAGTTCTTAAAATAAAAAGATAATTAAAAATGGTAATCTGAACTTGAACCCTCTGGTGATTCTGTGTTCTTCTTCTCCTTTAGGTGTGAAGAAGGAGAGGCATTGATCTCTGTTCCGTATTTGTTTTATCTTTGTTTTGCTTCGCAATAAGGTACAGATACTTTGCCCTTTTTCAGTAAGGGTGTCTTATTCCCTTGATATGATTTCTGAATTTCTGATTCGTTTAAGTTTCTCAAGCCATTGCTATGTTTCCCTTTTGTTGTGAACCTTCAATATGACCTTTGCTTTGTATACTTTGATCTGTTAAACTCTGTTTTGAACATTTGATACTATTTCTGAAATGATTTGATATGAACCATCTGTTATGAACTATCTGTATTGGACCTTTGGATATGACCTTCTGATTTGATTTGACACATGATTCCTAGTTTGATACCCGAGCCAAAATTTGTGACCCTAGCCATGAAGGTAACATGGCCGTGTCTGTGATGCACCACTGGCATGACTAGTGTGTAGCCCTAGTGATTTGGTTACACCGTCCCTTTGATTTGGTCTGCATGTGATTGGGTAGGGGCGTATGGATGCATCCTAGATCTGTTCTGTTTAGTGGATTTAACTGTATATGATATGATATGATTTGTCTGGTGATTGGTACTGTGTGCAATACATGCCCTTCACATTTCTGAGAGGTCGCTCCTCTATGGTTACTGTATATGATATGATCTGATATGTTTCTGGGCTCGTGGTGGATTACTATCCTATATTATTCTTTCCCTTTTATTGACTGTACCTTATGATACTTCCCATTGCACCATATATTATATCTGTTTCGTTATCATTTAACTTTGCCATGATTCGTACTTCGTTATCTTTGCTTTGTATATGTATCTGTTCACTGAGCTTTTTAAGCTCAGCCGCACGTTTTCTTTTCGTGTGCGGCAGGTATCTAAGCTAGGAGCTGGGGACTTTTGCTTTGGGATTGAGAGATTAGAGCTTTTGTTGGAGCTTTTACCTTAGATGACCACCTTTATATTATGACATTTGTTTCGGGATTCTGTTTCTTTTGTTTATTCCATTGGTTTATCTTTATCTTTTGAACTCATGTAATTTGGTTTAAGCCGTGTTGGCTTGATTTTCCTATTGATTTTGGTTTATGGCTTCCGCTGTGTATTATGTATGCTCTGATTTGTCACCGTGATGTGACACCTTTACCCTTGTCGGGTTGGGGTGTTACAAGTACTAAGTCTTTAGTCATTTAATTCCTAACAATCCTCCCCTAAACTTGTGATTTACCCTAAATCATCAAGTTTTTTCTGAATTAAATGAGTACCTTATGAGGATTTTAAGGACTCTTCCAAACACTACCTTCTAAGCTTTATGTCTTCTGCTTGCTGGAATATCTTTCTCACCAATTCTCTTGCCATTTCAGATTCTTCATCAACTTGAAGTCTTGATGATAACATGACAAGTAATACTCCTTCTCTTAGTGGGTAATCCTTTTCTACTAACATGTAGATTTCCACTCCTACTTTAGTTGAAACTCTATGTACTCCACAGTTATCAAATAATCTCCATGTGGTGGCCAGATTCTGAGCTTGAAACCTCCATAGTGCATCATTTTCATCAGGCTAATATAGCCTCTTCAGCTCAACCCATAGCTCCTTGTCTTTATCATCTGTAGGATTAGCAGACTTGAACCTTTCATGAACTAAGATCCAAAGCTTATCCAAGTCTTCTCTGTCAAATACTTTGACCAAATCTTCAAAGAATTTGTATACTTCAAATTTTCCTCCTAATCTGATAATCTTCCATCCTTTAATCATTCCATCTGAATAAACCTCCCAATCAATAATGGGATGCTTGGCTTGAATGGGATCTACATTAAGAGCTTCTGGAACTACCACCATCATACCATGGATCTGTTCATCAGCCAATGTTTCTTCTTCTCCTTCTTCCTCAGCTGATTCTTCTTGAGCTATTTCTTCTTCAGTTCTTTGTTTCTTGGACTCCTCAGATTCCAATTTCTCCGCCGCTCTTTTCTCACCCCTGCCTTCAACTGTTTCTAGCTCACCTCTTAGGAACATCTGCATTCTCCTATGTGCACTGATATACAACTTTTCTATCTCTTCATAGGATCTTCCTTTGAAGTGTTGTTCTTTCCAGTTGTCTTGATGCTTTAGATAGGTCTTCATGTAGCTTAACTGTTTTTTTCTTGTAGGAGGTTTCTTTATTGCAGTCTTCTTCTTGTTTGACTTTTTTTGATCTACTCCAAAAGGTCATTGACAGCCTGTTCTTGTTCTTCTGGAATATACTGTGACCTTTCCTCCTCTTGAAGCTTTGCAGCTAACTTCCTGTCAGCAGCTTTTTGAGCAGCTAATTCTTGAACTTCAGTTAATAGCTTTTGCTCAGTCAAATATTGAGCAATCTTCTCTTCTTTAGCTGCTCTGGCTAATTCTTCTTCATGGAGTCTTTGAGCTAATTCTTCATCTAAAGCAATCTGAATTTGACTTTTCTTGGTGATCTTCTCAGATGATTCACCCTCAACCATTATTCCTTTGCCCTTATTTGTTCTTGATTTCTTTGGCCTTCTTGTATATACTGCACCAGCAGTACCTTGAGAACCACCAGCAGTACCTTCTTCTATAATACTAGCAGTACCTTGTACGGCACTACTAGTACCTTCAACCTGACTGGCAGTACCTTCTTCCATTTGATGATCTTGCCTCCCCTGATTATCAAATTCCTCTTGGACCAAAGAAACATTAGGGCCTTCATCTAATTGAGCAGTCTTTCTCCCCAATTTGGAAGATTCCTCACCTTTGCCTTCATTCTGACCATCATCTGAACTGGATGAAGAAGATGATTCAGATGATGCTACCAGTTGGGCTGACATTTTCCTTTGAAGTGTCTTTACTTTCTACTCCAGTTTCTTGACCTTCAATACCAGCTTAGTATAAACCTTGCCAAACACCTTCTTGTGGGTGGTGAGATCAGCCTCCACGCTATTTACCTTGTCAGACAATTTGGTACATAAATACGTCAATTCTTTAAGTTTCTGACTACCCTCAGCACTTTCTGATGTGTTACCTTCAAGGAGAGGTGCATCATGGGGCAAAGACTCAGACTCCACCACATGGTGAGGATCTGAGCCACCCAATAAATTCAGTTAGCTTGGGATTCCACCACTAGTACTAGGTTCAAAAGAACTTGGTACTGTAGGTGTTGCCATAGGTTGGGTCATACTTATGTTACCCCTTTCCTGCCCAGCTTCTAAGCTTGTGACAGTAGGGGCAGCCCTTCCTATACTGACAATGTCAGCCTCATCTGCAACATGGGTAGGGGTAGGAACTCTGTGCTGAGGTACAACAAAGCCCTCTCTGGACGAATACCTATCAGGTGATGAAGTGGGTTGTGAGGTTGATTATTCTGAACTTGTGGGTGTGTGTTGGGAGTCAACTGGGTTGTTGACCCTTCACCCTGTACCTGTAACATTGATTCAAATAAAGGAACTGCTTCCCCACTATACCCTTTTGAGGCCATCCTCATATTGCTAAAAAGTTATTGGGTAAGTTTGGGTGTTGGATAAACATTTTTGAGAGGAAGAAGCTGATGTTTCCTCATGTTCAAAATAGTTTGAATGAACCTTGGATACATCAATGTAACACCCGGTAATTTTCCAAAACCTTTCTAGCCAATCATTTTAAAATTTTGCATTACCTGAGATCTTAAACTTTTTAATTCACTTATTTGGTCTTGAGAAACGTGAAATATTATGAGAAACGAGAATATTGTCCCTATTAGTGAACCGGCACAACCTAGAAAGCACAAAACGTACCGTATTTACCCCAAAAAAATTGATTTTTGAAAGTATTGCATATTTATAGTCGTTTTTGTTGGAAAAATTATTTCGTGAACAATGGCACAAATTTCGTTGATTTTCGAGTCTGTTTGGTATGTCGAATGGGCCCCGTAGTGTTTATTGCAAAAGAATAGCCAAAGTGACAAGAACAGTCCCTCCGCCCCATATTTACATTACACACCCCTCATTCTCACATTTTTATTTTAGCCCTCCCTCAAAAATATAAATACCCAACAAATAATAAAATAACTTATTACTATTCACACACTCTCTCTCTTCCCTCTCTCTCTACTCGCCGGCGTCCCACCTTCCGGCCACCACCATCACTTCCGGCCATATTCCGACCACCGGAAAAATTTTCCGGCGAGTCATTTTTTTAAGCCGAATCAATAGATCGGCTGTTTTATTACATATTTGGAAACTTTGATACCTTGGCTCCCACCACAACCACCCTCACGCGTCACCACCACCACTGTCAACACCACCGAGCCACCACCAACCTTCCCCCTCTACTTTTCTCGATGGTAAAACCCCCCACGTGCCTTTATTTCATATTTTTCTTTAAATTTATCAAAACCATAATTTCAATAATTTTTATTTATTTATTTATTTAATCCGAAACTAAATGTGTTTATTTAATAAAAATGGATGTAAAAATGGTGTAAAACCCTCGTGTGGAAAACACTCCCCTCCCCCTTCTCGGTGACTCAGTCAACTCGGTCAACTCACTGAGTCAACTCGGTTGACTCGGTGAGGGTTTGAGTATTCTGATATTTTTTTTTTCTTTTGATATGATGTTGTTCTTGTTGAGAGTTGATATTGATTTGGGTCCGTTTGGTTGTTCACTGTTCTGGCAGTCGGCATATAACCGAGCCGTGACTCACGGCGAGTCACGAAAAGTTGAGAAATGTGTTAGGATTAGTTATGTCAAGTGGAGTATTGATTGTGTCGAATGGAAAATTTATTTTGTTATAGAGTTAGTGTAAGGTTAGATTAGGTTAGTTAGTGTGGAATGGTTGTGTTGTGTTGAATGTATTTAAGGCCGAGAGTCTCAACGACTCGGATTGAGTCGAGCCGTGACTCGCGGCGATTCACGGCCAAGGTTATTCACTTGTCGTTTTATTGTTTATTTATATCTCATTGAGTCGTATTTAATAACTTGTCGTTTGGTTGGCCATGTATTTACTCGCCATCGTTTACTATTTATTTTCGTTGAGTCGTATTATTTAGTTAGTCGTTATTTATTTCATTGTTTATTTTATTGTTGAGTCGTGTTATATTTAGGTTAGACGTTTATTATTTATTCGATTGTTATCGATATGAGATGTTTTGGAATATTTGAAACGATATGGGATAAATTTGCAACACATATGAGATACTTTATATTTATCAATTGGACTTGAATAATATTGTAATGTTGTAACATTGTGGACAATGATTGGACGTATTGGATTTACGGTATTAGTTATTTGGACTATTATGGACCCTTTGGTACACGAGACGGAAGGGTATGTTAGACTCATAAGAGCTTAACCTACCTGGACCCGAACTATACAAAATGGTCGATAAAACTAAACAACTAATATTCACGCGAATGATATGTCCAATTATATATTAAAACTTGTAAAACTCGTCGATAATTGAGATATTCAAATAAGTCGTATGACTTGGGAATGTTTTATAAACGGGCACTTCATGCCGAAAATTTCGTAAATATTTTATAAACTTAAACTATTTATGATTTATTAAATGTTATAAAACCTTTTCAAAACTCTTATGTTTTAACGATTATAATATCTATTTTGGGAAAAATGGGGAAAATCCGAAACTATCTATCGATGTTTGTTTATTGTTTATTTACTCTTTTTCTTATTTTATTCTTTCTTTCATATTCCTTTCTTCTCTTTCCCTCGTCTTTCTTGAGTGTTCGTTTGTATTCGCCGACTTGTTATCTTTTTACCTTTCTTGTCTTCCACACGAGACTTAAACGTATCTTTTCTTTCAAACGCCATTGAAACTAAAACCTTTTATACGAGTATTATTTATTAAATCATTTCGAGTATCATTTCTGAGTTATGTCATTTAATTGATTAGGTTGTGCTGAGGTTCATTTGTTGTGCCGCACCATCTGATTGTTTATCTCGTATTCTCTGTGACTAAGGTGTGATTCATAGCCCCACTTTTAATACTTTTAAATGTTTATAAATCCCGTGGGGGAGATACATGCTACTTACTATTTTTCTGAGCACAATTGTTTACTTGTATGCTATTTCCTGATTGACGCTATGAATGCTAAGTACCTTCCTTGCCAAAAGCAAGTCCCTCGATCATGAACCATTAATCACCTGCGGGTGAGCGCGATTATAGTATATAGGCCTATAGGATTTGACCATCCCACCCCTGTTGACCGGGTAGGCAACATGGGTGTGCTATAGTTGAGTTAACTAGGTATTTGGCAAGATACCTGGCTTTGGGGGCAACTATTATGATTATGAAATTCCGCGGTTACTGTCGACTTACGCCAGAGTTTCTGGTGCCGGTTAACGCATTATGTGTCATGAGCTTAGCAAATAAACGAAAGATATCCTGATCGATTATGTGACGCTTACCCGATATTTGCATTTGTTGCTTATATCTTCCAGAATAAAATTCTTTTGCTCAACTATTATTTTACTAAACCTATGGATTACACTCAACCTTTGTGTTGACTTTTTAGCAAGTTTATCTCAGGTAATTGAAGTATGAAGTGTGCACGAGGAAGGGCTGAAGGTTCAGGATGGCTATCTAAGGGTTATGTTTTGTTATTTCTATCTTAATTTCCGCTGCAAACTACTTTATTTTTCTGGTGCAAACTACTTCATTTTCCCCTGCTAAATGTGTTAAGAGTCTCTTGAACTCTAAAAGTTGAACTTTGTAATTGAATGTGGTGGTTTATTATAAACGTCTTGTTATGAGATCGTTTTCCTATGGTCTTGACTCACTACCCCTCGAGTAATACCCCAAACTCAGTCCCGCTGCCATAATGTGAGTTGGGGGTGTTACAATCAAAAACTTTGATTTGCTATCAACATTTTTCACCATTCCTTCAATGATAAGTTTGGAAAAGTTGAAAGTCCTATTGGTTGATAAGCATATGAGAGCAGTTGCAATATTGCTACTGAACTGTTCCCATGAAGTTTTATTAGGACTAAGACAATGAAAGATGGTATGAATAAAAAACCTCCATTGTAGGGCAAAACAACCTTTTTGAAAAGTTGAAGATTGTGATTGGATGTTGTACCTAATTCTGATTAGTGTTACAAAAATTTTAGTATTTGGCATAGCACTAATACCATTTTCATCATCTAGGTGGAGATGCCTCCCAAGTGATGATTCAGTAATAGTGATGGTTTTGCCATCTACTGTTGCATTTAATTCTTTGTCTCCATTGTCAATTGTTCTGATAGTAATAGTCTGCCAAAACTCTTTGATTTGGGAGACATAGATAGTGGGATTAAGTGTTAAAGAATACCTAATGTGGGAAGCATTTAGAAAGTCCACGATCTGATGGAATTGAGTATCCTCCTTTGGTTTTTCCAAATAAGCTACCATGTTTCTTTTATCGACAAAGGTTAAAGTAGCCATTATTGTCAGTAAATTATTGATTTGACTGCTGGGATTAGAGTAATTTAGGTTAGAAAGTAGGTTGAAGAAAGTGAATTGAGATATTTTAGAAGACTTATGAGGGTTTCTATTGGACCGAATTTAATTAAAAGATAACTTTTGATTGAAGAAAAGTGAATATAATAGATTAAAAGTTAAAATATCCTAAAAGGAAACCCTTAAGATAAGATTGTGATAAGTAAAAATCTCAACAAACTTCTCAACGGCTATTTTCAAAAAGCTGTTATTTCACACCAGTACTAACGGTTATCCAGCAGTACAAACTTAAGCCTACCAGTATTAACTTTTTGCCTGGCAGTACTAATTTTTTGGAAAAATTTTGACTTAGCAGTATGAACTCAATTTTGATTAAAAAAATATTGCTTACAACCATTTTGAAGGGATTAAGTGTAAAGACAGACACTTAATCATAATTTCGGTTTAATGCAACCTCTGGTTGTGTGAGAACCAATGATTTCAATTATAAATAACTGCCTGTGATCAGATAAACTCATTCAAAGAGCTTTCTTGACAGGGTTTTCAGCTCGTGGCAGGTGTTGCCTCTAACACAAATGTGTTAGATTCACTTTTGCTCGCTGTTCTCTCTACCAGATGTCCTTGGACTAACACATTATACTTAAAGTATAAAATGGTAGAGAGTGAGTTAGATCAGTTACTATCTGACTAACTATGCCATCAATACATATGCAAAAACATCATAATAAGATTGCAAGAAAGATATTTTAAATCTCAACTTAGGTATAAAACCTTTGTTAAGGGACCCCCAAATTCTGTCCATCATCAATCTATTATGTCAGCAACCAATCCACCATTTGCTGCTTACACAAGGCACTAGTAATTCCTTTGTGCTTAAACTCCATACCTGCAATTGTTAGTCCAAAACCAAGAAAACAAATGGCAAAGCATTTGCTTCATAACAGTATAAACATATGACTAACAGTTCTAACAAACAGTCCTAATTTGTACTAGAAATACAAACTATACACAACAGTACCTATTGACAAACCTAATAGTACAAATCCAATTTAATGTACAAAAATACACAGATTAAAACTTTAAGAGTTAAGCATTCCAATACTTGCTACCAAGTATTGAAACCTTCCAACATCAAAGGCTTTATTGAGAAGATTTGCAAAATTTTGATCAGTATCAATTTTAACAACTTGAACTAACCTTTTCTCATTGCAGTCTCTTATAAAATGATGCCTAATTTCTATGTGTTTTGTTTTAGAATGTTGCACTGGATTTTTAATAATGCATATTGTACTGCTATTGTCAATATATATCATGGTATTCATAAAATTATACCCATAGTCAAGCAGTTGATTTTGAATCCAAAGAACTTGACCACAGCAACTTGCAGCAGCTACATACTCAACTTCAGTTGTAGAAGTTGCCATAATTGTTTGCTTCTTGCATTGCCATGATATAAGTCTGCAACCAAGGAACTGACAACCACCTGTTGTTGATTTCCTATCCAGACTTGTACCAGCATAATCACTGTCTGAGTATGCCACCAAATCAATAGGTGATTCCCTAGGATAACATAGATCCAACTTAGGTTGACCCTTAAGGTACCTAAAGATCCTCTTTACAGCAGTTAAATGGGAAGCCTTGGGATTGACTTGAAACCTTGCACAGGCACACAAAGCAAACATGATATCTTGTCATGATAAAGTAAGATACATCAGGGACCCTATCATTGATCTGTAGGTGTGTACATCAACACTTTCTCCATCTGCATCTTTAAGCAAAGGTTTCTCTGGATCAACTGGTGTGCTTGCCACTTTAGCATTAGTAAATTGAAACTTCCTTAGTATCTCAGTCACATATTTATCTTGACTGATAAATATGCCTTCAGTTGATTGCTTCACTTGCAGCCCTAGAAAGAAGGTAAGTTCACCCATGGAACTCATTTGAAATTTATCATGCATAAGTTTCTCAAATTCTATGCACATCGCCTTCTTTGTGGATCCAAAAATGATATCATCCACATAGACCTGTACCAGCAAGATATCTCCTTTGTTCTTCTTGATAAATAGAGTCTGATCAATCTTGCCCCTTTGGAATCCATTCTCTAACAAATAAGTAGCCAATGTTCCATACCAGGCCCTTGGAGCTTGATGCAATCCATAAAGAGCTTTCACCACCTTGTACACCTTGTCAGGATGGTCTGGATCTACAAAACCTAGAGGTTGAGAAACATATACCTCCTCTTCAATAGTACCGTAGAGAAAGGTACTCTTGACATCCATCTGGTAAATCATAAAGCCCATGAAAGAAGCATAAGCTAAGAACAATCTTATGGCTTCAATCCTAGCTACAGGTGCAAAAACCTCTTCATAGTCTATCCCCTCTTCTTGTGTATACCCCTGGGCTACAAGCCTTGCCTTGTTTCTGATCACTATCCCCCTTTCATCTCTCTTGTTTCTAAAAACCCATTTGGTTTCAATGACCCTCATACCCTTGGGTAAATCAACCAATACCCATACCTTCTGAATCTTGAATTGGAGAAGCTCCTCTTGCATAGCTTCTACCCAGCTTGAGTCTTCTAAGGCTTTAAGTATGTTCTTGGGTTCAGATTGGGAAAGGAAATATACAAATAGACATGTGTTGGCATCTTCATGCTTCTTTTCTTCATAAACAGCACTAAGAAAGTCTTGTTGATCTGAAGTCATGGTCTATCTTCTTGTCTTTACACCAGACTGTATGTCTCAAATCACATTGTCTAGGGAGTGATCTTTGAGTATTCTTGTGTGTGAAGTGGTGGGAACTTGATATGTGAGTGGAAAATTGTTGATATCCACTTCATTTTCTGAGAAATCATCAGTAGAAGGACCTGATGGGCCAGCAGTATGATTATGTTGCCCAGCAGTACCAACTTAAGGCTCATCAGTACAATCTTCATTTGTACTGTTTTCTGGATTCTCATGTTCTTCAGCTCCACATTCATTTTTTTTATCTTCAAAACCTTCTTTGTCTTCATCAGTAGAAGGATCACCATTCTTTGAAGATGAATCCACACTGTTCCATATAGGCATCAGTATATGATCTTGATCTTTCTCCTTTCCCAAGCTTGCTTCATTTGTTGCAACATCCTCTTCTGAACCTGCAAAATCATTAGAAAAAATTCCTGCAACAATTGGTACAAAGTTCATAGACTTGGTTAGAGTATCAAGATCAAATAGCCATTTAGGACCTTCACCTGCAACATTAGATTTATTTTCTACAAACTGAACATGCAGGTTTTCCTCTACCTTCCTTGTTCTCGTGTTATATACCCTAAAGGCTTTGCTATTAAGTGAGTAACCAACCAAGAAACCCTCATCAAATTTGCCATCAAATTTGCCTAGATGGTCTAAGGTATTTAGAATAGTAATATGACACCCAAATGGTCTTAGAAAACCTAAAGCAGGTGTTCTACCCCTAAACAGTTCATATGGTGTCTTGTTGTGAGGTTTAACTACCAAAACCCTGTTCTGCACATAACAAGCAGTATTAACTGCTTCAGCCCAAAAAGTGATGGGCAGCTTAGATTCAGCTAACATGGTTCTAGCAGCTTCTATTAGTGTCCTATTTCTCCTTTCAACAACCCCATTCTGCTAAGGAGTTCTAGCTACACTAAACTCTCTCTTAATACCTTTTTCCTTGCAGAAATCATCCATAACTCTATTCTTAAACTCTGTCCCATTGTCACACCTGATAACTTTTACTTTCTTATCCACCAAGTTTTCTATCTCAGTTATAAATGTCTTAAGAATGCTAGGTGTCTCATCCTTATATCCTAAAAAGAAAACCCATGTGAATCTACTATAGTCATCAGTAACTACAAGACAGTACTTCTTATGCATAATACTACTTACAGATGTAGGACCAAACAAGTCCATATGCAGTATAAACAAAGGTTGAGTAATAGAGTTCTGTGTCTTGGGATTACAAGAAGCCTTGTGTTATTTGCCTTTAAGACATGCAACACAAGTCTGGTCATTTTCAAAACGTTTATGAGGCAAGCCTCTTACCAAACCATCTTTATCAATTTTATTTATGGTTTTAAAGTTTACATGACCAAGTCTTCTATGCCATAACATGGACTCATCCAGTGTGGCTTTTGCAACAAGACAAGTAAGAGCCTCTTTAGGAACAATCTTCTTCATATCAACACTATACATGTTGCCTTTTCTTGGAACTTTAAGCAGCACCTGAGTTTCATCAGGTAACTTAAAGTCTGGGGAAAGCACAAGACATTCAGTGTCAGTAAAAAGAACCTTGTTCTTTTTGTCACACATTTGTGAGACACTAAAAAGGTTATACTTAAGCTCTTGCACAAAATACACATCTTCAAAGTCTAATTAACCGGTTTTCAATGTGCCTTTACCAGTAATCCTTCCACCTATTCCTCCCCCAAAGGTAACATATCCTCCATCTATTGGTTGAAAGTCTGAAAGATAGGACATGTTGCCTGTCATGTGCCTAGAACATCCACTATCTTCATAACCTTGATCTTCTTCATCATCTTGTGAATGTCCCTGCACATAAAAGAAGGAAATTAGTTTCCTTGGGGTACCCAAGCCATCACTGACTTGGGTTTTCCTCGTGCATCAATATAGTCAAATCTCTTTAATATAATTGATGCACCATTGGGTTTGATTGGTCTTCATACCCAACATGCTGAGGCCTTAACAGCATTTGCCCTTTTATCCCTAGCAGTGTTTTTAGACTCACCAGTACTAACTGCTGGTCTAGCAGTTTTAACTGCTGGCCTTGCAGTTTTAACTTTTGGTTTCCAAACTTTGTTTTGAAACAATGCTTTCTTGTAAAAAGACCTTTTTCCAGTTTTTTTTGCTAATTTTACAAAACATGTTATTGGTCTAGCACTGGAAACTGTTGTTTTAGGGTAAATTGTCTTAAATGGTCCGGCAGTATTAACTGCTGACTGAGCAGTAATAATTGGTTTGTGGCCAGACTTCATTAAAAGTGCCCTGGGAGTCATTCTTTTAGCATTAGGGTGAGTTTGAGACCTGTTTAAGTTCACCCTATCACTTGTGTTCCCAATTACCCTATTATTCCCTGTAACCATCTTTCTCCCTTGATGGTTATGACAAAAAGCCTGAAGGTGGTCAAAGCTACCACAAGTAAAACAAGCCTTGTTATGCATGACAAAGTCATCACCTAGTTGTTGGGACTTGAGGTTATTCCAGTTCCTCTGGTTACCTCTAGGCTTGCTTGTGGACCTATACATCTCAGAATACCTAACTGTTTTCCTAGTTGGTTTTACATTTGTTGTAGGTTTAACAGTTTCAGTTTTAACCACTTGTGGAACATTAGTCCCTTCTATCTTTACTACATCAGGTTTAGCTACAACCTGATCTTCATCATCAGATTCCCAATCTTCAATGATGGGAGCATCTGAGTTCCTATCAGTTGACACCTTGTCCTCAGCAAGAGAGGTGTCACTAGCACTCTCAAAATGCTCATTAGCTTCTACAAGTTTGTTAGCAGTAACATTTTCTTTAGCCTTACAACCATATTCTAACTTAGGCTATTGAAATTCAGTTAAAACCTGTATGCTCTAGATCAATTCCTGGGGGTGCAGGCACTCCTCTATGAGGAGGTGGACATGTTTTATAGCCTAACTCAGACTTAGCCTTATTAACTATTTGACACTCTATAACTTTATTTACTTCTTTTGATACATACTCCAGAGTGTTTATAGTTAATTGAATATTATATTTTGCCTTATTGATTTTATCTAACTCAGCTTTAAGCAAACTAATCTCAGCATTTTTAAGAGTCAAATCTCTTCTAAGCACAGCTATATCCACAGTAAAAACAGACTCATTGTTCTTATAATGCACAATTTGTTCTTCTAGGACTGCTAAACCTTTTTTATGATTAGACAAATTGTAGTTTGTTTGGTTTAATTCAATCCTCTGGTCATCATAATGTTTCTTTAAAGTTTCATATTCTTTAAGAGCAGTACAAGTTTTAGAACAACTTTTAGCTGAGAGTACCTCTGAGTCAGAGAAGGCCATAAGTGCCATCTCAGCAGGTGCTTCCTCTTCATCTGCCATGAAGCTCCAGTCATACCCCAGACCATCAATTGCCACCATAGCCTTTGAAGATGTCTCAGCTTCTTCCACTGCCTTTGGCTTGCTTCTATACCCCTTACTCTTGTTATCCTGTTGCCTGGGTCTTCTACACCCTCTGGCAAAATGCCCCAACTTGTGACAGTTAAAGCATTCCACCTTAGACTTTTCAAAACCAGCAATATCATTACTGTTGATGTTGATCTTCTTGCCAATCCTTTGATAGAACTTCTTAGCCCTCATGCTGAGAAGTAAAATCTGCCACTTGAGATCCATCTCTTCCAAGTCATCATCATCAATCTGTTCCAAATCTTCATGTGACAGCATAGACCCATTGTTTTTGCTGGTCAGAAATGCATAATAGGTAGTATCACTCAAAATACCAGTACTAGTTGATGAGCTAGTAGTACTAACACTAGGGTTAGCAGTACTAACTCCTGCAGACACTTTCACCTCATCTAGACTTGTAGTACTGGGAGATGACACAAAAGCCATATTCCCAGAGCTTGAGCTTGAGCTTGAGCTTGTACCTCCAGATTTCTTCACTTCATATTCAACAATCTTAAATTTGTTGTATAGATCATTGAGACTTATAGTGTCAATATCTGGTTTATTCTTCCAGACCACCACATGCATAGCCCATTCAGCAGGTAAACTCCTTAAGAACTTAGAGTTAAGGTATTCCTGAGGGATTTCAACTCCAAGCACAGCCAGTTGGCTTACAATCTTCTGCAATCTATTAAACATATGATCTAAAGACTCATTACTGGTAGCACCAAAATTTTCAAAGTTCTGCTTCAGTAAGGTCTTTTGGGTCTTCTTGGTGGCTTCACTACCACCATACCGAGTAGTGATTGCTTCAAACAAGGATTTTGCATCCTTGTATTTGCTGAAATTTAGGAGCTGATCATTGGGGATGATCATCATCAACAAGCTCCTAGCTTTGACATCATTCTTCTTTTGCAGCTTCTCTTCTGCAGTCACTGGAGAGGTATTCACAACAGTCTTTTCTTCACCATTAACTGTTGTTACAGATGTTGAAGGTTTAAAAGAGTTTCCTTCTTCAATGATCTCCCAGAGTGCATAGTCCTGCACTTGGAAGTACTGTTCGATTCGAAGCCTCCACATCTCAAAATCGTTTTACTTCAGCATAGGCAGCTTAGCAGCCATATTGATCTGTGTAGTTTCCATGTCCATTATCTTTTTCTTCTAAATCAAAGTATCAACCTGTCTCTGATACCACTTGAGAGGATCAAAACACCTTTAGAATGTGTTAAGGATACTTTGAGGTTATATTACCAAGTATGCGGAATCTACTTGATAACACTTAGAAGGTTTACTTTGATGTAACAGTAACACTTAATGAACAATGAACACAGAAAGTAACTTCAAACGATTCAATATTATTAAGCAACAATACGAGTGATCTCAATATCACTAGGGTTACAATGACCTTGAATCTTAACAAAAACGTATATATGTGTTTTTAAACATATAACCTAGGACCTCCTTTTATAGACATAAGGAGTCCTTTACAAGATAAGTATCTACCCGTATAATTCTAACTAATTATTATATACATACAATCTATTCCATACTTATTTTCTAAACTTCTTATAAAGCCTTATCATGCAACAGTACCTTCATTTATACTAGCAGTACTAACTTGACAGTTTGTACTGTTAGTTGTCTTCAGCAGTTTTCAGTTATACACTAGCAGTTTGTATTGTTAGTGTAATCTTCCAGCAGTAATAAGTCTTGAGTCATTTAATTCCTAACATAAACCATCTGAATGTACTGCGCTATTCTCATTCTCCATAGTTTATACCCACCAGACTTGAGCATTGGAACCTTTGATGCAGTAATCATATGTGTAGATTCTGAATCCATGTCTTCTGTAAGATCTGAACAACTTTGAGCTTAATCGGGTTCTTCTTTATCACAACTTCTAGATCACAAGCTCTGATACCACTTGCTGATCCCAGTTATACACTTGATCGAATCCCTTAGCTTGTAAAGGTTTAGTTATGCTAGATGAATTTACACAACTAGGTATTGAAACTGTGTTGAATTACTAAGGTTTATGCGGAATCTAAACAATAGTATTAAGAAGAACAGTTAACACAATTGTAAACAAATCAACAACTTCAATATTATTAATATAAATACTCTTTAAGTATTAGGGTTTACAACCTTGAAGTTATGAATAATGTGTTTCGAACTCTATGCCCTAGGACCTCCTTTTATAGGCTAAGGAGTCCTAGTCGGCTTACAATAACTTTCTATACAAAATAAATCTTTAAATAAACTTTTCTATAATTATCTAACTGACTATACAAGTTTATCTTATCATCAGTATTAACAAAATACTCTAGCAGTCTTAATTCTAACTCTAGCAGTAGTAATCTTGCAGTAGTTGAAACTCTGAACTAGCAGCATTAACATTAAGCCTGGCAACACTAACTACTTAGTGTATATTTTCTTGAAGTTCTCAGCAGTTATAATATACACTAGCAGTCTTAACCTTCATTAGCAGCAGTAACTCTATAACCAACAGTAGAAACATACTAAGAGCATTTTCCTTTTAATCACCTGAGCAATTGTAATCTCATGAGCAGCTTTATCCATCTTGAGCAGTATTAACATATTAGAAGAATTTAATTCCCAACATCTACCATGAAGACTTCACCAGATTTCCAAGATAAGAAGACAGCATACGCCGCATGAAGAATGATGATGTGCCGTATCATATGGCGGTGTACGAATATTCTAGAATATAATAATCTTGGACCCCACGCGAAGTTACTGAGATATGACGTATCTCACTAATTAATACGCTGTATCGACTCTGTTTCCAGAATGTATAAATACCCCATTCGACAGCCAAATAATGGTGCATCATTCACTCACAAGAGGCGACGGCTGACCACACAAAGACACAACCAGAAGAACAAAATCAGAGCAATAAGAAGGTCCTACTAGTGCATAATTTCATAGGAAGATTCACTTAATTTGTATTAGTACTCTTTAATCGTTTGGTTAGCGTATTTTTCACTATTTGATCGTACTTGAATATTTCCAATCATTAAAGATTATATGATGTTTTATTGGATGCTCATGCGTGTGTTTTGATTACATTATTACTTCATTAATATCGTTTGCATGATTAATGTAAGCCCTAAGTGGTTAATTAATAAATTAATAATCATTAAGGTAGACTTTATGCGGATTTCTGATTAATCGTGACAGGATTAGTCCGTTGAGAAAACTTAATACCCAAAATCTAGACGTTTAGGTTGCTATAAACATTGGAACGAGATACGCATTCATGTGAGCAACCAAAGAGAAAGAACATATTTAGTACTCATCATATATAACTAAACAATTAGTGAATACATCTTCCTTACTATTGGCTTCACCTCTTATTTGTTATATGTGTTTCTATCTGTGTATGTATGTTGTCATTTGCCTCGGTGCTTTTAATTAGAACTAATTTTAGAATTAAAATACTGATAGATATTTAAGTGTTAACGTTCCACTCTTAGTGATCGACACTCTATTTACCAACTAGGCTACATTGATCGGGTACACTGCCCATTAGTGTTTGTTATAGGTTAAGTCGGCTAAATATAAATTTAAAACTTGATAAACATAATCTATACCTACCACGAAGCACGCATCACTATACTATGTGCTATATCAATCTTTATTGATATTTGGAACTATGTGCTTGAAACTATGTGTTATATCAATCTTTATTGGTATTTGGAACTATGTGCTTGAAAATTTTATTTGAAGACATTTGTTTTAAGCCGGTTAGGTAACCAAACGCACTATATTTGAAGATGTTTGTGTTAAGCCGGTTAGGTACCAAACGCACTACAGTTGAACACGTTTGTGTTAAGCCGGGTAGGTAACCAAACGCACTATATTTGAAAATATGAGGTTGATTTGTTTGGCAAGATACTTGTAGGACAGGTTGTTATCAATCATATTCTGTTGTGTTAAGCCGATTAGGTAACCAGACGCACTATAAATGAAGTTGTGTTAAGACGTTAGTGACATGAGCTTAGTGGAATGATAACTGTTTTTCAACTATTAGGTGTGAGATCATAACTCACACTACAAATAATGTGTTCAAATAATTAACTATAAACCTATGAACTCACCAACCTTTGTATTAACACTTTTAGCATGTTTATCTTAAGTCCATAATAATCGAGGCTGGCACGGAGGAGCACGGATACTCAAGAAGTGATGCATTCGCAAAAGGTTTTAAATTTATAAACAATAATTAACGATTAACTAGGAACACATTCGGGCAAGTATACCCTAGTCGTATGTAGTATAGGGGTTGGTAAGTCAAGGTCGTCCAAAGAGACTTGGTTGCACTCAAGTGTCGTTTGTTTGTTTAAGCAAGTAACAAGTTGATGGTCATGATTGTCACGGATCAAACCAACAAGAAAAGAAATATAAGAACAATCACACAAAGAACATACATGTTTGGCAATGATAATAAGTGAGTAAGAACTTGGTGTAAGCCATATAATAAATTAGTAAGAACTTGGTGTAAGCCTTTACTAGTTTAAGGTGGTTAGTTTGGAAAACATATTATCAAAGGTAATCCTTACGACCTCTTAGAACCAATAATAATTTTGTGTTTTATAAATCAAATATACATAAGTCTTAATCAATTGGTCATGTCATAAAACTCATGCCTAAACCAACAACAACAAAGAGTTCTTTCGACCCATAACTTTGATGTCATCAATTTGTGAAGTTCCATTTACTTGAAAAATAATGATTAGAACACATATTCAAAAGATGTCTTTCGACCTTTAATCTAAATTAAACTTTCACTTGTTATGTTTATTAAGTTTCTCATACAATCGTCACAAAGTACAAGACCAAAACATTCATCGACTAATGAATTGAAATCAACCACTATTGAGAATCCTTTCGACATATAGACTCAACAATAATTAATCAAAACAATAAACAAGACAAGTTCCAATTTAACCAAATATGATGTTATCATCATAATCCAAACAAACACTACAAATATCAAACATCCTAATATTACAAGTTATCATAATATCCAAACAAGTATTAAGACATCATTCACAAGACAAATAAGAATAATCACATCATCAACACAATTAATATTAAAAGAGAATATACCAAAGTTCATAAGATGAAATACAAAGTCCTAGCCTTGCCTTCTAGAAATGACGCCCAAGCCAACGCCCCAACACCTTTGGAAATGGGTGAGGGGTCGTTAAGAGAGATACTTTGAGAGTTACATGAGAGTTATATGATAGATATTTAGAGTTTATATAAAACTCTTACAAATGAGTCCTATTTATACTTGAACCAAATCCTAGGGGTATTAATGCTCAAACTTGGTGGCCAAGCAGAGTAGAAGGGACTAGAAACAATGTAGGAAGGCCCTAGAATCGTGGATAACAAGTTGGGACTCTTAATGATGAAGTTTGGCAAGTCAGGTCACATCCAACCGATCGGTATTGGCTCCAACCGATCGGTTGGTCTTCAACATTTCCTCCAACCGAATCGGATGCGGGCTCCATCCGATCGGTTGGAGCCTTCTGACCAGAATGATAAACCCAAAGTTGTAGATCTTTCTCTTAGCTTTCCGTGGCCGCTTGAATCAACTAAATCCGAGTTGTATGCTCAAGTTATGGCCAAAATGGTGAAGGTGTGTCGGGAACAACGAGTCTTCCATTATTTCTTCGTTTTAGCTTCTTTTCTTCATTTCTTTTCTCGTTTTCCCTCTTGTGCTTTATTCTTGAGTCTTTGGACCAATAACTTCATGACTTTATCTTCTCGAATATATTCCACGAGACTCACTTTTGTCGAGAATTCTTCGTATATGCATAAATCTTCGTTTATTGATCATTTCTTCGTCTTTTTCTCCGTTTTCTTTGTCGTGAGCATCCATGAACCTAAAATAGAAATTTATACTTCATTAATTACCAAAAGTTCATAAAAGTGATCAAAATATATGCATAAAATCCATGATAACGCTCCTAAAAACATGTACAATTTGAGCGTTATCATATTCCCCCACACTTGAACTTTGCTTGCCCTCAAGCAAATCTAAAAAAGAAAAATCGAAATTCATACCTAAATGACAAAACGAAAAGAAAATTTTAAAATTTTGAATATTTTACCGACGCATCCATCCGATCGGTTTGCATCGCCATCCGATCGGATGGACAATTCGTTAAAATTTTGCACTTTCCAACCGAATCGGATGCTTGAACATCGATCGGTTGGACAGATCGTAAATTTTTTATTTTATTCTATTTTTATTTTTATTTTAAGATAAAAGAGAAAATGAGAAAATGAGCGCAATGATGCAAACTCCCCCACACTTAAGGGTTTGCTTGCCCTCAAGCAAATATTAAGAAAAATAGATCCTACATGGTGCATGAAAAATGATTATAAAAATTATGATGCAAATCTACCAAGTACAAGTACAAGATACGATTCATCATTTTTAAGCTTTATGGTGAAAAACCAAGATGTATGACCATGGATTTTCTTGCTTGAGTAACATTTCTAAACACCTCGCGAAAAAGAAACGAATATAATTCACTCAATCACTCATTTATTTAGGTAGTGGAGTATATATAAGAGAAATCACACTCATTGCTCAGTCATGATCCGTTTATTACCATAGGCTTGTACAAGAAACAAAACTCCACCGACGTGGTGTAAGCACAAAGTGTAAACATCTAAAGAGGTCTTTTATTCGGGTTTAAGGTTAAGGGTACCTGGCTAATGTTCAAATATTTCATACAAGAATATAATAGATCGCTAGCAACGAATTCTTGACTAGCTAAGCAACGGATGGTCACTAGATTGTACCTTGGTTCGCTGGCAACGTTATTTGCATAACGGATGGTCGCCTAAATACGCGCTAGATCGCTAGCGCGTTTTTTAACTATTCAAAAACCCGGATGGTCACTACAATATCCATGCACTACATATTTTCACAAAGCCATCACTATATCCGGATGCTCAAAAGCTAACAACGAATAAAGTAATTTGGTAAGGGTAGGGATAAGGCATGGGAGTATTTATGAAATTGGTTTTAAAAGAAAAGTAAAGTCAAGTCTAAGTCTCATTGTTGCTAGTTACCGAACAAACCGCAAACCCGTAAATGATTATAGTTACGATCTTTCTCCTCTTCGGACTTTCACATACCGATACATCGATTCACCATAATAATATTCCTCATATTTAGCACATCGCCTAATAACATATCACATAACTTTCTTTCTTCATCTTCATAATAATATAGCTCATTGGCTATAATTGTCACCTTATAGTTGCGATGACTTATTTTTTATTTTTTTTTTCTTTTTACATTTTTTTTCAACGCCTCGCTTTCATACATCACATCTCCCCCACACTTCGCATAAGCATACACCATAAAAATACAAATAAGAAGTTGGCCACCTTCATCTTTGTCGGAATGGCACATTCAAATAACGAAAAGTAACCAAACTAGTAATCATAAAAAACAATCCAACATTCCGAGCAACTAGCAACCCACTGTTTAGACTTTGACAAATGGTTAGGCTAAGGTTTAAAGTGTAATTTTTATTTTTTATTTTTTTTTATTTTTTTTTTTTTTTTTTTTTTTTTTTTTGCTTTTTTATTGGATGTAACAAAAGAAATGAATGGCTCAGAGGGTTTAACTAGGGGTATCTAGCGCTAAAGATAAACGCTAACAAATGGGTCCATATGGGTGGTTAACTAACCGATGTGGCTAGCTAATATATCATTAGATGTAAATTGAAGGCCATTTGGTTTTATTCCAAAGGTTGCCTCTTTATCACACGAATACACTTATATCACACGAATGTGATCTTACTGCGGTCTGGTAATGATTTACAAGTACAAGTTCTAGAATAAATAAAATCACCGGCACACTCATAGCAAAATATCCAAGCATAAAAGATGTATGCTATATACGAAACAGGCTCAAATCCACACATATTAGTGGAAAGGGCTATAATATGTGCTAGCAAATGTTATCGATCCTAGAATGGATTGCAATATTAATCGGGACACATCTCAATTTTTCAAAATTTACATATTTCACCAGTGGATTGATCCAGTTATTCTAATATATTATCCTAAAAGCGTGAAAACAATTAGATCACAAGGGCAAACAAGTATACAAAATTTCAAAGTTGCTCCAAAAATTATAAATTTGAAAAGTAGTTTCGTTCTTTTTTTTTTTTTTTTACTTCCCCCCACACTTAAGTTAAGTATTGTCCAAAATGTAATGAAAATTCACTTCAAAGCATGTAAGATTAGGAAAATAAATAAATAAATAGTCCAAGAGAAACGAAACTTTCCAGGCCAAGAAATCGCGATCGAACTCCATATGATAAGGTGCTAAGCAAATGCTAGCATAAGCTTATGAGATAAATCAATTTCTCATTCAACAAAACATCTCCACACCAAGTATAATATCACCAATAATCCAATCTCCAAGAGCTTATTAAATCTGCAAAAATAAACTAAACTACAAAAAACGCGTAAAATTCTAAAACTCACTTTCGTAGGCATCACGGTTGCATTTAGCGTATGTAACAAGCCTTTTAAACCCCTCGGTGGCCCGAGTGGACGAGTGAAGTCTCGTGAGGGTTTCCAGTGAACATACCCACAAAGTTCAAAACATTTTTAAACTTATTCGATAACTTTTAAAACTACACTTGCTTAGACTAGTTTACTACTCTTGATAAGCATGATTGTGATAACTTTGTTAACATGTTGGTTATGATAATTAGTTGGGTGAACTAATCTATTGTTTCTACAAGTTAAACCTTCGTCAAGATTTTAGTTCATAAAAACAAGCATTACGTTTAACCAATCAATTCAAGGTTCATAAGTTTGGATTAACAAACTTAAACACAAAAATAATCTTTTGTTTTATCAAATACGCTTAGGAAATGGTCAATACAAAAGGTAACCGATTCATAGACAAATAGGTCACAATTGATTGAAAACAACTAATCTTTCGACCCTTGAGGGAGTTTTCAATCAATCCAATTTGATAGACAAAAGCATTCTTATTACAACCACAATTAAGTTTCTTTGTTAAACCAAGAATAATGGGTAAAAACAATCATTCATAGACAAATGATTATAACTAGTTGGATAACAATAAATCTTTCGACCTTTAGAATTACTAACTAGCCAAACTTGATTAACAAATGCCACTACGAAACTTAACCACAATTAGATCTTAGAATTAACTTGAAATTGAATTAAAAATGTTATCACAACCATACCCAAATAATTAAGCAATACACATCATCTAAAGAAGTGTACAAAAGTTCAAAACATTTTTAAAAAAACAAGTACTTATTTATTCACAACGTACTAAATTAACAAAATTAAAAATGCAAAAACCAAATTTAAGTAGAATAAAGGAAATGATACTCTTGCAAAAACCAAAAGACATTTAAACTTGTTCGATCTAAACACAAACACACAAGAACAAAATACGAAAAATAAAAATAATTTTTTTTTTACCGATTGGTCCATCCGATCGGTCAGGGTATCCATCCGATCGGTTGGGTTGGGCCAATATTTATCGAGATCTCCAACCGATCGGATAGGTAACCATCCGATTCGGTTAGGGTGAAATATTTTTAGGTTTAGGTCTATCCGATCGGTTGGATGTCAAACCGATCGGTTGTAAGGCTCGGTAATATTTTTTTTTTATGAAAACAAGTTTTACTTAAAACTTTTTATTGACAAAATAAAACAGGAACGCATAACGTAACGAACACGAAAATAAACACAAGTAAAACACATAAACACACAAACACATATATACTAGAAGAGCACCAAGAACATAAAACGTCACTTAAAACAAAAATAAACATGAACAAATAAGAGCAAAATCACATAAAATGACAAGCACATAGACGCAAGCAAAACAAATTAGTCACAAATCAAAACAAAGCAATCTAAAACAAGATAGTCTTATTCCAAATTAATACGAGACTAATCTAGACAAGAAAAACACGAACAAAAAGAAACACAAAAACATGCAAGAGATCACAGAACATATAAAATATAAACTCACGAAACAAGAAGCACAAAAACTAAGAAAAAAAATGGGACAGAAGCCTCCAACCGAATCGGTTACGCGTGGTGACCGATCGGTTGAGATGGTTTGGGTGGTCCAGCCGAACGGTTGGAGTTCCCATCCGATCAGCTAGATGATTCTGGTCATTTTTGGTGGTTTTTTCGCAAGCAATTTCGAGCACACTTATAAATCAAACATTTAAATGAGTATTTTTAGAATACATGAAACCAAATCCCAACACCAAAACACTTGATTTTGATGCCAAGATCATTAAGCAAAAGATGAGAATTTTTAAAACAAAACGCAAGGGAGGCAATTAAACAATTATCATGATCAAACAAGCAAGCAAGAGCAATCAAACAAGAGCAAAGAAACAATCATTCATGAGCAAGAGCAATTCGAACAAATGAACAATTCAACAAGAATTCAATTCAAACAATCAATCAAAGGATTACGCAAGAGAAATAAATAAAACAAACACCTAAGAACAAAAACCAAGTCCCCGGCAGCGGCGCCAAAAACTTGATGCGTTCGCAAAAGGTTTTAAATTTATAAACAAGAATTACCGATTAACTAGGAACACATTCGGGCAAGTATACCCTAGTCGTATGTAGTATAGGGGTTGGTAAGTCAAGGTCGTCCCAAGAGACTTGGTTGCACTCAAGTGTCGTTTGTTTGTTTAAGCAAGTAACAAGTTGATGGTTATGATTGTCACGGATCAAACCAACAAGAAAAGCAATATAAGAACAATCACACAAAGAACATACATGTTTGGCAATGATAATAAGTGAGTAAGAACTTGGTGTAAGCCTTATAATAAATTAGTAAGAACTTGGTGTAAGCCTTTACTAGTTTAAGGATGGTTAGTTTGGAAAACATATTATCAAAGGTAATCCTTACGACCTCTTAGAACCAATAATAATTTTGTGTTTTATAAATCAAATATACATAAGTCTTAATCAATTGGTCATGTCATAAAACTCATGCCTAAACCAACAACAACAAAGAGTTCTTTCGACCCATAACTTTGATGTCATCAATTTGTGAAGTTCCATTTACTTGAAAAATAATGATTAGAACACATATTCAAAAGATGCTTTCGACCTTTAATCAAAATTAAACTTTCACTTGTTATGTTTATTAAGTTTCTCATACAATCGTCACAAAGTACAAGACCAAAACATTCGTCGAATAATGAATTGAAATCAACCACTATTGAGAATCTTTTCGACATATGGACTCAACAATAATTAATCAAAACAATAAACAAGACAAGTTCCAATTTAACCAAATATGATGTTATCATCATAATCCAAACAAACACTACAAATATCCAAACATCCTAATATCACAAGTTATCATAATATCCAAACAAGTATTAAGACATCATTCACAAGACAAATAAATAAGAATAATCACATCATCAACACAATCAAAGAAACAAACATGCTTAATATTAAAAGAGAATATACCAAAGTTCATAAGATGAAATACAAAGTCCTAGCCTTGCCTTCTAGAAATGAAGCCCAAGCCAACCCCCCAACACCTTTGGAAAAGGGTGAGGGGTAGTTAAGAGAGATACTTTGAGAGTTACATGAGAGTTATATGATAGATATTTAGAGTTGTATATAAAACTCTTACAAATGAGTCCTATTTATACTTGAACCAAAGCCTAGGGGTATTAATGCTCAAACTTGGTGACCAAGCAGATTAGAAGGGACTAGAAACAATGTAGGAAGGCCCTAGAATCGTGGATAACAAGT
The DNA here is from genome assembly GCA_021014915.2 of Artemisia tridentata subsp. tridentata. NCBI lineage: Eukaryota > Viridiplantae > Streptophyta > Magnoliopsida > Asterales > Asteraceae > Artemisia > Artemisia tridentata. The sequence continues at coordinate 88,914,857 of CP139504.1, forward strand.
TGGGACTCTTAATGATGAAGTTTGGCAAGTCAGGTCACATCCAACCGATCGGTATTGGCTCCAACCGATCGGTTGGTCTTCAACATTTCCTCCAACCGAATTGGATGCGGGCTCCATCCGATCGGTTGGAGCCTTCTGACCAGAATGATAAATCCAAAGTTTTAGATCTTTCTCTTAGCTTTCCGTTGCCGCTTGAATCAACTAAATCCGAGTTCGTATGCTTAAGTTATGGCCAAAATGGTGAAGGTGTGTCGGGAACAACGAGTCTTCCATTATTTCTTCGTTTTAGCTTCTTTTCTTCATTTCTTTTCTCGTTTTCCCTCTTGTGCTTTATTCTTGAGTCTTTGGACCAATAACTTCATGACTTTATCTTCTCGAATATATTCCACGAGACTCACTTTTGTCGAGAATTCTTCGTATATGCATAAATCTTCGTTTATTGATCATTTCTTCGTCTTTTTCTCCGTTTTCTTTGTCGTGAGCTTCCATGAACCTAAAATAGAAATTATACTTCATTAAGTACCAAAAGTTCATAAAATTGATCAAAATATATGCATAAAATCCTTGATAACGCTCCTAAAAACATGTACAATTTGAGTGTTACGGAGGAGCACGGATACTCAAGAAGGCTATAAATTTTATTATCATTTGAAAACTTATTTAATGTAATTTGTAAACTGTGAAACTATTAGGACCTCATTATGTAAACTTTGATACTTATATCATTCGAATGATAAATCTTTTAAAATGACTCAATTAGAGTTCGTTTTCTATTGTTATAACTGTTATACCATCGAGTAACACTCAGTTTGAATTTCGCAGATCTATAGTTATAAAGAAACGGGTCTAAACGAGACCTAAACTATAACCATTTTTACGCAAAAATATTTTATAGCCTTACGCTCTCCGTGCCTTCCATCCTCTAGACGATTATGTGACTTCTAGGAATTTTATATGACTTCTAGGAATTTTATGCTACACGAACATAATAGTATATTAATATATAACACACACTGAATTCCGAGACGGAATTCCCTTTAAGGTGGTAAGACTGTAACAAATCGTATTTTCAAATTACTATTCATCCTCGTATTTTACTATTCACTTTTACTATTCACTCCGTGCTTTTTTTTCATTCTCGTAAGTTAACCTATTTCCACGATGACATGAGTGTTTGACACTCGTCGGGTCATTTCTGCAACATACGTCAAAGTTATTAAGAAACCGATTTCGCAAAACCGTGTCTTCGATTTACGTTTTGGTCTAAACGATATTTAAACATCCCGATATGTCTATACAATATTATAAACAAGAAAAATACGAGTTTTTCATATCTTAAGACATTTCCACAAGTTTTAGTTTTTTACGTTTTTCGATTTACGTTTTACGCATTTTTAACCTATGTTTTCAGGTTTTAACAGCATTTACGTGCTCCGTTAAACTTATCACTCATTTAATATAATTAGATAGAGTATATTGATAAGTTTTAACATATCCTAGAAGTTTTATATTTTTAAGATACCCGGTTTTAAGTTTTGTGATTTAAAATTTAAATACTTAACGTTAGTAATTACCGAGACCAAAACTCACTCCGTAAACAAGATAATACCAAGATTAACCATCTAGTCATCCATTCCTTGTCATAGGAAGAGTCACCAAGAAACTTGGTGTCTTGGTAATGTCCTTGTCCAAGATCTCTACACCTATACTAACTTAATGTCTAAGTTATGCTTAATCTAAAGACACACGTATTCATCTAACCTCATACTTAGCCTCTAAGGCATATGAGAAGTATCTCATGACCACCTCATCACCATAATGAGTCATGTAAATGACTCACCAGGCCATTTGGCATTGTTATGTGCAATCTTGCACAAGCGAAAAGTGTACCGCTTTTAGGGGGTCATTTAAGCCCTAATCCGCGATTATATGATCAAATATTGCCCTAAATCGTTTCTTTTCTCATTTTAGGTACTTGGGACGTGATTTCTGGAATATGAAGCATTTTGGAGCTTTTTGGACGTTTTTATGCTCAAGAATGAAGAAAACAAAAAGACCAAGGAAAGTCAGGATTTTACACCTGACGGCGTCAGGCTTTGGATGCTGACGCCGTCACTTGAAGATGAAAGTGGTGGAATTATACACGTGATGCGCCAGAAAGTTTTACATTGGAATTCTGACGGCGTCGCGTGTTAATGGATGTAGGCCGTCAAGTGTTAAGTTAAAGAGAGACGGGCCAGAGGATTTTTGAAGGTGACGGCGTCAGGATCATAGACCTGACGATGTCAGATGATATAGAGTGACGGCGTCAAAGTATTCTTACACGAGAAGGAACCTTAGTGAAACCGCCACAAGTTAATCAAGACAATCACAACTCGCGCGCGGAGTAGCTGTCACTGTTTTGGCCATAAAATCTTCATACGAACTCGGATTTAGGTGATTCAAGAGGCCACGGAATCGGGACGAAAAGATCTACAACTTGGTGAAAAAGGGGAGCTGACGCCGTCACTTGTAAAGGCTGACGCCGTCAGATCGATGCGGACAGAAAATCAGCTATAAATACAACATCACAACTTCACTTTTTGTAAGCCCTAAACCCTAAGTCCGATTCTAGGGTTTAGGTAGGTGTTTTTCCAGCAACTTAGAGGGTCCTAATCATGCCATAAACATCTTGTAATGGTTTGTTTATCGATTCAATCTTATGTTATGTCTTCAATTATGATCATTGTTGATTGCTCTTCATTAATTATGCTTGGCTAAATCACCTTGTGTCTACTTATGATTGTATGAAACTTGTATATAATCAATTAGATCTTATTGATTTCTTGTTGATGTGTGTGTCCATCTCCATCAATTAGGGCGTGACAACTTCAATAGATCTAGTTGGTTTAGTTTATAATTCTTGCTTCCTATTGTTTCTTGTTTTGATTGGGTGATATCGATGTTAGGCTTAAGAAAACTGGCTAACCTCCTATACGGTAACTTGCTTGAGCGTCTTAAGAAACATGAACCAATGCGTACTAGGTTTATTTGGTTGTATTTAATGCATGAGCGAATTCTAGTGATCCCATGTTAGGAGCTTCTTAGCCGGCTCGACATAGGAGTGAAGTAGGAGCTTATAGAGTTGGGGAAGTACGTACGCCACCCCACGAATGGTATTAAGGAATACAACCCGTCAATTAAAACAAGGTGTGACAATTCAATAGGTAGAATTGGATAGCTAGCAAGGAGTAATATATCATAGGTAGACATGCTTCACTTCCCTTGTAGAACCCTAGTTTACTTTCCTTCACATTAGTTTAAGTAGTAGTTTTTGGGTTAGTTGATTAGCAACTAATTCCGCCTCTCCTTCCAAAACCCGAGATTTTTACTTGCTTTCCATAAAATATAAAAATACAAAAAGAATCATCCCTCACCTCTAGACCTAGTAGATAAATTTCAATCCTAACAAACACTATTCTTTGAGTTGAACGATCAATCCCCCGGTACTTGCCACTTCACTATACTACAACGGTCAGGTATACTGCCTGGTGGGGATTGCAAACTTCTCAAGATCCCTTGAGAGGTAAAACCTGTTGTAAGGTCGCAAAACCAGGCCATATCACATTGTTATGTGCAATCTTGCACAAGATTAAGACACATGCTTTACTTAGCTAATAAGATAAGATATGTCACTCTTCTTATCATCCTTGATAACCAAAAGGCCCTATAAAAACCCTCTCCCCTCCTCCGTTGGTCGTTCACTTCACCACCACCATCAATATCATTCTTTAGTTTTCACTCTTCAAGAATAACATCAATATTGAAGGCCATAGAAATCTCTACCAAGTCCCTTCTTTGTTTTGGTGATCCTCTTGGTGATTTGCAAGCTACACAAGGTGATTAGGAAAAGATTAGAAGTATTCATTCAAGTGTTCTAAGAGGTTAGATCAAGGTTTGCAAGAGTTGTGTTTAAAGATTTGGAAAGCTAGAGTTTTGTTGGAGCTTTAGGTTTAGTATCCTTGTTCGTGTTCTTGTTATCTATTCCAACACCAATCCTTGTAAGAGAGCTCTTACTCATATTCATTTCTATTTTTTTATACTCATAACATGCTATATATGTTAGTTATATTGATCATGTTGTACAAACTCTTAAAACACAAGTAAAACTTGCTTATGATGTTATATAAAACCTGCTTGTTAGTAAACTAATGAAACAAATAGACTTATGCTATAAAGTTCGACCAAACCATGAACCTAAGACCTTAATAAACCCATAAAGTTATAGAGGAGATCAAAACAAAACCGTATCAATTCGAATCAACTAAATCGGACTTGTGGTTTGAAAGTTACGCCTAGATAAGTTACTAAAAGAGAATATCGATTTTTGTCAAAAAGCTTGCTGATCTGATTTTGAATCACGATTTTGACCATTTTCTGCTCCGAATCATTAAAATTATAAATCACGAAAATTGTCCGAAATGATGTTTTACATCTAATTCCCGAAACTTAGTTTTTATCCTGAGAATGTAAACCGAAGGCTGTGCAACGCGGGCTGTTTAGATCCGAAACTTAGTTTTTATCCAAAATCTTTTTTCATTCGACCTAGTTCCCGAACTTGATAATTTACCAAACTTATTGAACTTTATTAATAACCTATAAATGTCATTTCCATAAAATAAAATCATACACTTGACCCTCGGAGTAGTGTTTTATCAAATGACGGGAATTATGACCATTTTGCCCTTTTCCGCAACTTATAATCAAAAACCATTTTTCCCTATTTCCTAATTCATAACAATGACTTAAGTGTTATAGATAAATTCATGACCATAATCATTAATGAAATACAACAAAACCATATGTCTCATTTATAACTCTTATGAGTACAAAATATATGTTTAAACTACTAATGTCACATGTTAGTAAGGGATTTCATGTGAGGGGTTTCATCTGGGTAAACATATCGACGAGTTGCTAGATTTACGATTTAAAGTGTCCTAGCTCCCCGAACGTTTACTACATGACCTCTGAATTATGATAGCCCGAACAATGGTACGATATATATAACCAAACACGTTTCACAAACTAATAAAACATTTCTATGACAAACACGATCACTATAATCAACCATGTACAACATTATGATAAATATGAAGACTTAAATAGACTTGTATAAATTCCACATCGTTATTTCAAAAACCTAAGAGACGATATCATATTTCTAGTTTGTACATAGAAGTTTTCCCGGCTTATCCATCAACTACGTTATACATATGATATCATTAACTCACGGTGAGTCATAGCCACTCTGTTACTTATTTTGAACTATTTTGGGGGAGATACATGCTACAATTTTTATAACAATCACAATTACTTGAAAACTATACTATGTGCCTGAAACTATGTGATATATCAATCTTTATTGATATTTTGAACTATGTGATATATGAAACTATGTGATATATCAATCTTTATTGATATTTGGGACTATGTGCTTGAAAATTTTATTTGAAGACGATTGTGTTAAACCAGTTAGGTAACCAAACGCACTATATTTGAAGGTGTTTGTGTTAAGCCGGTTAGGTAACCAAACGCACTATATTTGAAGATGTTTGTGTTAAGCAGGTTAGGTAACCAAACGCACTACATTTGAAGACGTTTGTGTTAAGATGGGTAGGTAACCAAACGCAATATATTTGAAAATGTGAGGGTTTTGGCAAGATACCTGTAGGACAGATTGATAACCAGACGTACTATAATTGATGTTGTGTTAAGGCGTTAGTGACATGAGCTTAGTGGAATGATAACTGTTTTTCAACGATTAGGTGTGAGATCATAACTCACACTACAAATAATGTGTTCAAACAATTAACTATAAACCTATGAACTCACCAACCTTTGTGTTGACACTTTTAGCATGTTTATCTCAGGTCCATAATAATCGAGGCTGGCACTAAGGAGCACGGATACTCAAGAAGACTATAAATTTTATTATCATTGGAAAACTTATTTAATGTAATTTGTAAACCGTGAAACTACTGGGACCTCATTTTGTAAACTCTGATACTTATATAATTCGAATGATAAATCTTTTAAAATGACTCAAGTAGAGTTCGTTTTCTATTGTTATAAATAGTAACACCCAGTTTGAATTTCGCTGCGTTCACAAAATTGGGGGTGTTACACATCCCAACCTTCAGTCCAAAACCATTCGGCCTTGCCTCATCTGCCGATAACCCAAGCCGAGACCCACAACCCTTCACAAGCCCAACCGCCTATTAAACCCGACACAAACACGCATCCTATGGTCACTCGTGCCAAAGCCGGGATTTCTAAGCCTTTTTAACGCATGAATTGCCATGTCACTACCACTTCCTCGCTTCCACATTCATACTCTTCGTGACCCAAATTGGAATAAGGCTATGTTAGATGAATATAATGCTTTGATTACTAACGGTACGTGGGTCCTTGTGCCCCGTTCAGCTAATGTGAATATTGTTAGCTTTATTTGGCTTTTGAGTCATAAGTTTCATGTAGATGGCTCTCTAAGTAGGTACGAAAGTTGGCTTGTTGCCAATGGTCGCAGTCAGCAGCAGGGAATTGATTGTGACGAGAATTTTAGTCCGTTGGTTAAGCCAGCTACTATACGTACAATTTTGAGTCTTGCGATTTCTCGGTACTGGCCTATTCATCAACTGGATGTGAATAATGCTTTCTTCATGGTCACTTGTATGAGACAGTATATATGCATCAGCCACTTGTGTTTGTTGATCGTGCTACCCTGATTATGTTTGTCATTTGCAGCGTTCATTATATGGCCTTAAGCAGCCCCTCGTGCCTGGTTTCAACGCTTTGCTAGTTTTGCTACCCGGATCGGTTTTCAGCACAGCAAACCGACATGTCACTCTATGTTTTTTAACCGTGGTTTTGATATTGCTTATATCTTGTTATATGTGGATGATATTATTCTCACAACTTCTTTTGCATCACTTTTACAACGTGTTATTACCTCACTTCACAGTGAGTTTGTTATGACAAATCTTGACTCTCTTAACTATTTCCTTGGTATTTTAGCTCAACGATCTGCTTCTGGCATGTCATAGTCACAATCCAAAATTTGCTAAGGAAATTCTTGAGTTAGCTCATATGCTGAATTGTAACCCGTGCCTGACCCCTGTTGGTACTCCTGCTAGTGATTCTGCACTACATCGCAGCTTCGCAGGTTCTCTTCAGTATCTTACTTTTACCCGACCAAATTTATCTTATGTTGTGCAGTAGGTTTGTCTCTATATGCATGATCTTCGTGACCCGCACTTCACTGCTTTAAAAGCGCATTTTGTGCTATGTCTGTGGTACTATTAATCATGGTCTGCAACTTCATGGGTCTCCTCTACTGCTTAGCTTACTGCGTACACTGATGTTGATTGGGCTTGTTGCCATGTTACTCGCTGGTCTATCTCAGGTTATTGTGTTTTTCTTGGTGATAATCTTTTATCATGGTCTGCTAAGCACCAGGTTACTTTATCGCGCTCCAGTGCTGAGGCAGAATATCATGGTGTTGCTGCATGGATTCGCAATCTATTGCTTTATTTACAACTACTCTGGTTTATTGTGATAATGTGTGTGTTGTGTATATGTCTGCGAATCTGGTTCAATATAAGCTTACTAAACATATAAAGATTGATATACACTTTGTTCGTGGCTTTGTTGCTTTGGGACATGTTCGTGTTCTTTATGTGCCTTCGCGATTTTAGTATGCCGATAGATTCACTAAAGGTCTCCCCGCTACATTGTTTCTTGAGTTTCGCTCTAGTTTGAACGTTCAAAGACCTTTCGTTCCAACTGCGGGGAGTACTAGTGTATCTTGCTTAGGCCCATAGCCGACTTTATCATTCCATATGTACGGGCCTTTGGCCCAGTTTACAATCTGACCATTTGCATTGTACTTATATTCGGTTGATTGTTAATAAATATTATGAGTATTGGCCTAATCTAATAAATCAAAGTGCAAGACACATAAATTTTCATTTTCCAACAGATTTTGGTTGTCACTTGTCATGATTAGAATAATGACTAGTCTGTCAAATTGTGAATTTTTGGTCATATGCATTAAATTAAAAGTTCTTACCACACAAGAGCGTTGACATAGTTTTCAAAGTTTTTAGATTTTGTTACAAAAATGGCTAAAGGTGACTCGTAGGATTCAAAAACCATGAAGGTGTTAAAGTCTAGATTGAGCGAAATAAATTAGGGGTAATTCCAACCTTGCAAGATGTGGTAATCTGTACTTCAACGGGCATCCATGATCCACCGGTCCTATGATAAATTAGATGCTTTTCTTGAACACAAAGATATCTATGCATCAAAACTCATGAATGTTATGATAGAGAAATGAGTTAGTGAAAATGTTTACCACAAAAAATTTACAACTACCAAATTTTCTTCTTTAAGCATGTCACAACTCACACGAATATAATTTGTAAATTGTATTGATTGTTACAATCTCATCCATATATGGATTTTTGAACCCCATCTTAATACTTGACGACTTGCATTGTTTTCCTTTCTCACAAATTAGATGAAGTGCTTAGTCTGATGAGACACATTTTATATCAATTTATCGTTTTAAATTGGATTGAGATCTTGGGAACAAAAGCTTTAACGAATTCACTCACTTTGTTAAACGTGATAGTTAGTTTCTACAAAGTTTAATAATTTAGTTGGTTAGTTTCTACAAAAACCTGTCCGTTGATAATACATTCTCGATCGATTTCACTGTTTTAAATTTAATCTCATGATATTCGCAGGTCATAAAACTAGTTTATAATATATGCAATGGACTGACACGTTAAGGCACAACATTAGCACTTTCTCACCACTTTTAACTCGCAATCATTACTACCCACTACCTTTTTTTCTATTATTACTAAAGAACGAAAAATAAAACCGGGAGTAAATTGCGAAAAATATCCCTGAAGTTCGCAAAAATTGCGAAAGATGTCCTAAAAAAAATTGCAAATATTGTCCTTGAACTTTCAGTTTTCTACAAGAAAGGTCCGTGAAGAGTTACTGTAGTTGCGAATTAAGTTTTCTGGCTAAAGCTCATTAGGAAATCCCGTTAATCCACTCTTTCCCGCCTTTAACATCCTTCAGCTAACCCCAGGCACGAATATCGACGAGGACATTTTTTGAAAATAACCTAAGTCGTGTATAACACACCCACAAACACATTCTATCTTATTTCATCCGATCAAATCACACACCCACAAACACATACCATCAGAACTTGCAAGGCGTGCAAAATCAAACAACACACATACAAGGTAACATTATTTACTGATTTTTACTTCATTCAAACGTTATTTGTGTTAATCTTAATCGTTAATGTAGTAAATATGTATAGGAATCAATTTGTTTGCGCTGTGAACGATCCTGAAGATGTTTTAGATGAGTTTGTAAGTTAACACCATATATGAATTAACTGTTATTTCTCTAAAAAACTAGTTTTAAGAAATTGACATTGCTTAAAAATTAATTTTGATATACAGGAACTCCATAATGATTACGTGTTATGAGGTTCCTATCATGGGAATCGTTATATTTACTTAGTTAACTGTATGAGGATTAGATGGAGAGTTAGTTTAAGAAGAGTCTCAGAATTAGTGTGTTTTGTTGAGGGAGCAAGGTGGAATGATTTTGTCATGCACAACATCACCTGTTTGGATGTTGCTTACATACATTTTATAGAAGAGGGTGAGGATGTGTTTTCTATAAGTTGCTATAGTGAGGATGGGGAGGAGTTTCATAATTATGAACCCGAAAGTGCTCAGTTTTGGAGATGTTTAGTGCCAGTGACAGACACATCTCTGCTTACTCAGTTGTTGCCGGAAGATTTTCTGAAATATCTGAATGGTCCAACCCCTACTGACTATGTCATGGTTAGTACTAAAATGACTGAGTACAATGTTAGGGTGGAAAGTGAACATCTCTATGATCGATACGTCCACTCCTTCCTGTTTGGGTGTGGTTGGTTGATACTGGTCCAAGACTTGAATATGAAACCTAGTCAGTGGATGGTGTTTACTTAGGTTGTCCCGAGGGAGGAATATAATGTCATGTTGTTTGAACCTGATGGAGGGGCCATCACAACAGTGGAGACATACAGCACCAACATAGCCATGAATTCCCTCTGTCACCAAGCACATGACTATGGTATTATTGTTTTTCTTTATTAACTTTAACTACATCAAGTATATGATATCAGTGTAACATTTTGGATTATTTGTAACTAATTTTGTATTATTAAATTCAGATTTTTAATCCCGTCAGATGAACTGGATGTGTAATTGGATGTTTCACACTGTCAATGACCAAGAAGAAAGGGCATTCTATAGAAAGATGACTGCATGCTTCTGGAGAGATGGACGACTTGTAAGTGCATTGAAGCTTTGTTAATTTGTTAAATTGTTACGCTTAATGTTAGTGTGGATGTTGGTTTATTGAGAGTTGGAGATAAAATATTATGGAGGGAAAAACTTTTGTATTTCACATTAAATGAAAATGGGTACAAATGAGAGTTTATATACAAACTGAAATTCAAAGTCAAAGTAATGCTACACTACAATTTCAATGAGATTACAAACTAAACAACTATCAAACTATAGCTTGTGAGGTTATTGTAGCTTCGACACAGACTTGATATGGTTGAATTTATTGTCTGCTTCCTATGTTCCAACTCTTCTCATGTCATTAGCTTGAGCTTGATCTTGAGCTGGATCTTTAGCTGCTATACTTCCTTTATGCATGGTTGATGTGGTCCTCTATTTTGTTCTGTGTATTTGGCCTGTTTGGGAAGCAGTAGTGACAGAGTTGCTTAATCAGATATATAGCTGTCGTCTGATAGGATGATTGATAGATCATAATGTCTGATAGAATCACCCCAAAAAAACTAATGCTAAGTTTTGTACATTTTGTAACAGTCTATACCATCAAGACTTGTGGAGAAGTACAACTTGTATGGGTTCTCTGTCGCTGTTGTGAAACATGAAAGGATAGAGAAAGTGTTCGAAGTGCATGAGAGAACAATGCTAGTTGGTCAAGGGAAGGTGAAGAGGAAAGTGGCAATTTGTTTCATCAGCTAGTTTCAGGGAGTTGAGGGAGGAAGCAGGGTTTAGTCAAGGTTCACTGGTCCGCTTCTTTCTAACTGATGAAACAAACAGGTCATAAAGAGTTTTAAAGTTTGATGTGTGCTGATGGTTGTTCAAGATGGGTTAACGTGGTCCTCTATTTTTGTGTCCGTAGGCAATGTTTGAAACAGTTTGTAAGTTGGATGAATGATCTTGTATAAACAGCTTTTGTAGTATCTGATTCGGATAAACCATATGGGTTTTTCCATAGTAGCCTGTATGTATGGTGGGCACGAAAAAACTTGACGAATGCTTAGACAATGTTTTGTAACTATCTGATTCAGATAAACTATATGGGTTTGTCCATAGACATTGTTTTGTAAGTATTTGATGTAGGATAAACCATATGGGTTTGTCCATAGACAATATTTTGTAAGTTTGATGTAGGTTGATATGATGGTTTATGTAGTACAGTTGTAAATGTTGTTTATTTGAATTTGTGGCTGATGCAATCTATCTGCATAACTTTAGGTTTTCAAACGGATTTTTAGTAACACTTGTGTTGTATCAAATATTGTCTATGTGGGTGCTGCAATGTAGCAGGTTGTTATGATGTATCCTAGGTTGTATTGAAGTATTACCAATTGACATTGTTTGACTTTTGTATGTCAAACATTTGTCCAATGCAGGTTCTATCAAATTAGTGCAGGCTGTTAGAGAGAATAAGAGTTAAGCCATATTTGAGGAAAGGTTGTTATACTCTTATTAACTGGAAATGCGAATACAGAGCTCTATTCATAGAGGTAAATTTCAAAAACAAAATTCAACTACATAACATCTTTGCACAATTCTACTTCTACATTACCATATTACATCATGACTTCTACACAACATTTCCTACAAACAACATAAAAGCAACAACCAGAGCCATGACAACAATACATTTTCTATAAACCACTAAGTTTGATTTGCTTTCTTTCAATTCCATTTTGCAGAAGTAACACTTGGTTTTGAAAATAAGACTTCTGATAGTCAAAATCCCTTTGCAAGTCTCTTATATTTTCATTCAAACTACATTTTGTTAATAAAAATAATCCTTAAAAACGTTTATTTATATTTTACGATCTTCTAATATTTTGTCGATAACAAACGTAAAATCATTTTAACGAGATAGATAAAATACGCAACGCTTTGAGCCAAAAGCTTACTAACTCATTTCAATAAACAAGTAAACCTTAAACATATTTAGTTAATAAGTTTACATAAAACCAAAACCATTTTATAAAAACACTTAAGTAAACTAGTTACTCACATTTTATAAAATACATGTTACTTGTAAATTAACTATAAAATACTTGGACTATCCATGACCCAAAAACCAAGTCCATAACCCATAACCCATTGCATGACATCCATAATGGGTAAAACCCATGACCCACGACCCAAAGTCCATAACCCATAACCCAAAGTCCATAACCCATAACCCAAGATATCTTTGACATCACTTGACCCATGGACCTTGACCCATAACCCAAAACCCAAAATTGTAACCCAAAATCCGAACTGGTACTACCAAATAGCCGGATCCCTTGGATTAAACTGGCCAGATCCCTTTGGGAAGGGATCCACCGGATCTGGGTGAACAGTGGACAATTTGCTTATAAATAGTGAGCCATTTCTCTCTTGCCTCTCACCCCTTTTAGACATACCTTCTCTCTATGTTTTAAACTCTTTAACCACAGATCCAAGGATCTTTCTATGTAGTCTTTCTTTGTGATTCTCTAGGTTCCTTCTAAATGGTGAGATCACGGCCTCTCGAAGACTTGCAAGCTCGTGATATGAGTTGCTAGGATTCTCCTCCTCCAAGATCACAGAAGTGCATCTTGTTCTTTCTTCTTTTCAAAAGGGTGTTGTAGATATGTTGAGTCATTAGGTGTAAAAGGACGTTGGATCCTTTAGTCTTGTTGTGCTAGTTATGTTGGTTTGGTCCGCCGTGCTAAGTACCTGGTATCTAGCCTTGTACCGGATAAAGTGTAGGCAACGAAGGTTTGTCTTTACCTCGTGGAAAAGCCCGGTATCTAGCTTTGTACCGGATAAAGTGTAAGCGACGTTGTGAAGGCTTCTCCCCCAAGTGAAAGGAGTTTGTGTTGTGAAGTGTTTACGAACTCTCGAGTAGGTGACTCGGGGAGTGGAGTAGGGCAAGGAAGGTGACCTTGTAGCCGAACCGCTATAAATACTTGTGTTATGGTTGTGTCTCTCTATCTCTCTCTCGTAGTTTAGTTTTTATATGCTTTACTACTATCAATATCCAACACATCAAAACTAGATTGATATAAGTCGATCAATAAGTTTTAAAAGGAAGTTTTAATCGGTAAAACTATTCAACCTCCCCTTCTAGTTTTCTAGAATTGGCGTCAGAGCTTCGTTATCAAGTTTCTTAGAGTATATTGTACTTTAAAAACTTGATACGATCCGTGTATGTTTTGAAAACCACAAAGAAGGAAAAACTTTTGTATAAACAAGAAATTATGTTTTACAAAGTAAAACAAGTTTAGATATTGATAGTTTTAATAACATTACTTTCAATAATCATTCTTATTAGATACTTAACTCAAACTACTCTCTTTTAAAGTATC
>CP139504.1:88933600-89148600 GCA_021014915.2 Artemisia tridentata subsp. tridentata
TAGTAGAACACCTCCATCAAACTACATCCAAACCCCTCCTTCAAATGAGCCAACTCCACACAACTTGCTTCCACCAAAACAACCTCACAACAACCTACTCCTTCAAATGAGCCAGCTCCTCTTGAACCAACACCTATCTCAACTCAACCCATATTTGCCTCACCTCTTCAACCTCAAATCCTTTCCTTTACCACACCTCCTACCTCTCCTCATCCATTCTTGAACTCATTAGAGGACCTACCTCCTAGAACCTTTAATCCACCACCATTGCCCACATCCATTGAGAGATTGTCAACCCAACCACCATCTCATCACCTAGATGTTGACATAAACATACCACCACCTATAGAAAGCTTGCCTTCCTCTCCTCCACCCTCAAATGGCCCATTTTGGGTAATTAGAAGATGTCAACAATCTCAACCAACTCAACTACTACATATACTTCCTCCCACACATACTTCTCAACCAACACCCGTGATACATCCACAACCTTTCCAGCTAGGTGCTTCCACCTCAAACATGCCTCAACAACCTTCTATCTTAGGTTATCAACAAACAAACCACGATGATACTTGTGATCATTGTCAACATTTCCAAACCTTAGTTCATGAACTACGTGATGAAGTACGTTTCCTGTTCTACCATCTCCTTGAACGTCTTGATGACGTCACCAAGCCAAACCTTCCCTAAAAACCTTGAAGTGAAAGCACAAGTGGTTTCCCTATTATTAGTCTTAGGCTTAACCTTAGTTACTAGGACTTTTTCATGATTAAGATCATTTTCTTAGTTTTTAGAGATTTGACCTTTGTTGTATCATTTCTCATATGTTTATTAAATGAATCTTCATGACTATGTGCTTATGTGAACATGATTGGTGTGATTGTTACTTGATTTCATACATTTTCTACTCTTTACTGCTGCTAACATGTCACAGGCAAGCCGGATCCCTCATTTTATACTAGGTGGATCCCTTCTGAGAAGGATCCGGGCATACAGAGGACTAACAAATGTTTTATGCAGCCAAATTTTCGACAAAGGGACAACATATACTTGTTTTTCTAACCATTGTTTTGTAGATTTTCAAAAATACACATGGAGCACTCAACGCCCTCAATGAGGGGGAGCTTTCCTCAAAGCAAAAACATTGCAAATAATTTGCAATGATCACGTTTAGTCTTCCTAATTACTTGATGCCCTCATCAAGGGGGAGCAAACGTCAAGGGGGAGCAACTAAGCACCGTTTACCCTCCTTGCTCCATATTTACATCTTTATTTTTCTTAAAACTTGCACTCGGGTTAGTTTCTTTTCGACACTTTTTTTGTTTCAACAAAAAGGGGGAGAAAGGTGTAAAAGCTTAAATTCAAACTAACGAATTTTATCCTTTTACTTAAAATAATTTTATGTTTTGTCATCAACAAAAAAGGGGAGATTGTTAATACAAATAAACTGTAAAAACGTTTATTTATATTTTACGATCTTCTAATGTTTTGTCGATAACAAACGTAAAATCATTTTAACGAGATAGATAAAATACCTAATGCTTTGAGCCAAAAGCTTACTAACTCATTTCATTAAACAAGTTAACCTTAAACATATTTAGTTAACAAGTTTACATAAAACCAAAACCATTTTATAAAAACACTTAAGTAAACTAGTTACTTACATTTTATAAAATACATGTTACTTGTAAATTAACTAAAAAAGACTTGGACTATCCATGACCCAAAAACCAAGTCCATAACCCATAACCCATAGAGCTTAACCCATAACCCATAACCCATTGCATGACATCATGCATGACATCCATAATGAGTAAAACCCATAACCCATGACCCAAAGTCCATAACCCATAACCCAAAGTCCATAACCCATGACCCAAGATGTCTTTGACATCACTCATGACATCACTTGACCCATGGACCTTGACCCATAACCCAAAACCCAGAATTGTAACCCAAAATACGAAATGGTACTACCAGATAGCCGGATCCCTTGGATTACACTGGCCGGATCCCTTTAGGAAGGGATCCACCGGATCTGGGTGAATAGTGAACAATTTGCCTATAAATAGTGAGCCATTTCTCTCTTGCCTCTTACCCCTTTTAGACATACCTTCTCTCTATATTCTAAACTCTCTAACCACAGACCCAAGGATCTTTCTATGTAGTCTTTCTTTGTGATTCTCTAGGTTCCTTCTAAAAGGCGAGATCACGACCTCTCGAAGACTTGCAAGCTCGTGATATGAGTTGCTAGGATTCTCCTCCTCCAAGATCACAGAAGTGCATCTTGTTCTTTCTTCTTCTCAAAAGGGTGTTGTAGATATGTTGAGTCGTTAGGTATAAAAGGACGTTGGATCCTTTAGTCTTGTTGTGCTAGTTATGTTGGTTTGGTCCGCCGTGCTAAGGACCCGGTATCTAGCCTTGTACCGGATAAAGTGTAGGTGACGAAGGTTTGGCTTTACCTCGTGGAAAAGCCCGGTATCTAGCTTTGTACCAGATAAAGTGTAAGCGACGTTGTGAAGGCTTCTCCGCCAAGTGAAAGGAGTTTGTGTTGTGAAGTGTTTACGAACTCTCGAGTAGGTGACTCGGGGAGTGGAGTAGGGCAAGGAAGGTGACCTTGTAGCCGAACCACTATAAATACTTGTGTTATGGTTGTGTCTCTCTATCTCTCTCTCTCTCGTAGTTTAGTTTTTATATGCTTTACTACTATCAATATCCAACACGTCAAAACTAGATTGACATAAGTTGATCTATAAGTTTTAAAAGGAAGTTTTAATCGGTAAAACTATTCAACCCCCCTTCTAGTTTTCTACACATTTGTCTATTTTCAATTCTTTTTCCATTTGAATCAACTTGTGCATTTCTTGTTTGTAGCAGTCACTTGGTAATTCAAGATCAAGCCAGTAAAAGGTATCATATTTTGAACCCTACATGTTTAGACATATTAGCATATACCCGAATAATAAACAAAGTAAAATTCACTTGCATTATAAAAATTTATGCAGCCTAGAAAACGTCTTAAAGGATGATATATGGTTCGTGATTTTTGTTGAATAACGGGTTCCTCATGTTCGCAATGGGTAGGTGGTAGAGGACAACGAATTCGAACAAAAGATGATGATGAAGCCATTTCGAATGAATGAGTTATTTTAAGGTTTAGGTAGGGTTTGGATGAGTGTTTGAATTGGGGAAGAAGGTAAAAGATGACTTTTTTTGTTGACTACTAAAAGTTAAGATAATGGATCTTGGCACGTGATATGGCCCATTTTAGTCAAACCCAATAGTTAAGTCAAGGGACATTATTTGCAAGTGTGCAACTTAAGTAAAACCCTAAACTTGGCACTTGTGTCTACCCAATAGCTGCAGAACCTGTGTTTTCCCGCTCTAATCCTCACACACTCCTCTACTAGAGACCAAAAGTAGATCATTTTTCACACGATTTCGTACAATGGCAGACAAGGACTGGAGCAATTTCGAGTTAACCGATGATATGGTAGCGTTTATTCAGGCTAAATATGGGGACAGTTGGATGGAAATGGATGAAATGTCTGATGATATTCTTGATGACTTATGAGAATATGCGCACAAAGAACCGGAAGTCTTGAAAGGTCAGTGTATTATTTTTCATTGTTCTGATTTTTGTGTATTGCACATATAGTCTGCAAATGGTCATTGTTATGTATTTAGCCCCTTTGTCAATGATATCAATCTGCAGATGATAAAGGAAATGGGAAACTTGATGAGGGTCGTGAAGATACTCAAAACAGGAATAAGGGGGAGGGCAAACTTGATGAGGATTGTGAAGATACTCAAAACATCAATAAGGGAGAGGGGAAACTTGGTGAGGGCTGTGAAGATACTGAAAACGTGAGTAAGGTGAATGCAAAACTGGAAGATCATGAAAAATGGATAGACTATCTTGAAAAGGGGGCTAGGCTATGGAAAACTGGAAGCTCTTGAAAAATGATAGAGTTTCTTGAAAACGGGTGTGTTAGGGCAAACCAACAAAATATTGGGATGGGGAATAAAGATATGCAGACAATTGTAGAAGTGATTGCCATATCATCCAATGATGAGGATGAAGAAATGTACATGTCATCCAGTGATGAGGATGAAGAACTGGACATATCATCCAGTGATGAAGAAATGGACATACCACCAAAGGCTACCACTTCCAAGCCTTGCACTAGGGGGATGAGGATGAAGGGACAGGCTTCCACATCTAAAGCAAAGGGGGGGAGGGAAAGCCTACCACTTCAAAGGCTTGCACTACAAGGGGGAGGAAGAGGAAGAGAAAGGCTTCCACATCTGGGGGAAAGGGGGAGGGAAAGCCTGCCAATTGTAAGGCTTGCACTTCCAAAACTGTTGGCCCCCTTGTTCTTATAGCTCCTGCAAGTGAGCTTACAAGACCAAACAGAGGTGAAAGAATAACAAATGTTGTACTTGGTCTTGGAGCAAAGGTGGGTTGCTCAAGCAAAAATAGGATGGATTGGTATGTGCCTGCCCCCAACAAGCTCTAGGCTTAAGAAGGTCAATTTTGTTTGTCGTTTCAACTGTTATGTATCTTTTGGTTACCAGTGAAACTTATTTTAGTGAGGTCTTTTGGGGTCTATCCAAAGCCTCATTGTGTTATTGTATAGTTTTCTAAGATCTGAAATTGGTGTTATTATCCAATGTGTTTCTAAATGTTATCCATGCAATGGCAAAGTACAACAAGTTCTAACTCATTTGTCAACTGCAATGTGTTTCCAAAATCTTACCCATTTGTTCAAACTTAAAAAAGGAGTACCAACTCATTTGTTCATTGCAATGTGTCTCCAACTGTTACACATGTTTATCTAAAAGTATAAAACTAACCATCACATATCATTTGTTGACTTTAGTAGTCAACCAATTGAGTTTCATCATAAACATAACCATTTGTGTACCTGCATACCATTCATTGACTTTAGTAGTCAACCAATAAGTAAAACACCAAATTAACATGTCAAATGTGCTAAACATATGTAACACATGAGTAACACCAAATATTGTGTGCCAAACACAGTATTGCATACATTGATACATAACCCAACATATCCATAAACATACACATGTGGCACAAAATACCACTAGACACAACACTAAAATGTTATTCAAGCAACATAAACTAAATTGTTCCAAAACATGCCATCCAAAGCCATAAGATAAAGAAAATAAACATAACAACCTTGACCATTGCCTTGTCATGACCATGAGCATTCCCTCCTCACTTGGAATCAACCTCCTCATCTGTTTCTATTGCCTTCTCATCCTTGTCAGCTGGATCCAACTTTCTTCTCTTCTTTTCTATACCAGAGGTCACACTGGTAGATGAATGAACTGTAGTTGGAGCTTCTATGTCTGCCCTTTCCAAACTAACTTCAACATCTGCTGTTGGAGCTTCATCAACAACTACTACAGCTTCATCTGTGAGTTCATTGTGTAGAAAAGCCACATTATGAATAACAAATTCTAACTCATCATACAACATATCAATCTCTGCAGCTTGATCAGGTCCATAGGCTGCTTGATCATCCAACCAATCAACTTTAATATCTTTGTGGATGAAATCATCCTCTTTGCCTGTCTCCAACTCACCTTCCTCAGCATATAACAAATCAATCTTTGCCTCTTCAATCAACAAATCAATCTCTGCCTCTTCAAAAGATCCATGGTATGCTTGCTCATCCAGACAATCCTCTTCAATTTCTATGTGGAAGAAATCAGCCTCTTTCCCTGTTTCCAACTCACCTTCCAAACCCTGTTCAAGTTCAGGTTCACCCATACCCTTTCCAACATCCTCTTGACTAACTTTCTCTTTTTCGTTGTCAACAGTTTGATTCACATCTGCCACACCCTCTTTTTGACTCGCCTCAATGTCTTTGCTTTGCTTCTCCTTGATTTCATCATAGTTTATTAAGAAATCCATTTCGAACAAGATCTTTTTGAACTCATACTCACCACTCAACCTTTTTGCCGTTATTTTGTTCTTCCATTCATCAGACCATGGTGTTGGAATAACAAGCTCATCATCATCCAGATCTACAAAAAAACAATTCTCATCATCCCTGCATCCAGCCTTACTAGATGAAACATGAGTTGAAGTATCACCCTGTTTTCCCTCCTTTCCTATTTCAGTAGCACCATGCCACTCTAGCAAACACAACTCACCAGCTTTCTCAGATTCCTTAACTACATCACCATCCTCTATATCTTCAATCAGAACACCCTTACCACGACTATTCCTCATGTACAACAAATGCTCCTCAACTGATGAAATACCTTCTTCAATATAAACCTGTATTTCCTTAAACCGAGGCACGTACTTAAACATTTGCACGACATCTTCCACACTCACCAATGGGACCAACCCATCATCTAAAGATTTCCCAGGGATCCTAAAATGTAAGAATAGAGTACTATCCCCTAATCTTAGTGCGTCTAACATCCCAACATACTCGTGAATGCGGAAATAGTAAACATCAATCAGGTCAACATAGGCTATATGTCCAAACCGATATTTTTGATTTGGTGGATTTGTGAAGAGTCCATTGTGGTTGATTTTCAGAGTGAACAGTTGATGTGTTACGTGTGTGTACAATTTTTAAATTTATAAAGGTCGAATTACCGAATCTAGAAATAACACATACGAGCAAGTGAACTCGTCCGTTATAGCAAGATTATGATGGTAAGTCGGGATCGTTCGCAGGGATTTGTGAGTGAATCGGATTGTAAGCTACTAAAAGTAAATTTCTTAAACAAGCAATGATGAAAATATAATAATTCAAATGATTAAAACTACACTTGCTTAGACTAATATACTACTCTTGATTAGCATGATTGTGATAACTTTTGATAACATGTTGGTTATGATAATTAGTTTGGTGAACTAATCTATTGTTTCTACAAATTAAACCTTCGTCAAGATTTTAGTTCATAAAAACAAGCATTACTTTAACCAATCAATTCAATATCAATTCAAGGTTCATAAGTTTGGCGTAAACTTAAACACAAAAATAGTCTTTTGTTTTATCAAATAAGCTTAGGAAATGGTCAATACAAAAGGTAACCGATCATAGACAAAAGTTCACAATTGATAGTAAACTACTAATCTTTCGACCCTTGAAATGGTTTACAATCAATCCAATTTGATAAGCAAAAGCATTCCTATTACAACCACAATTAAGTTTCTTTGTTAAACCAAGAATAATGGGTAAAAACAATCATTCATAGACAAATGATTATAACTAGTTGAATAACAATAAATCTTTCGACCCTTAAAATTAGAGTTAATTACACAAATGGTCACAGTGGTTTACCGGGTCTTGCATATTTGGTCACTATACTTTTTTTTCGCCGGGTTTGGTCATTGTGGTTTATGTTGGTTACGGATCCAAGCCAAAATGTTAACTGAGTTAAATATTTCGTTAAGTCAACATACGTGACCATCACGTGAGGGATATTTTTGTCATTTCCTGTTTCCCTCTCTTTTGCCTCTATAGTCCCAAGAAATACTCTTCAAATCATAAAATAAAAACCCCCAAACAGTAACTCACACCAACTATCCGATCAAAAAAAATTAAAAAAAATCAAAGTGATTGCGCAATAATGGTTGATTTAAATGAATGTACTCTTCGAAAAGAAGGAACGACCTTTGATCCTAATCAAGCATACGGTATGTTGTTTATGAGTGACTAAAAATTTAATGGAATTATCGTAGTATATGTTGTTAATTAAATAATGGGATGTGTTTTTTTTTCAGGTAATTCAAACCCTACACGTTTTACATTGGAGATACATCATGGAGGTTTTTTTACAATGGGTTCAGGAAGGCGTTACATGAATGGTAAGGTTAATTGGTTTGATGCAGTTGATATAGATGAGTTTTCAGTGATAGAACTTAAAGATATGTTAAGAAGGTTGGGTTACAAAGAGGAAGACACTATGTACTTCCATTTTAGAATGTCTAATAAGGATTTAGATACTGGATTACATCCACTAGCTAATGACAGTGATGTCCTACATTTGGCAAAGTTTTTAGGAAAAAATAAGGTGATTGAGGTATACATGGAACTATGGTTGTCTAGTATAGATATTTTTCAGCAATCTACCAATAAGCCAAAGGTTACATTTGATGTCCCACAACAGTCTAAGAACATAGAACATGATGAGGATGTTGTCATGAATTCACAGCCATGGGCCAATGAATTTGATATGTCAAATGATTTTGATCCTTTTTTTGAAAAAGAAAATAGTTCTAGTGGTGATGTAAGGGGCCAATGTATTGGGAAGAATGTTGATGTAGATGAAGTTAGTGATTTAATGGAGGATGATGAGAACCCAGTCAATGATGTTGAGGTTGATATGGACTATTTTAGGCAAAGCTTAGAACAGAATGTAGAACAGGTTGATGGTAGTGAACAAGAGATTGAAAACACTGATATTGAGCTTGATCTTGAAGAATTTGAGAGCCAATCAGATTCTGAGGGTGACATTGAATGTAAAAGAAATACAGCTTTGAGAAAGTTGACCAAAAAACAAAGATCACTTCATGGTATGGCTTCTGAGGGAAATTTTTATATAGGGAAAAAGGATACCTAGCAAAGAAGTGATTAAAGAAATGGTAAGTAAGCTTGCTGTTGAGGAAAGAAGGCAGCTACATCTTGATAGAAATGATAAGAAAAGAGTAAGGGTAATTTGTAGAGGTAAAACACAAACATTTTCTAATAATGCAGAGTCACATGATGCCAGTGGGCCCACTGATATTCCAAGTGGGAGTGGGGGGACTGATATGCCAGGTACAAAAGATAATGGGCCAGATGATGGGCCAACTGATGGGCCTGTTATAGATAATACTGAAAGTTGCCCATGGCTTTTACATGTTTCCAAAGGTCCACAAGATGAGACATGGGTTGTCAAGACATTTAGGGATACCCACAAATGCTTACAAACAAGAGATGTCAAAAAGTGTACAGCCTCTTATTTATCAAAAGATGTGGAGCAGTCAATAGTTCCTAACCCTAAAATTCCAACTGTAGCTCTCAGAGACCAATTGCAAAAAAAATACCACTTAGGAGTTTCCAAGATGAAAACTTACAGGGCAAAACAAATAGCAAGGGAGAAAGTGATTGGTAGTTATGCTGGGCAGTATTCTCAGTTGAGAGATTATGCCTTAGCATTGCAAGAAGCTAACCCAGATACTACAGTTAAACTAGAGTTAGAAAGAGACATTGATCCCAACAGTGAAACAAGGCAATTTAGGAGGATATATGTCTGTTTAGGAGCATTAAAGAAGGGGTTCAAGGCTGGAAAGAGGGAGTTATTGGGTCTTGATGGTTGTTTTCTGTCTGGACCTTGGCCTGGTCAAATTTTAACTACAGTTGGAGTTGACCCAAATAATGGCACTTATCCAGTTGCCAATGCCATTGTAGAATCTGAAACCAAAGATTCATGGTGCTGGTTTCTTGAGTGCTTAAGGGATGATCTAGACTTGAACAGGAGGTCAAACTTCACATTTATATCTGATAGACAAAAGGTATTACCTTTACTTATTTAATGCAATTTACTTATTTAGATATAAATAATTTTGTTACTAATGAAATGACTTATGCAATTTTAGGGGTTAATACCAGCCTTAGCTAGTATATTTCCAAGTGCTGAGCACAGATACTGCCTGAAACATATATATGATAACATGAAGCTTCAATGGAGGGGTCAGTTATATAAGGAGATGTTATGGAAGTGTGCAACAGCAACTCCCATTCAAAGATTTGAGAGGAGCATGGAAGAACTAAAAGGAGTTTGTAAAGATGCATATCTTTGGTTGAAAAAGATTGATCCATGCCACTGGTCCAGGTCCCATTTTTCTGGTATGCTCAATAAGTTAACTATATTACTCTATATTTGATTATAATAGCATTTGAATGTTTTAGATAGTCATAGTAATTATATTTCAGGAAGAGCACATTGTGATGTCCTATTAAACAACATGTGTGAGGTGCTGAATAGGCAACTAGTTGATGGAAGGGATAAACCCATAATTACTTGCTTAGAGTTTATAAGGGAGTATTTGATGAAAAAGATAGTAAATGTGAGAAAGGTTATTGATAAGTCTGATGGGCCTCTTACACCAAATGCAGCTAATATGTTTAAAGTCATCAAAGAAGAATCTTCCAAATACAGGGTAATCATTATATGTTCCTTTTTGACATATGCATAACTTGTAAATCATTATATAGCTGTTCTAAGTGGGGTTAATATGATTTACAGTCACTTGGAATGGTGGTGACAAATATCAAGTCAATGGACCTTGGTCAAAACAATGTGTGGTTAATATGAATACAAAGTCATGTTCATGTAGAAAATGGGAGTTAATAGGAATGCCATGCAAACATGCAGTGGCAGCAATCAATGACATAGGTAATAATGGTATGGCAGTTGGGCTACCAGAAGCATATGTTCATGCTTGTTATTGGTTGAGAACATGGCAAACCATGTACAGTTTCATGATTGATCCAGTGAATGGTCCAGAGTTTTGGAAAAGTCAGGTTGTCCACTTATTCTAACTCCACCAAATTATCACACTCCAATAGGTAGACCCCCAAAGAAAAGGAAGAAAAGTGCATCTGAATTGAGTGAGAAAATGGTGAAAAATGGTAAGTTGAGTAGGGCTGGTAAAACTGTAACCTGTAAGATTTGCAATCAGTTAGGACACAATCAAAGGACTTGTAAGCAAAAGACTACTGCAGAAGTTGCTACCACTGATAGAAAGAAATCTAAAGCAGCTGGAAACAAAGGTGCTCAAAGGAAGAATAAAGGCACACAACAAACTCCAAGCACACCATCACAAACAAGAGGTATCACCATTAGAGACTCACCTTTTGGTAATACAAGAGGTTCAGTAGCTGCAAGGGATAAAGGAAAGGGCAAAATTGTGGAGTGAAACTTTGATATTTGGTGTCTTCTTTTGTTTGTTGTGACTCTTTCAGTAATTGTCTTTGCAGTCTTTTGTTTATTGTCTTTGTTTGCAGTCTATATACTGCATTGGCTTTATTGCAGTCTTTTGTTGTCTTTAGTTTGACTGTCTGTATTGCAGTCTTTATTGTAATGGCACTTTCTTTTCTTTATTGTAATGGCACTTTGTTTTCTTTATTGTAATGGTAGTTTGACTGTCTGTATTGTTGTCACTCTTTTACCATTTTGCTATACTATATTTTAACCATTTTGCATACTGCATTGCATTTTTAACCATTTTGCTATACTCTTTTTTGACAATTTTGCATTTTCAATGTTTGACCATTTTAGTCAAACACATGTAACATTTAACTAAACCAAATCAAACCATTTTATTCACTTGTAACCAACCATACCATTTCATTAGCTTGAAAAACTGGACTTACAACATCCATATAGCTTCAATGTTGGGATTACAACTAAGACCTAACAACAACAATTAAAACATCATCCAAAGACTGAAAGTACAACAACTTTCAATGACTAAGATAGTAGGCAACAAACAACATCCAACTCAGTCCCAAAAGCATCTTCAATTTTCGAACTTCATTCTCTTTTCTTGCCACTGTATCTTGAAGGTTGTTCATTCTTTGCAACAACCCAGGAATGATTTGAACAACTCTTCTACACATGGATGGATCAAACCAAGAGACAAACCTACAACTTGGCTACATTTATAAATTAGGTCAAAATCAAAAAAAATAATAATAATAATAAAAAAATAACAAGATAACAAAAAATCATTACTTACTATGTTAGAACAACAATTGAATCTCCTTCCTGGATTCC
Organism: Artemisia tridentata subsp. tridentata; assembly: GCA_021014915.2. Taxonomy (NCBI): domain Eukaryota; kingdom Viridiplantae; phylum Streptophyta; class Magnoliopsida; order Asterales; family Asteraceae; genus Artemisia; species Artemisia tridentata. The sequence goes on from CP139504.1 coordinate 88,945,424, forward strand.
TTGGTGACCATGATGTTACAACCCTCAAAGGGGAAAAATGACAAACGCGGCATTCATCCATGATGGGTGTGATGTATTAGACTGGTAGTGTGTGTGTTATTGTGTTATGTTATTGTGTTATTAGGGATTTTGACTTTGATAGTCAATCCCCTAAATAAGGCTACTACTGGTAAAGGGTCCAATGGAAGAAATGACAAAAATATCCCTCATGTGATGGTCACGTGTGTGGACTTAACGGAATATCTAACTCAGTTAACGATTTTGGCTTGGATCCGTAAAAAACACAAACCACAATGACCAAACCCGGCGAAAAAAAAGTATAGTGACCAAATATGCAAGACCTGGTAAACCACAGTAACCATTTGTGTAATTAACTCTTAAAATTATTAACAACTAGTTAAACTTGATTAACAAATGTCACTATGAAACTTAATCACAATTGGATCTTAGAATCAACTTGAAATTGAATTAAAACATGTTATCACAATCATACGCAAATCAATAAGCAATACACATCATCTAAGCAAGTGCACAAAAGCACTAGCCACTCATAGCAAACACTAACATAAACTCAGAACTTTGAACATTAGAAACCATAATTGAAAGTCTTACAATGATTGGAAATAGATTACAAATGATAAGGTAATGATACCCAAAGTATTGGTGTTGACTTCTTGATGTTTTGACCTCCAAATGTTGACTTCTTGAACCTCCAAAGTTCCCTTGACTTTTAAGGACGAATTTGAAAGTATTGTGAGAGTGGGTTGATGATTAGAGAGTTAATTGGTAATTATGTTGTGTCTAAAACATGTAAAAATGAGCTCTATTTATACTACTCTCAAGGCTAGGGTCATTAATGATACAACTTGGCCTCCAAGCAGACAAGAAGGGACTAGAATCATCATTAAAGGCCTAAGAATCGGTTGTATGAAGATAGGATGAAGTTTGGAAAAACAGTCGACATCCAACCGATCGGTATTGCATCCAACCGATCGGTTGGTCTTCAACCTTGGCCTCCATCCGATTCGGTTGCGGGCTGCATCCGATCGGATGGAGTGATGTTGTTTACTCATTCTTGAACTTTTGTCGTTTGGCTTGTTTCTTCCTTTTGGTTCTTGGTTCTTCATCCAAACTTGATCTTTTCCTTATCTTGAAGCTTGTCAACTTGAATACTTGGACCTTTATTCTTTGAAATGACTATTTGATTGGATCTTGACAAGAGAATCTTCGTACCATCATAAATATTTCCTTCTTCCTCATTTTTTTCATCTTTTTCTTCCTTTTTCCTGTTTTTGGCTACATACACTTTGCAAACACGCTTTGGTACGATTTAGTAACAAAAGCATATAAATATAACCAAATAACATATATAAAAGTACGAATAACGCTACTAAAAACATACACAATTTGAGCATTATCATATTCCCCCACACTTAAACTTTGCTTGCCCTCAAGCAAATCTAGAAGTAAAAACAATTATCCACATGGTATACAAGTGTGTTTAAGAAAAATGTGATGCAAATCTATCAAGTAAAAGTACAAGTTAGATTCATCGTTTTAAGCTTTTATGGTTGAAGCATCGAGATGTTTGACAATACCCAAATGATTTTCTTGCTTGATAAACATTACTAATCACCTCACGAAAAGGAAATGAAATATAATTCACTCAAAACACTCATTTGTATGGTTGGTGGAGTATATAAGAGGAATCACACTCATTTGCTCAGTCATGATTTAAATATTACCATAGGCTTGTACAAGAAACAAAACTACACCGAAATGGCGTGAGCACCAAGTATACATATCAAAGAGGTCTTTTATTCGGGTTAAAGGCTTCAAGGGTTATATTAGACTTATGTGCAACTATCTTATGCAAAACATAATAGCTCGCTAACAACGAATTCTTGCATCACCAAATAACGGATGGTCACTAAGGATAACCTTAGATCGCTAACAACGCTACCTAATTCCTCAAGAAATCGGATGGTCACTACATGTCAATACACTTGATAATTCCACAAAGTCAAAAGGGTAGGATAAGACATGGGATATGTTTTTGAAAGGGTTGATAATAACGAATATACAAACTAGTCAAAGTCTACTAACCAGATGTTGCTAGCTATTTCGAACCACTATCATGCAATCTTGAGGAAAACTCAATACTTGATTGATCAATACATTATTCCATAGCTCATTGGCTATTCTTGTCGCTTTATGATTGAGATGACTCATTTTCATTTATTTATTATTATTTTTTTTTTTATCACAAACTTTCACTTGTCATCATATAGTTGCGATGACTTTTCTTTCACTTTACTTCGATAACTGCTCTTGGAGTTTGCAACTTTCTTCGAACTTTCATGATTTCCCACATAACATCCATCTTGCCAAATAGCTAGCAACCAACCAAGACTTGACTAAGGGTAAGGCTAGGCTAAAAAGTGTAAAATCTTTTTGTATTTTTCTGGATTTTATCAAAAGAAAAAGATAGGCTCAGAGGGTGTAACTAGGGGTATCTAGCGTTAAAGATAAACGCTAACAAAAGGGGTTAATATTGGTGGTTAACTAGTCAGTGTAACTAGCTAAATATCAATACGGAAGGCTATTTGGGTTAAATCCTAAGGTTGCCTCTTATCATGCATATACACTTATATCACACATGAAATGTGATCTCACAACGGTCTCATAATGATTTACAAGCACAAGTTCTAGAATAAATAAAATCACCGGCACACTCATAGCAAAAGAATCAAAGCATAAAAGATGTATGCTAAATACGAAACAGGCTTAAATCCTCACATTTTAGTGGAAGGGCTATAATATGTGCTAGCTAATGTTATCGATCCCAGAATGGATTGCAATATTAATCGGGACACATCTCAATTTTTAAAAAAATTACAGGTTTCACCAGTGGATAGATCCAGTTAATCTAATAATAGTCCTTAAAATGACAAATAACTAGATCACAAGGGCAAACAAAATTTAAAATTTAGCTCGAAATTTACAATCTATTCTTATTTTCCTATTCACCCCCCCCCCCCACACTTAAGTTAAGCATTGTCCTCAATGTGATAAACGAACTTCAAGGAATGAAAATAGGGAAATAAGAGAATAAATCATATTTTCCTGCTCCAGATGATTCTTTGATCCAAGCATCCAGGCTTTGTAATCATTACCTGCAGTAATCTTAAAAACAAAAGAAACACACGAAATATTTCTACTTTTTATTCAAAAGTCAGTGATACACCGCCACACTTAAGTTCAGCTAAGGGATTAGAGAAACTTTGGGGTGTAATCACTATGAAAAATAAATTAAGAAGTAAAATTAGCAAACACACGGGTTGCCTCCCGAGAAGCGCTTGTTTTATTAACGAGTCATCAGCCTGACTCAAACTTCCTTCAGTCTACGTTGGTGCAATTTTTGGTTTTTTCTTTGAATATTTTGGAACATACACCACGTTTCCTATCACTATTCCTTCTCCAGTTCCATCTATGTCTTCCAATTTTAATCTTTCCCAAAGTCTAGGAAGAACATCATAGATATAACCAGATTCTTCGGCCCAATGAGTGTTTTTCTTATAATCGGCCGGAAAGGGTGCCATGAATGTTATAGCTTCATATTCTGATTCAGGCGGAATCTCTTTGATAGAAATCTCGTTCATTTGCTCCTTATCATAGTACAATTTAATTCGGTGACCATTAACAATGAAACTTCCACCTTGTTTGTCATATAATTCAACATATCCGGATGGAAATCCATGTTTCACTATATACGGACCGAACCATTTTCGGTTTTAGCTTAGGGGCTTTAAACTTGTATTTCATATTGAAAAGCAGAACTTTGTCTCCAGCTTTGAATTCTTTCCTAATTCTAAGCTTTCTGTCATGATAAGCTTTGGTTCTAGCTTTGTAAAGCTTGGAGTTCTCGTAAGCTTGGAGTCTTAGTTCATCGAGTTCATGCAATTGCAAAAATCTCTTTTCTCCAGCTATTTTGAGATCAGGGTAACAGCTTCTGAGTGCCCAGTAAGCGCGATGTTCGATTTCGAACGGCAAATGACAGGTTTTTCCATACAAGAGTCTGTATGGTGTTGTACCAATTGGCGTTTTATAAGCCGTACGAAATGCCCACAGAGCATCATCTAGTTTTCTCGACCAAACAGCGGGATTGTCCTTGACCATTTTTTCGAGTATCCTTTTTAAGGCTCTGTTGGTATTTTCGACTTGACCACTAGTTTGTGGGTGATAAGCTGTAGCAAAACGATGATGAACTCCATATCGTTTCATGATTTTCTCCATTTGTCTGTTACAGAAATGGGTTCCTCGATCACTTATTAAAGCTTTAGGAATTCCATAACGAGCGAAAAGCTTTTTGAGAAAATTAACCACAACTCGTGCATCATTTGTGGGTAGAGCTTCGGCTTCAGCCCATTTGGAAACATAATTAATAGCAACAAGAATGTATTCGTATTTGTGCGATTTAGGAAATGGTCCCATAAAATTGATTCCCCAAATATCGAATATTTCGCAGACTTGAATGCTCTTTTGAGGCATTTCATCTCTACGAGAAAGACTACCGGATTTTTGGCAAGCATCGCAGTTTTGAACAAGAGTATGGGCTTCTTTGAAAATTGTCGGCCAATAGAATCCAGCATCAAAATCTTTTTTAGCTGTGGTGGAAGGACCATAGTGTCCCCCAGTTGGGCCATGATGGCATTCATCAAGAATTCTTCTTGTTTCGGAACCATAAACACATCTTCTGATCATCCCATCGGGACACATCTTGAAAAGATAAGGCTCTTCCCAATAATAGTGTTTTAGTTCTGAAAAGAATTTACTTTGTTGGGCATGAGTTAATCCTTTTTTGAGAATTCTTCCAACGAGATAATTTGCATAATTTGCAAACCACGGAATTTCGTTTTCATCAACTGTATCAACAGTCATGAGAGTTTCATCAGGGAAATAATCGTCAATCTCGTCTTCATTTAACTCTTCCAAATTTGGATTCTCAAGACGAGACAAATGATCAGCAGCTAGATTTTCTGCTCCTTTCTTATCTTTGATTTCTATGTCAAATTCTTGGAGTAGCAAAATCCATCGGATAAGACGCGGTTTTGCATCTTGTTTGGTAAACGGATATTTGAGCGCTGAGTGATCAGTAAACACAATCGTTTTTGAAAGCACAAGATAAGATCTGAATTTGTCGAAAGCAAAAACAACGGCTAACAATTCCTTTTCCGTAACCGTGTAATTTTGTTGAGCATTGTTGAGAGTTTTGCTAGCGAAGTATATAGGACGAAAATGTTTTCCTTCACGTTGTCCTAATACAGCTCCAACAGCAAAATCGCTTGCATCGCACATGAGCTCGAATGGTAGTGACCAATTAGGTGAAACCATAATGGGTGCACTAGTCAGTTGACTTTTCAATGTTTCGAAAGCCTTAATGCAATCTGCATTAAAGTAAAAAACAGAATCTTTTTCGAGAAGTTTCGTCATTGGACGAGATATTTTGGAAAAATCTTTGATAAAACGACGGTAGAAACCGGCATGTCCTAGAAAACTTCTAACGGCTTTAACGTTTGTTGGAGGTGGTAATTTGGTGATAACATCGATTTTTGCTTTATCAACCTCCATTCCTGCACTGGAAATTTTGTGTCCAAGCACAATTCCTTCAGTCACCATGAAATGACATTTTTCCCAGTTGAGAACAAGATGTGAAGCTTCGCATCTTTCGAGCATTTTATCGAGATTAGAAAGACAAGCTTCAAATGAGCTTCCAAAAACTGAAAAGTCATCCATGAAAACTTCCATAGATGTTTCAAGCATGTCTTGGAATATAGCAATCATACACCTTTGAAAAGTCGCAGGTTCATTACAAAGACCGAAAGGCATACGCCGGTAAGCGTAAGTTCCAAAGGGACATGTGAATGTAGTCTTTTCTTGATCGGCAGGATCAATAGGAATTTGAAAATATCCTGAAAAACCATCAAGGAAACAAAAGTATTCGTTCCCTGCTAATCTCTCAAACATTTGATCCATGAAGGGTAAAGGAAAATGATCTTTTCTGGTGGCTTTGTTCAATTTTCTGTAGTCAATACATACTCGCCATCCAGTGACAGTTCTAGTAGGAACTAATTCATTCCGTTCGTTAGTCACAATAGTCATTCCTCCTTTTTTCGGAACACAGTGAACTGGACTCACCCAAGGACTATCCTCGATGGGGTAAATGATACCGGCATCAAGAAGTTTGATGATTTCTTTCTTAACAACTTCTTTCATGTTGGGATTGAGTCGACGTTGTCTTTCTACAATGGGTTTAACACCTTCTTCGAAATTGATTTTGTGTTTACAAAAATCAGGGCTAATTCTTGGAATATCAGAGGTTTTCCACACAAAAGCTTCTTTATGCCTCTTGAGAACAGAGATGAGACATTCTTTTTCATAGTCATTGAGCAACGACGATATGACTACTGGAAGAAGTGAATTATCCTCCAAGTAGGCATATTCAAGATGATCGGGAAGTGGTTTAAGCTCAAGATCAGTTGGTGGTTCTTGAAGAGATGTTTTGATCCTCAATTAATCATTAAAAGTGATTTCCTCAAAATTATCTTCTATTATTTCTCCTTCTTTAACTTCTTCTTCTTCTTCTTCAAACTTTACTTCCATAAAATCAGCGAATTCTTTATCATGATCTGTTTCACTAATTTTCTCCGAAGTAGTCATGAATGGATCAGATTCGTCAAGTAATGCATCCAATTCTTCATCAGTGACTTCATCGATTACATCTATGTTAAAACAAGTGTCATCACTGGAATATGGATACTGCATTGCTTTATCGATTAAAAAGGTAATTCTATCTTCTCCAACTCCAAGATTGAGTTCTTTTCCTTTTACTTTGATGATCGCATCAGCGGTGTTTAGGAAAGATCTTCCTAAAATAAGAGGTACTCTACTATCTTCCTCCATTTCTAAGATCACAAAATCCACGGGAAAAATGAATTTACTAACTTTGACAAGCATATTCTCAGCAATTCCAACAGGATATTGGTAAGAATGATTCGCTAAGCGAATACTCATCTTTGTAGGTTTCAAAGTATTGATGGACAGTTTAGAATACAACGAATAGGGCATCAAATTGATACTTGCACCAAGATCGGCTAAAGCATCGCATGTGATGTTGTTTCCTAACGTGCATGGAATAAGAAAACTTTCGAGATCTCCGAGTTTTGGTAGAATTTTGTTTTGAACAATGGCTGAGCATTCTTCATTGAGAAAGATAACGGATATTTGCTCCAACTTGTTTTTGTTATTAAGAAGTTCTTTCAAAAATTTCTCGTAATTGGGCATTCCAGCTAGAACATCAACGAGGGGTACATTGAGTCTAACCTCTTTGATCATTTCAACAAACTTCTTATAACGTTCATCCATCTTTTCTTTCTTAAGGCTCTGAGGATATGGAATTTTTGGTGTGTACGCTTTAACTGGTGGGATGGGTTTGGGTGGTGTTTTTGTAGTACTTTCCTTCTCGGCTTCTTCAGCTTCATCCTCACTCTCATCATTGATGATCGTGGTATCATTTGGATTGGGTGGTGGATCATAAGAGAGACCACTTCTTGTGAATACAGCATTGATATGCTCATTTCTAGTCTGTGGTGGACGATAAGTTTTATCGTTTGATCCTGATGATGTTGGTTTAGGGTTGGATTGGGTATTACTTGGTAATGAACCTGATGGTCGGGAAGAAATTTGATCAGAAAGTCTACCGAATTTGTTTTCGAGATCTTGAATAGATGCTTGATGATTTTTCTGACCTTGCTCAACTTTGGTTTTGAGATTGAAAAATTGGTTCTTGACGAACTCATTGGTGGATTTTTGAGCAGTTACGAATTCTCTCATCATTTTTTCAAAATCGGATTCTTCTGGTTTTTTATCAGAGGTCTGTGGAGTTTGATTGTCTACTCGTGGTTGAGAATCACGGTTATTATCCCTTTGTTGGCGATCTTGCCAATTTACAGAATTTCTTCCGTAATAATTACCACGATAACCGCCTCCATGGTATCCTCCTTGAACATAATTGGCTTCTCCTTCTTTAGGTCCGCCCATTGGTTGATCGTCACATTCTGATGATGGGTGATTACCTCCACATTTGTTGCAACTGTCTCGCATTTCTTTCATTTCTCCTTTAAGATCTTTGTATTGCGAGTCGATTTTGGAAGTCAAGGCTTCCATTTTCTCCATGAGTTTAGAGGTATCGGAACTTTTAGCAAAAGCAACTGTTTTTCTTAAGGATTTGGTTTTGGCATCTTTTGACCAATCGAGTTTGAGAAGTACTCGGTCTTCAAGCAATTGATATGCCTGATTAGGAGTCTTATAGAGAAAAATTCCTCCAGCATCAAGAATTCCTTGAGATGCTTCACCAAGTCCATGGTAGAAGATTTGAATAATGGTTCCTCGTCCTAAACCATGTCCATGACAACTACGAAGCAAATCTTTCATACGAAGCCAAGCTTCGACGAGTGATTCGTTAGGATTTTGTGTGAAAGTACGAATTTCTCCCATGAGTCGGTCAAACATGGCAGGTGGAAAGAATCGGCTTACAAAAGCTTGCCTCATCTCCTCCCAAGTATTTATAATTCCTGGGGTTAATTCGTTATTGATGAAGCGAAAAGTGTACCGCTTTTAAGGGGTCATTTAAGCCCTAAATCGTATTTATTTGATCAAATATTGCCCTAAATCGTTCCTTTTGTCATTTTAGGTACTTTTGAGGAGAAATCTGGAAAAGGAGGCATTTTGGACGTTTTTGGAGCATTAAAGTGAAGAAAACGACAAAGTCTCAAAAATCGGCTAAAAGTTACCCTTGACGGCGTCAGATTTTACTCTGGACGGCGTCATGGCTTGGCAAAAAAGGTGGACGTGAAATTTACTCATGATAAGCCAGTGAAAATTGCATGTAAATTCTGACGGCGTCACGCTTTAACCTGATCAAGGGCGTCACGGCTTAATTCAAAGAGGGACGGCGTCACGTTCACGAGCTGACGGCGTCAAGCCTTGATAAGCCAGAACGGATTTTGGAGAGTTAAAGAGGGACGGCGTCAAGAAGGTCATCCGGGAACCCTAAAAGCGGCGAGGTGACGGCGTCACACTCCATAAGGTGATGCCGTCAGATCCAAAAATCTATATATAGTTTTGCAATTCTTTGTCATTAGTGTGGAGGACTTAGTGTGGAATTTTTGGGAGAAAACCCTAAGACGATTTTAGCATCTTTTTCAAGGCTTTTTGCCTTGAGATCTTCCATGTTACATTGAAAGATAAGTTATCAATTAATCATTCAATATGTCTATATGTTGTTTGATTCTATCTTGTTCTTGTCTTTTGTTTAACATGTTAGGCTAGATTTATCTTGTGTTTGCTTAGATCTAATGAAACCTAGCTATTGATTATTGGTTATTAGTGTGTTATTAGTTGTATTAGATGATTGTTTATCTATGTTAGGCTTAAGAAAACTGGCTAACTTCCTATTCGGTAACTTGCTTGAACGTCTTAAGAAACATGAATCAAATGCGTACTAAAGGTTTTTATGGTTGTATTTAATGCACAAGCGAATTCTAGTGATCCCATGTTAGGAGCTTCCTAGCCGGCTCGACATAGGAGTGAAGTAGGAGCTTGTAGAGTTGGGGAAGTACGTACGCCACCCCACGATTGGTATTAAGGAATACACCCGTCATCCACGCGACTAATACACACTAATCAACCGGTAAAAGATAGTTAGGGAGTAAGGAAATCTAAGTAAACACATTTCTCTACACTTAAGTTTTCACCAACATTTTATTTTCAGTTATTTATTTTACTTGCATTTGTAGTAATTTGGGTTAGTTGACTAGCAACTAATTCCGCCCACTCCTTCAAAACCGAGATTTTACTTGCTTTCATAAAATTATAAAAACACAAAAAGAATCTTCCTCAACCCTTAGACCTATTAGAGTAGTTTTTCATACCTAACGAACACTATTCCCTGTGGAGAACGATCAATCCCCCGTACTTACCACTACACTATACTACATCGGTCAGGTACACTGCCTGGTGGGGTTGTAAGCCTCTTGAGATCCCTCGAGAGGTAAAACCTGTTGTAAGGTTGCAAAACCACGCATCAAGTTTTTGGCGCCGCTGCCGGGGAATAGTTATTGTTTAGGTTGAATTTTTATTTTATAGGTCTACTCACTAGATTCCTTTCTAGTGAGATTTTTGTTTTATTTTTCTAGGTCTTCTTTAGTCTATCTATTTTCTTCGTGTCTTTGTTCGTAACCATACCATCCGACATCATGGAAGATGGTAATATCCTTGATTCCAACAACCCACCACCACAACAACCACCACCTCCTAGAGCCCGCACTTTAGGAGGATATTCCCTAATTTTGGATGATGACCCCCCTAATCTTAGAATCACTAGGAGCCGAAGCTCGATAAAGACTCTTGCCACATCCTATGCTGAACCCGAAAGGGAAATGCATAAATTAAGGCGACTCCGCCAAGTGGCTGAACCATCCACGATCAATTTTGATGATGCCCTCTCCGAGGAAGAATCCAATCATCATTCTACACCTCCTAGCCCTCAACCCAATCACGAAATGGAAGTTCCCGAAATCCCTATCCCTAAATGTCTCAAGGACTACTCTTCTCCCACCCCTCATGGTTTTTCCAATGCTATCGTTTTTCCAAATGAGCGCACGGATGGGGTCTTGCGTGCAGCCGATATCTGGCTTGTCCAAAGTGTATGCAAATTCTACGGATTGAAAACTGAAGATCCGATCCAACACATCAAGGACTTCCTGAAAATAGTGGATACCCTCCATACGGATGGGGCTACTAGAGATACCTCCCGGCTTCGATTCTTTCCCTTCACCCTTTGTGAAAAAGCCGAAAACTGGTATAACCAACTTCCCTCCGAATCCATCTTCACATGGGAACAGCTTATCTCAAAATTCTATGAGAAATTCTTTCCCATAGGAAGAACTTCAACGTTGAGAGACGAAATCCTCCGCTTCCATGTTGGACCAGCAGAACCTATTCACAAATCTTGGGTTAGATTCAAGGATCTAATTAGACAAGTCCCTCATCATGGCATTGAACTCTGGCTTCTTGTCCAAATCTTTTATGACAGTGTCTCCAAAAACGACCAATTGGGCATTAATAGTTCATCAAAAGGAAAAATAGCCAAACTAAGCGTTGAGGAAGGATGGAATAGAATTGAGGAATACGCGAATGATCAAGACGATACCTGGGATGAACCCGATTCGATCATGAGCGTTTCCAAGATCATGAAAAAGCCTCCTTTTGCTAGCCGGGTGAGTAGATTGAATGATCAGGTATCTTATCTAGACAAGTCGCAACCAACTAAGCGGTTATCAAACCCATACTTGATCTGTGATCAATGTGGTGGCCCGCATGAAGTGGAGGAATGCGAGGATGATACCACCACCGAACAAGCATGCTTGTCAAGCCACGATATCTTCGATGATCCTTCGCTCTTAACTTTCTACCAAAACAATGATTTCACCCCTTGGGGAAATCTTGTGAGAGAAGAGGGAGGAGGAGAATATCCTGACTATAAGGTCAGGAGCACCTTTGAGGATGATCTCGGGCATTTCACGTTTGAAAAGAATCTGCAACTAAATGGACTCGACAACCTTATCATTAGCCAACAAAACGACGTGAGGGCCAATTTCGCAGAGCTCAACGCCACTCTCGACAGCCTTGGCGAACCTCAAAGAGATCCCTTACTCGCCATCACCACTCGTGCTGGAACAACTACTAAGGATCCACCCTACCCAGCTCAACCATCTAACGTCATGGAGCCCAACACCCCTCATGAGGAGGAAGATAATGTGAACGATGAGAATCCCGAGCAAACCCCTCCGGTAACTCCCTCCCCACCTACTCCAACCAAACAGCCCATTAAAGTCCCATACCCGTCCCGTCTCAAGAATCAAAAGGTCGAAAACGATAATAAAAGATTCTTGTCATATTTGAGGAATTCGGTCGTCACAATACCCCTTCTTGATGCATGTTACCATATGCCCAAATATAGTACATACTTCAAGAAGTTGCTAACCAACAGAAAAGGGCTCGAGGGTCTTGTAACCTTAGGAGAGGAATGTTCTGTGGTGACTCAACGAGGGCTGCCAAAGAAGGTGGACGATCCAGGTAGTTTCACCTTGCCCTGTTCAATTGGATCTCTTTCAGTCAAAAATGCTTTAGCCGACTTAGGAGCAAGCATCAATCTTATGCCGCATTCCATGTTCCTCAAGCTAGGGTATTCTGGGTTGAAACCAACCCGTATGAGCATCCAACTTGCCGATAGATCAGTCAAATACCCCTTAGGAATATGCGAGAATGTGCTGGTTAAGGTAGGGAAGTTCAAATTTCCAATTGACTTCGTCATCCTAGAAATGGAAGAAGACGATCTTGTGCCCATCATTCTAGGAAGACCATTCCTTGCAACTGCTCGTGCCGTTATTGATGTCCATGACGGCAAACTAACCTTACGAGTGGGGGCCGATAGCTTAACCTTCGACATCAAAGACACAATGAATCTTTCTCTCGAGGCAGATAATCAGTTATATTTCATCGGAGAAATCAATGAACTATCCGACGAGATTGACAATTGTGTAGATGAACAGGTGGAAGCTGGTTGGTTGCGAGATGAAGCTTTCTTACCCATCTTAAGGAGGAGAAGACTATGGATGTGAATGCAGTCTCCTTCTATCCCAGACAAGAAATCGAACAGCTTGAGCTTCGTAAACCCGAGAACAAACTTAAACCTTCCATCATCGAGCCACCCACGTTAGAACTCAAGGAACTCCCGAACAACCTTGAATATGCTTTCCTTCAAGGAAAAGATCAACTTCCGGTAATCGTAAGCTCTTCTTTGAAAAATGAACAAAAGGATAAACTCTTAGGAGTTTTAAAAAAATATAAAGGAGTTATAGCATGGAGTGTAGCCGATATCAAGGGGATTGACTCTACCTTTTGCACGCATAAAATCCTCATGGAGGAGGATTATAAACCCACCGTGCAACCTCAAAGGCGAGTAAATCCCAACATAAAGGAAGTCGTAAAGAAGGAAGTCATTAAGCTCCTAGATGCAGGGCTAATTTACCCGATTTCGGACAGTCCATGGGTAAGTCCTGTACAGGTTGTACCAAAAAAGGGAGGAATGACGGTGGTGAAGAACGATAAGGATGAGTTAGTGCCTCAACGAACGGTAACTGGATGGCGTGTATGCATTGATTATAGGAAGTTAAATGATGCAACCCGAAAGGATCATTTCCCTCTCCCATTTATCGACCAAATGTTGGAAAGGCTAGCAGGGCATGAGTACTACTGCTTCCTAGATGGGTTCTCAGGGTATTTCCAAATCCCTATCGCTCCTGAGGACCAAGAAAAGACTACGTTTACATGCCCTTATGGCACCTTCGCCTACAAGCGAATGCCCTTTGGACTATGTAACGCCCCCGCCACTTTCCAGCGCTGCATGACGGCAATCTTCCATGAGTTAATAGAAGACAGCATGGAAGTCTTCATGGATGATTTTTCAGTCTTTGGAAACTCTTTTGATCGCTGTCTTGCTAACCTTGAGAAAATGCTCAAACGTTGTGAGGAGACCAACTTGGTTCTAAACTGGGAAAAGTGCCACTTTATGGTAAAAGAGGGGATTGTGCTAGGGCACAAAATTTCAGGAAGTGGAATTGAAGTAGATCGGGCAAAAATTGAAGCTATATCCAAACTTCCCTATCCGACGACTGTCAAAGCAATCCGTAGCTTTTTAGGTCATGCTGGCTTCTATAGGAGATTCATTAAAGACTTCTCAAAGGTAGCTAAACCAATGACTCAGTTGCTCATGAAAGATGCCCCGTTCGACTTCTCTCAAGAGTGCAAGGACGCATTCGATCTATTGAAGCAGGAACTTACCCAAGCTCCAATTATGGTTACCCCTAACTGGGAGTTACCCTTTGAAATCATGTGCGATGCTAGTGATTATGCTGTTGGAGCAGTATTAGGCCAAAGGCTTAACAAACACTTTCAGCCAATATACTACGCTAGCAAAACCATGAATCCTGCTCAAGAAAACTACACTACCACTGAAAAGGAATTACTAGCCGTGGTATTCGCTTTTGATAAATTTCGCCAGTATCTTGTCCTTTCTAAAACGGTTGTTTTTACGGATCATTCAGCTATTCGATATCTTTTCGCTAAACAGGATGCTAAACCACGGTTACTTCGTTGGATCCTACTATTGCAAGAGTTCGATGTTGAAATTCGTGATAAGAAAGGAGCAGAGAATCTTGCGGCTGATCATCTCTCTCGTCTCGAAAACCCCAGCCTCGCTGAATCTGACAAGAGTGAGATTCGGGAAACATTTCCTGAAGAGCAGCTCATGTCAATAAATGATTCTGAACCTTGGTATGCGGATTATGCTAACTACCTGGCAAGTAGAGTCATTCCTGAGCATATGAGCAGGCATGAAAAAAAGAGGTTCTTTAATCAATTAAAGTACTACTTTTGGGATGAACCCTTCTTATTCCGAAGATGTCCGGATCAGGTAATCAGGCGTTGTGTTTCGGAAAGAGAGGCTGTCAGAATTATGAAAGAGTGTCATGCCGGTCCATCGGGAGGACATCACGGAATGAACACTACTGCACGAAAGGTCTTCGACGCAGGATTCTATTGGCCTACAATATTTCGTGATGTGAAGGGAATGATACAAACCTGTGACGCATGTCAAAGAGCTGGGAATATCTCTAGGAGGGATGAAGCCCCACAGAATTATATACAAGTTTGTGAGGTTTTCGATGTTTGGGGAATTGATTTCATGGGACCCTTCCCATCTTCAGGTGGGAATGAATACATCTTAGTGGCCATCGATTATGTTTCGAAATAGGTGGAAGCACAAGCCCTTAGGACTAACGATGCTAGGGTAGTAATTCATTTCTTAAAAAAATTGTTCGCTAGGTTCGGAATTCCGAAGGCTCTTATTAGTGACAGGGGAACCCATTTTTGCAATTCGCAAATGGAGAAAGTTATGAAAAGATATGGAGTCTCTCACCGATTCTCCACCGCTTACCATCCTCAAACCAACGGTCAAGTCGAAAACACTAATAGAGCCATAAAGAGAATATTGGAGAAAACGGTTAATCAAAACCGAAAAGATTGGTATTTTAAGCTCGATGAAGCTTTGTGGGCATTTCGAACCGCTTATAAGACGCCAATCGGGACAACCCCGTTCCGTATGGTATATGGCAAGGCATGCCACCTTCCAGTAGAACTGGAACACAAGGCATATTGGGCGCTTAAGGCTTGTAATTTGGATTATACGGTCGCGGGAACAAATAGATTCTTACAGCTCCAAGAGCTCGATGAATTGAGACTGGAGGCTTATGAATCTTCCATTACATACAAAGAAAGGGCAAAAAGATGGCATGACCAACGGATTAAGAGACCAAAGGAGTTTTCAGAAGGAGACAAGGTCTTATTATATAATTCTCGCTTAAGACTATTTCCTGGAAAACTTAAATCTAGATGGTATGGACCCTTTACCGTAAGGAGCTCCTCTAAAACCGGAGCCGTTGTGTTGATTGACGACGAAGATAGAGAATTCACTGTAAATATACAACGAGTCAAGCATTATCAAGAGAATGGTAATGAGATGATCAATGAGGAAGATATAACTTTTGATGAAGAAGTGACGTAATGTACGTGACTTTGAGTCTAGCTACAAGACTCGTTAATAAAGAAAAGCGCTTCTTGGGAGGCAACCCAAGCTTTATTTTATTTATTTGCTTTGTGTGTTTATTTGTTTGTTTGTTTGTTTTTATTTGTTTCCGTATGTATGTTTAATTTTTATTCCTATTGATTCATGTTAAAAACTAATTTGTGAAAATGCTTTATTTTGTTTTTAACTTCGTCTTAACTACATATAAAGGTATTTTGCAAAGGTTAAGTGTAAGGGAAATCTAAATCGGTTTATTAGAACACAAATTAACATGAATCGTAATAATAATAAATTAACATACATATTAGTGTGTGTTTGAGTCAAATGCTTGTATCGAGTCATAATGATGTTTTGCAGGATTTCCAGGAAGTAAGGTAAAGGTTTTTCCAGAAATTTTCCGGAAACTTAAAATGAAAATTTTTGTCAGGTCATTTCTGACGGCGTCAGGGTTTATAACCTGACGGCGTCAGATTTAATTTTCAGAAATTTTTGAAAGTTTTGTTTTTAAAAAGTTTTTATTAAAATCTCCAACTTATAATCTCCAGGAATCTGCAAAGTTATCATTCCACAAGCATTATATCCTTATATATAGATTTATCCCGCCGATGTTATGCAGGTTTTCGTGTTTGTTTTCTCAGGTTTATCAGGTTATTTCGGACAAGGAAATGTTTTGAATCAAGCTTATGGCGATGCATTAGTCATGGAGCTTCAACATTACCTTGGAAGAAGATCTAACCGTGTAATTTCATTATCCACCGAGCGAATCAGGGGAGTATTTGATTTCATTCTTTTACTTTTTACTTTTACATCTTGTTATTTGAACATTGGGGACAATGTTCATCTTAAGTGTAAGGGGGGTAAAAGTACGATACTTTAGAGAATACAATTACGCTTGATTTTTGTTTGTTTAATAGTAGATGTGTAATAAAACTGAGAGAAATACTTGTTAAGGTAATTTTAGTGCCAAATTTAAAATTTTTTACAACATATAGGAGTGAAACTTTGATCTTAATGAGCGTCTCATGGATAGGAAGTTATATGACTAGCACAAAACCGTACCACTAAAAAATTTTCCACCCCCAAATATGTGAGGTTCGCCCCTAGAATTGGTAGGAAAAGCATTTATGCTATGATGTGTGTACCGGTAGCACTTAGATTCTAGAACTTGCGTTAGGACCATTCTGAGGCCACAAGTGAGACTACATTCGTGTAGTTAGATTTACTACATGATAAGAGGCATTAGGATTAACCCATTGTTTTACACCTGTGTTTTTGTTATAATTACGTTGGCTACATCGGTCAAGTAATTCTCCCACACCCTTTGCGTTGTACCTATTTTTAGTACACAATACCCCTAGTACACCCCTCAGAGCCTATCTTTTCGTTTCTAACTTTAAGCATTTTACTTAAAGGAAGAATTTGTTTACACCCCACTTAAATGTACACCCAAATCGCCTTAGCCTACCTTGTGTGCACTCATCTTTAGTGCATTATTGTGACAACATTTGTTTAAACCCAAGTTAATTATCTAGTTGATTACATGGTTGCTAAGTCGAGTCATATCCTTGTACATATTGTTTTGGGACGATTGGGACTCATGGGTAAAGTACTAGTGTAATGGAGTAATGGGGAAGAACATCATTTATTACCCCCATATGTGCTAAATATTTTAAAAGTACTCCAAGTTTTTCAATTATCTTAATTCGAGTCATTAGAATAGTTATTTGTAAAGTTATGTAAAAATTCAAGTGTAAGGGGAATGCAACGCCCCTATGATGTATTATTTTGGATGGTAGGGCAATAGTGTATGAAAAAAAAAAAAAAAAAAAAAAAAAAAAAAAAAAAAAATCAAGAAAAATACAAAAAAATGAGAAAAAGAAAAATAGAAAAAACATACGGACTACCATCCCGTTTCATTTTATTTTATTTTATGTTTTTGTTATTTTGTTTTTAGCTTAAGATCGAGTCGAGTCTTGGCTTAGCAACATTGTATAGTACATGTAATTGATCAAGATCTTTAACTCGCCACCAGTAAAATATCCTTTATCCAACAAAACCGTGTTTTCCTTTTCCCTACACCTAACGTTATAACCCATGTAAAAGCCCTCTTTGATAGTTTATCTTTGGTGCTTACGCCTAGTGGAGGAGGTTTTCGATCCTTTCCCAAGCCTATGGTAATCTATTTGCTATGACAGGTAGTGAGAGATATTATCCGTTTTCATTTATGAGATTTATTTTGATGACACTTGAGAGATGTGAGTATCTAAACACTACTTGTGAGGTGCTAGTTTATAATCTCCGTGCTTATTATGATTAAAGTGGAACGATTATTTGTTGTAATTACTTTTATGTTTGCATTAAATGACCCCTAACTTGTATTTTGATTAGAATAAAAGCGCATTTGCTTGAGGACAAGCAAATCTCAAGTGTAAGGGTATTTGATGAAGCGAAAAGTGTACCGCTTTTAAGGGGTCATTTAAGCCCTAAATCGTATTTATTTGATCAAATATTGCCCTAAATCGTTCCTTTTGTCATTTTAGGTACTTTTGAGGAGAAATCTGGAAAAGGAGGCATTTTGGACGTTTTTGGAGCATTAAAGTGAAGAAAACGACAAAGTCTCAAAAATCGGCTAAAAGTTACCCTTGACGGCGTCAGATTTTACTCTGGACGGCGTCATGGCTTGGCAAGAAAAGGTGGACGTGAAATTTACTCATGATAAGCCAGTGAAAATTGCATGTAAATTCTGACGGCGTCACGCTTTAACCTGATCAAGGGCGTCACGGCTTAATTCAAAGAGGGACGGCGTCACGTTCACGAGCTGACGGCGTCAAGCCTTGATAAGCCAGAACGGATTTTGGAGAGTTAAAGAGGGACGGCGTCAAGAAGGTCATCCGGGAACCCTAAAAGCGGCGAGGTGACGGCGTCACACTCCATAAGGTGACGCCGTCAGATCCAAAAATCTATATATAGTTTTGCAATTCTTTATCATTAGTGTGGAGGACTTAGTGTGGAATTTTTGGGAGAAAACCCTAAGACGATTTTAGCATCTTTTTCAAGGCTTTTTGCCTTGAGATCTTCCATGTTACATTGAAAGATAAGTTATCAATTAATCATTCAATATGTCTATATGTTGTTTGATTCTATCTTGTTCTTGTCTTTTGTTTAACATGTTAGGCTAGATTTATCTTGTGTTTGCTTAGATCTAATGAAACCTAGCTATTGATTATTGGTTATTAGTGTGTTATTAGTTGTATTAGATGATTGTTTATCTATGTTAGGCTTAAGAAAACTGGCTAACTTCCTATTCGGTAACTTGCTTGAACGTCTTAAGAAACATGAACCAAATGCGTACTAAAGGTTTTTATGGTTGTATTTAATGCACAAGCGAATTCTAGTGATCCCATGTTAGGAGCTTCCTAGCCGGCTCGACATAGGAGTGAAGTAGGAGCTTGTAGAGTTGGGGAAGTACGTACGCCACCCCACGATTGGTATTAAGGAATACACCCGTCATCCACGCGACTAATACACACTAATCAACCGGTAAAAGATAGTTAGGGAGTAAGGAAATCTAAGTAAACACATTTCTCTACACTTAAGTTTTCACCAACATTTTATTTTCAGTTATTTATTTTACTTGCATTTGTAGTAATTTGGGTTAGTTGACTAGCAACTAATTCCGCCCACTCCTTCAAAACCGAGATTTTACTTGCTTTCATAAAATTATAAAAACACAAAAAGAATCTTCCTCAACCCTTAGACCTATTAGAGTAGTTTTTCATACCTAACGAACACTATTCCCTGTGAAGAACGATCAATCCCCCGTACTTACCACTACACTATACTACATCGGTCAGGTACACTGCCTGGTGGGGTTGTAAGCCTCTTGAGATCCCTCGAGAGGTAAAACCTGTTGTAAGGTTGCAAAACCACGCATCAGTTATACCACACTTTTGCATCTCCAGCAAGTGATGATGGAAAAAGTTTGAGTTTAATGGCGTCAACATCTGTTTCGCCATATCGGAACATGCCACAAATTTCGATGAATTCGGCAATGTGTTTGTGAGGATCGGCCCTCAAACAGCCATCAAATTGACGGTCTTTGATCATAGAAATGGTGTCCTTTCACAGTGAAATTGTTACCAAGGTTAACAGGAACAATAGCAGATCCAGGAGTGGGTGCTACGGCTCGGTTGGCGGCCCACATGGGTTGATCTTCAGCCATGAGAAAAGGTTGATCAGTGAATGGGTTATAAATGACTTTGGCTTCAAAAAGGTTATCAAACGGTTGGTTTGGTACTCTTGGTACACGGTTGGATAATGAAACAAAGGGTGTTCTTCTTCTTCTTGTTCTTGTTCGAATTAGACTTTCGGGATTGGAAAGAGGTGAAATTGGTTCTACTCCAGTTGAACGAGTGTTCATACAATTCCCAATAGAATCGAGGCGATATCTAAACACACGGGCAAAGAAGGAAAACAGTTTGAAAAATCAGAAATTGGGATCCGATCGGATGAGTGTAATACCGATCGGATGGTAGTCTCGGTAAAATTTGTTTTGAAGGGATCCGATCGGATGGTGCTCTCGGTAAAATTAAAAATTGGTCAACCGATCGGATGGATGTGAAACCGATCGGATGGACAGCTCGGAAAACTTTTTTTTTTATGAAAACGAACTTGGTGAGAAATGGACTTCTAAAACTTACGAAAACACAATCAAAATCCCCGGCAGCGGCGCCAAAAACTTGATGTGTTACGTGTGTGTACAAGTTTTAAATTTATAAAGGTCGAATTACCGAATCTAGAAATAACACATACGAGCAAGTGAACTCGTCCGTTATAGCAAGATTATGATGGTAAGTCGGGATCGTTCGCAGGGATTTGTGAGTGAATCGGATTGTAAGCTACTAAAAGTAAATTTCTTAAACAAGCAATGATGAAAATATAATAATTCAAATGATTAAAACTACACTTGCTTAGACTAATATACTACTCTTGATTAGCATGATTGTGATAACTTTTGATAACATGTTGGTTATGATAATTAGTTTGGTGAACTAATCTATTGTTTCTACAAATTAAACCTTCGTCAAGATTTTAGTTCATAAAAACAAGCATTACGTTTAACCAATCAATTCAAGATCAATTCAAGGTTCATAAGTTTGGTGTAAACTTAAACACAAAAATAGTCTTTTGTTTTATCAAATAAGCTTAGGAAATGGTCAATACAAAAGGTAACCGATCATAGACAAAAGGTCACAATTGATAGTAAACTACTAATCTTTCGACCCTTGAAATGGTTTACAATCAATCCAATTTGATAAGCAAAAGCATTCCTATTACAACCACAATTAAGTTTCTTTGTTAAACCAAGAATAATGGGTAAAAACAATCATTCATAGACAAATGATTATAACTAGTTGAATAACAATAAATCTTTCGACCCTTAAAATTATTAACAACTAGTTAAACTTGATTAACAAATGTCACTATGAAACTTAATCACAATTGGATCTTAGAATCAACTTGAAATTGAATTAAAACATGTTATCACAATCATACGCAAATCAATAAGCAATACACATCATCTAAGCAAGTGCACAAAAGCACTAGCCACTCATAGCAAACACTAACATAAACTCAGAACTTTGAACATTAGAAACCATAATTGAAAGTCTTACAATGATTGGAAATAGATTACAAATGATAAGGTAATGATACCCAAAGTATTGGTGTTGACTTCTTGATGTTTTGACCTCCAAATGTTGACTTCTTGAACCTCCAAAGTTCCCTTGACTTTTAAGGATGAATTTGAAAGTATTGTGAGAGTGGGTTGATGATTAGAGAGTTAATTGGTAATTATGTTGTGTCTAAAACATGTAAAAATGAGCTTTATTTATACTACTCTCAAGGCTAGGGTCATTAATGATACAACTTGGCCTCCAAGCAGACAAGAAGGGACTAGAATCATCATTAGAAGGCTTAAGAATCGGTTGTATGAAGATAGGATGAAGTTTGGAAAAGACAGTCGACATCCAACCGATCGGTATTGCATCCAACCGATCGGTTGGTCTTCAACCTTGGCCTCCATCCGATTCAGTTGCGGGCTGCATCCGATCGGATGGAGTGATGTTGTTTACTCATTCTTGAACTTTTGTCGTTTGTCTTGTTTCTTCCTTTTGGTTCTTGGTTCTTCATCCAAACTTGATCTTTTCCTTATCTTGAAGCTTGTCAACTTGAATACTTGGACCTTTATTCTTTGAAATGACTATTTAATTGGATCTTGACAAGAGAATCTTCGTACCATCATAAATATTTCCTTCTTCCCATTTTCATCTTTTCTTCCTTTCGTTTGTACATCACTTGCAAACACTTTGGTACATTAGTAACAAAGAATAAAATAACAATAACATATATAAAATACAATAATGCTACAAAAATTGAGATTTACATGTACCATCAATTGGTAAAAACTAACATTAAAGTTGAAAACACATATCCTCAATGTACACATGCAGTTCGAATAGAAACAAATGACATTGAACTTTTAAGCTACCGTAATACATCAGCTCATGTTTGAACTAGATCGAATTCCAAGTGAAACCATACATGATGTTTGGTAAATGATTGATCGGTGAAATAATAAATGTGGTTGATTGATCGAAAGTGTAACACGATAGTGATTGCAAAAAATGTCTCGTAATTATCGTGCTGGTGTACAGAGTGTTAAGGCGAAACATGATGACAACTACCCTCACGTGCAACGCACATGATGAGAAACTAACGGGATTTTCTAACGAGCGTTAGCCAGAAAATTTAATTCGCAACTACAGTAACTCTTCACGGACCTTTCTTGCAGAAAACTGAAAGTTCAGGGACAATATTTGCAATTTTTTTTGATGACATCTTTCGCAATTTTGGCAAAGTTCAGGGACATTTTTCGCAGTTTACTCTAAAACCATAAACAATGCCATACACTCACAACAGTCAGACTCATGAACACTTGAACACGAGCTAAAGCCTACCTCCATCACTTCATGCATTGGTCACCCTGATAAACCTCAACCACAAGCTTATCGACGCCAAGCCACTTCACCTCATCACGAGTGCTCTTACCATGATACTGAGCAAGTTGCTAAGGGCCTTAGGGTGGAGAGAGTCATCATTCTCAACCCTCCAACCCTCTCAAAACTATCCAATCAAATTTCTCCACCTCATTTCAACCCTCCAACCCTCCATTCAACCTTTTTTAGTGGCGCCCATCATTCTCAACCCTCCCAACTTCTTTTTTTAAATATTCATAATTTGTCCCTAACATTTTTATATGCGCATAATTAGCCCTTCCATCTTATATTACTAACAAAACAATTTATAATATATATATAAATAAATAATAATATAAAAAAATAATATATAAATAAAAAAAAAAAAAAAAAAAAAAAAAACCAAACAAACAAACAAACAAACATTTGATTAAAAATAAAAATACAGTTCCTAAAAATTAAAAACTACAAATCCTAAAAATAAAAAACTACAAATCATAAAAATAAAAAACTACAAATCGCCCCAAGTCCAAGGCCAATTATATTTCGTAGCTATCTCACGCTTCTTATCAAGCGTCCACTTTAGCATTGCGGGATCAGTGATGTGTGCGTGCGATTTGTTGTAGAACTTGTGATCTTGATATAAGGCCTTTTGTGCAAGATATTGGGCCTTTTGATCCCTCTCTTTGAGATGTTTGTCCAAGAGTTCTTGTTGTTTCCTTGCGTTCTCCTCCAACAAATGAGCTTTCTTCGACGTGTAATCTTGGACCATGTCGGCAACACTAACCTTCGACGAGGCTTCACTAGCAACCTTTTTTCCTTTTTTTGTACGGCTATCTAGGGGAGGCGTTGGGTCTTCATTGAGATTTGGCAAAACGGTATCAAATTCGTTACTAGCCGACTCATAGTGGACCGATTCCGAGGACTTTCTTCGCTTGTCCGAATGAGAGGGTTGCTCATCTTGGACACACTTTTGTTCCAACCATTTAGCTTCGTCTTTGACAATTTCCCAAGCTCGTTGATGAGTAAAAGGTTTGCGTTCTTTTTTCTCAAAACTCGCCATGGCATTCTTGAAGATATCAAGATCGCTACAACCACTCTCCCAAAGACGTCTCTACAAATACAAATGTATAAGTTATAAGTCAATAAAATTTAAATAAAATGTATATATATATATATATATATATATATATATATATATATATATATATATATATATATATATATATA
The DNA here is from genome assembly GCA_021014915.2 of Artemisia tridentata subsp. tridentata. Classification (NCBI taxonomy): domain Eukaryota; kingdom Viridiplantae; phylum Streptophyta; class Magnoliopsida; order Asterales; family Asteraceae; genus Artemisia; species Artemisia tridentata. The sequence continues at coordinate 88,969,457 of CP139504.1, forward strand.
TATATATATATATATATATAAATTAAAAACCGTATATATATATATAAAATATAAATAAAACGTATATAATTTACCGATTGGTGGTATAAACCGTTGAACACACTTATTAGCGCGTTCATTTCCCTCCACTTTGTGGTTAGTGAATGATGACTTCGAGTAGTGCCTTTCACGTTCGTGACGAAATGCGCCAAAATTCGCTTCCAAAAACAATCTCTTCCTTGTTCCATCCCGACCGTTCTACATGTGGAGATGTAAACCCAAGCTTTCGCCAAAGCCTCCTCCTCCTCCGGTGTCCAAACTTTTTTTTCGGCCCTTTTTGGGTATTTCTTCTTTGGAACGTCTTGTTCTTGAACTTTTTGAACATCATCGTTATTGTCTTCGTCTACATAATTAAACCGTATATAAATATACATAATTAAACCTATATAAATATATAATAAACAAAGTTAAAAACCATACCGAAATTCATTTGCGTTTCGGGTACCTCGAGTAACTCGTCTTCGGAATATGTCGCCTCCGGTTGTTCTCGGTAAGTTTCGAAAGGGTTAAAATTAGTCGTTTCGTATATGTAGTAATCGTTTGGATGCATTGGTCGGTAGTCGATGTTTTGTCGTGGAGGACTCGGTGGTAGGGGATGATAATAGTTTTGTTGCGAAGTTGAATGGTATTGTTGACGAGGAGCCGATTGTGGTTGTATGGGTCGAGGAGCCGATTGTGTTTGTATAGGTCGAGCGGGTTTAGATCGAGTGCCCCGTTCACGACCCTTCGACGAGGAACTTGCACCAATTTTCTTATTTTTTGGATCCATATTTTTTAGAATGTGTGTTGTGATTTTTGTGTGTTGTGTTGTGATATATATAGTGCAAAAAAAAGGGACTAAAATTGTTTTTTTTTTTTTGCTCCGCTCCACCTCAAACGGCTACAAACAATTTTCAAAAACGCCCCTTAAACGGTCACATGACCGTTGATATTTATCTTCCACGCTGCGAGTTCAAAGCTCGCTTGAGCAACCCGCTGGCCCAGCTCGCTGCAGCGACAGCGGTGTTCCAGCCGAGCTCGCCAGCTCGCAACCCAACCCGCTGCTCCACTCCTAGCGTCCTCCCTTAGTAGAAAAAAGGCTAACCTAGCAAAATCTATAAAACTTTTTTCTTTTCCTTTAGAAGAATCAAGAAACTTCTACATACGTCACAAATAACAAGTACATCTAGAAGATAGTCCAAAAGTAACCACAAGTCCTTAACCAAAACAAACACACTCACTCCCACAACCTCGTTTACATTCACCGTTGACTTAAGTGTTGACTTTTTTATGTCAAAAATCTTTATCAACACTTAAACTCCCCCAAATCACATACTTCAATTTCAAGAATAAAAAAAACCCTAATCACAAAATTGAACCCATTTCATCCTACCCTTAAAAAGGTTCGTTCTTTACTTTAATTTCAATTATTTATCTTGTTTTCTTGATTTATTAGTTTAATCTGAAACATGGGTTTTGTTTGTTATCTGAATCTTTATTGTTTTAGGGTTTCTTTATTATAATTAGTGTTAAAGATATGAACTTTATTAGAAATTAGGTCAATTTTAGACATGGGTCTTGCTTTTTTTAAAGATATAGTTCAGTTTAGGGTTATTTTTTTTAATTGGTTAGTCCAGATTATACATGGGTCTTGTTAAAAATTTGAGCTTTATTTGAAATTAGTTCGATTTAGACATGGGTCTTGCTTTATATCAAGATATGGATGAGGTTTCCCTGTTCAGGTTAACCGGGGAGGGTGAGTCTATGACTTATATGTACCCGGCCTAATTAGGGTATTCCCATGACCATTTCCGGCCCCCTTTTTTGCAAGTTAAGATGCGTACCTAGTGAGGTTTGACTTTTATCGGAAGTTCAAGTTTATACATGGGTATTGCTTTATATCGTGATATGGTTTTTGTTATTATATGAATTTTAGCATTTTAGGGTTATGTTTTAAACCATCTCTTAGGTGGCCTAGTGGTAATGTGTTCCCAAAGTACCAAAGTTCAAACCTCGTTAAATCTTGAGATGGCTAGGGAAAAGTCTGGAAATGGCCACGGGAAATACCTGTTAGGCTGCGGATAACAGAGCCATAAATGGCTCGACTTCGCCGGGTAACCTAAACATGGGTACTTCTCTGTTTTAGGGTTATTTTCCAAACCATCTACGAGGTGGCCTAGTGGTAATGTGTTCCCAAAGTTTCCAATGAGACCAGGGTTTAAACCTCGTTGGGTGAACATTTTGGATGGCCAAGAAAAAGTCCAGAAACGGCCACGGAAAAACCTGTTAGGCCTCGTACATCAGAGCAAAGAATAGGCGTGGCCAGACTTCCCTGGGTAATCTGAATAGGAATACTTGACCGTGTTAGGGTTACTTTTCAAGATTGTTATTGAATGTGTGTTCTTCAGTGGCGGATCCAAAATTTTAAACTATGTGTAGCACAAATTGGGCTTATTTTGTTTCACGGATTGTTATCACCTTTAGTTTTTCACTGACTTCTGTAAAAACTAATTGCTTTTTGCGGTTTTAGTTTGCGGGTTCAAGCTATTCATGGATCGATTTGATTTTTATGTTTACATAATTCTAATAATCTAAATGACTTGTAAAGAAATAACGTGACTAAACTAAGATTGTTCTTTTACTAGATTTTACAATTATCGTTTTAATAAATTCGAAAGTGTTTTAAGTAATGTGACTATTGTTTGTTCATAAGTATTCCAGAATATAATAAATTCAAAATCACAAGCCTACTCCTATTACATCTATAGCTTGGACTTTGCAGTCAAATATATAAAATAAAAGACAAGAAAACAACTAAATAAAAGGACAACAATAGTAAATATCACTATTCATCTTTCTTCTACCTCAGGGTCTTCTTTCTTTTTCTTATTGAAAACTCAAGAATCAAGTTTTTTTTCAAGGTTTTTTCTCATTTTGTGCACATCTAGCTTCAAACTACATGTAGCACTTTCAAAAAGCCGGCAACCTGTAAACAATATTATACTTCGTCAGCTAAAACCATATGTGGCACGTGCCACACGTAGCCAACACCTAGATCCGCCCCTGGTGTTCTTGGTTATATTGATACTTATTGCTTTAATTGTTGCTTGTTTCTTGATACATCATCTCATTTGTGTTATTTTGGCAATATATTTGATTATGCTTTTATTTAATTTGTTCCACTTTAGGTTTTGTGAGTACTATTAGTGTGAGAAGTTTGCGGATAATGTTGCTGTCACATATGGACTCAAAGGGTCAAAGATGGCCAGACTCCAATATTAGATTAGGAGAAATAGGAGATGTATCTTCTTCTGCTGCTGGCTTTAGTTATGGGTTTTCTGACATCATGATGAACAATTTATGGGGTTATGATTTTAACATGCTTGATGAGTCACAACATAATCACTTCTCCGGCTTCCCTGTGCAAGGATTGTCTGACTTTATGGTTTCTGATGTTGGTTTATCTTCGAGCTTTGCGGTTTCTGATCTGCAGCATAACTTAGAGAATGATGATCCAAACTCTATTAAAGTTCCGATGAGCAATGTTATGGAAAAGATTGAAACTAAAGTGGCTCAGACGTGTATAAAAGGGGCACGAAGCAAAAGATCTAAGCGGACTGTTTTTGAAGGTTCATGGAACTTCTCGTCAACTCCATCTTTGGATCGTAATGGGTCAGTTGATAATCAAGGGTCTGTTATGAGCAAAAGAACTTCTGTTAAAGATGTGAGTGAACCCATTTTGAAGAAAAGAAAGGGAAAAGGGTCGGCTGATAATCAAGGGTCTGTTATGAGCAAAAGGACGTTTCTTTCAGATGTGAGTGATCCCGTTTCGAAGAAAAGAAAGGGCCAAGGCTCAGTTGATAACCAAGGGTCTGTTATGAGCAAAAGAACTTTTGTTACTGATATGAGTGAACCTGCTTTCAAGAAACAAAAGGGTGCTAATAATGTTGAAAATAATGAGATTATATCGGAATCTGCAAGTGTAAATAGTGTAGGTAGATGGTTAGAGGATGTTGGGTTTGGTAGATATGCAGGTGTGTTTGAAATGCATGAGGTCGATGAAGAAGCATTGCCTTTGCTTACCCTTGATGATTTGAAAGAGATGGGTGTTCTTGCTGTTGGAGCTCGAAGAAAACTGTATGCTGCAATATGTGGACTAAAGGGTCAGTGTGAAACTAACTCACTCTGAAGTAAAGCCCAGACATGTTAATGTAAGTAGTGTGAAATTTCAACATGTTTATGTTTTTTTTTTTTTTTGACTGCTGATAGTTGTGTTTTTAGATAAAAGATAGGATGTATGATATATCTTATGACGGTTTAAGTCAAGTACTTTTGATGGCTCAAGCCTTCATGAGCATATATTGCTGTTTGGGAAGTGATAATCTGATATGAAATTATCAGAATCTGGTAATCAATTGTAGTAAAGTACAAGTTATAAAACCGGGGTGTAGGTGCTATCAAGTGTTGGTAGACGATATGCATCGAAATGCTTTTGGATAGTGCATTTTATTCTTAGAACATACCAAAAGCAGATAAGCTTAGATCCTTAAAAGGCTTAGCCTATGGCAAATCATAGTTTCAAAATTACCTTTCTGCGAGGTTAAAACGTGTTTGATATTCTGAATTCTGATAGTATAATTTTAGATTTACAAGCTCAAAATCAAAGATCGCACGAATGTGTCTAGACTTAATTTAACCTCTTCTCCCTACCCATGGGTCCGCCTATTTTTGATGGAATGTACAATCCGACAAAACAGACAGTACAAGCGGCGGTAGCAGTAAAGTCAACACACCCTCATTATAACCCAACCATTGCAGAATACCACCAAACTTATATTGAACACAGAAATAGAAGCTAACAAGCCAAGTATCCAACAATGGGTTGATTTTCTTTTCTGTTGGGACATGGGCTTGGAATTAGATGGGATGAATCACATGCCATTAGGGGTGTTCGTCGGTCCGGGTCGAAATTTTTTAAAGCAAAACCGAAGTGGACCGAATTTAAGATGGATCAAACTGAATTTGAATTCGGTTTGGTTCGGGTCAACCAATATTTTTTTCATTTAGTTATATAGATTTTTAGCACTAAATGTATACTCAAATAATTAATTATAAAACTTAAAAAATGTATACTCAAATAATTAAGTAGTGAAAATGATACATCAATAATAATAATAAATAAATAAATAAAAGATTTACAAATTTAAAAAATAATATATTATTAATTAGAAAAAGTTTTAATAGTTTTTATTTTTATGTATAGAACTATATAAAATAATATATTTGGTTGAATTCCGTTTTCGGTTCGGTTTATGTATTACCAAACTCGAGTAATTCGGTTCGTTATTAACCCGAAAGTTGTTTTACAAATTTGGTTTAGTTTTAAATTGTTTCGGTTTGGTTTTAAACATATCATAAATAATAACGTGAATTGTGAACGCCCGCAGATCATATTTCGATAATGGCAACAAATCTTGATCCCTTTCATATGTCATGTTGGCCCAACTAAAATTCAAAATAAAAATAAAAATTTGCTTCAAGTTTCTTGGCCAATGTACAGAATCTTACTACATAAATGTTAGTGCCGACAACAATACGTTTGACAAAACTAGCTACAAGTTAGTTGTAGTGGTAAGGACATTATGTTTAACAAAACCAACAATACTAGCGGTAAGTAGTAAACTGTAAATGTATTTTTTTTTTTGCAAAAGCGTTTATAAAGAAAATTTTTAATATCAAAAAAAACTCAGGAATCTAACTATATAAAAAAGTCTATTTATAGTAAACTTCACAATTTTAGAACTATGATATGTCCAAACCGTGAAAAGCTTCTAAACTTGTGTGTATGTCATCGCTAAATTTTAATTTATTTGTTGGATTATTCCTCTGGTAATGAAGAACAAATTTGGATTTTGGGCTCAAATGGAAACCAAATTGAATTCGGTTTTGATCATATAAAGTCGTTTCATTCAGATTGTCATTGCAGAAAAAGTTTAACCGGATATCCCTGACCCAACTTACACCTCTAGTTGCTCTCACGTATATTTCTTTCTAATACCGCCTTTTTATCTTACACTAAGGGTGATGGGAAGCTATTTCGCGCGCGGTCCTCCTATTTTACGCGTGGTCCTCCTTTACGCACTCCCTGGGTCACGTGTGATGAAGAAGAAGAAATAAGGAGAAGGTGACGCGGACTAATGACGTGACATTGCTACTTCTAGACTTGTTGTTACAAGAATTGATATAAAAAATGCTAATGCAGTATATTTTCAGCAAGACAATAATACGAGGTCAAAATTCGTTAGTACTTGTTCGGTTGTTCATGCTACAGAAATGATAATATCATGTTTGTTGATTTGGTCGTGTGTTCAGTTATGAACAAATCATCACTACACGTCATCTAGTTGGGTGCTCAATAGGTTTTTTCATTTAACCTTTTAATTATCAGGTTTTTCTATATTGTGTTTACCTGAAATTATTATTTGAAAAATTAATATTAACCTATTAGTTTATCAGTTAAAATTAAAATCTGTTGTTCTAAAAAAAATAAGTAGATCTTTTAGAACTTTTTTCTATTATTCGATAGACTTTACTTCAAATAACAAAAAGTTGATTATATAAATAGCGTTGTGATTTGTATAGAATCAATATATGTGGTAGTATTGGTTGTTTATGGTGTATTTTTATCGACCTTTTATAGCTTATTTATATCTCAATACAGTTTCAAAACCTATTCTTGATTAGTTAAAGCATCTCCAATAACAGCTTATACTATTACTAAAAGTTTTTCTTCATTCAATTGAAAAGTACTTTTGACTATTGATTTGTAAAGCTCGAGATTTAAGTACAAAATTACAATCTCTTCCATCTTTATTATAAACATGTTTAATTGATATTGTATTTTTTAAAAATGCTTTATCCACAAAAGGTCTAGATTTGCGGGGACACCCTGACCCCGGGTGTCTTTTGGCACCGGCCATTGTCCACCCCACAAGGAATAGCTTCGGGCAACTCTCCTGGCATAGTGGAGCACCAACTGGAGTGAGCCGAGACTTTCGGACTCTTAAGCTCTTATCTACAAAGTCACTCCAGTGAGCCCATAGGTTTTGCGGAGGTGAGTACCTATCTGAGAGCAAAGTGCCAAGATGGAATTCGAACCCGACTCTATTGACTCAAGAATGAAAGCCCCACCCACTGTACCAATGCCCCATGATGAAGCGAAAAGTGTACCGCTTTTAAGGGGTCATTTAAGCCCTAAATCGTATTTATTTGATCAAATATCGCCCTAAATCGTTCCTTTTGTCATTTTAGGTACTTTTGAGGAGAAATCTGGAAAAGGAGGCATTTTGGACGTTTTTGGAGCATAAAAGTGAAGAAAACGACAAAGTCTCAAAAATCGGCTGAATGTTACCTTTGACGGCGTCACAATTAACTCTGGACGGCGTCATGCTTTGGCAAGAAAAAGTGGACGTGAAATTTACTCATGATAGGCCAGTGAAAATAGCATGTGAATTCTGACGGCGTCACGCTTTAACTTGATCAAGGGCGTCACGGCTTAAATCATAAGGGGACGGCGTCACGTTCACGAGCTGACGGCGTCAAGCCTTGATAAGCCAGAATGGATTTTTGAAGAGCTAAAGAGGGACGGCGTCAAGAAGGTCATCCGGGAACCCTAGAAGCGGCGAGGTGACGGCGTCACAATCCATAAGGTGACGCCGTCAGATCCAAAAATCTATATATAGTTTTCTAATTTTTTTGTCATTGAGGGAGAGCTTAGTGTGTGGAATTTAGGGAGAAAACCCTAAGACGATTTTAGCTACTTTTTCAAGGCTTTTTGCCTTGAGATCTTCCATGTTACATTGAAGATAAGTTATCAATTAATCATTCAATATGTCTATGTGTTGTTTGATTTTATCTTATTCTTGTCTTTTGATTAACATGTTAGGCTAAATTTATCTTGTGTTTGCTTAGATCTAATGAAACCTAGCTATTGATTATTGGTTGTTAGTGTGTTATTAGTTGTATTGGATGATTGTTTATCTATGTTAGGCTTAAGAAAACTAGCTAACTTCCTATTCGGTAACTTGCTTGAACGTCTTAAGAAACATGAACCAAATGCGTACTAAAGGTTTTTATGGTTGTATTTAATGCACAAGCGAATTCTAGTGATCCCATGTTAGGAGCTTCCTAGCCGGCTCGACATAGGAGTGAAGTAGGAGCTTGTAGAGTTGGGGAAGTAAGTACGCCACCCCACGATTGGTATTAAGGAATACACCCGTCATCCACGCGACTAATACACACTAATTAACCGGTAAAAGATAGTTAGGGAGTAAGGAAATCTAAGTAAACACATTTCTCTACACATAAGTTTCTCACCAACATTTTCATTTTCTGTTATTTTATTTTATTTGCATTCGTAGTAATTTGGGTTAGTTGACTAGCAACTAATTCCGCCCACTCCTTCAAACCCGAGATTTTACTTGCTTTCATAAAAATTATAAAAACATAAAAAGAATCTTCCTCAACCCTTAGACCTAATTAGAGTAGTCTTTCACACCTAACGAACACTATTCCCTGTGGAGAACGATCAATCCCCCGTACTTACCACTACACTATACTACATCGGTCAGGTACACTGCCTGGTGGGGTTGTAAGCCTCTTGGGATCCCTCGAGAGGTAAAACCTGTTGTAAGGTTACAAAACCACGCATCAAGTTTTTGGCGCCGCTGCCGGGGAATAGTTATTGTTTAGGTTGAATTTTTATTTCTATTAGGTCTACTCACTAGATTCCTTTCTAGTGAGATTTTTATTTTATTTTTTCTAGGTTTTCTTTAGTCTATCTATTTTCTTCGTGTCTTTGTTCGTAACCATACCATCCGACATCATGGAAGATGGTAATATCCTTAACCCCCACAACCCACCACCACAACAACCACAACCACCTCCTAGAGCCCGTACTTTAGGAGAGTATTCCCGTCCTAGCCACCATGGCTATCGAAACACCATTGAGCTCACTCAAGGAGCCAATATCACACCCTTGCGATCCGACACCATCCGGTTGGTGCAAAGCGGATGCGCATTCCATGGACTTCGTTCTGAAGATCCTAATCAACATCTCAAGGACTTTCTTAAAATCGTTGATTCTATAGACCTTGATGTTGCCACTCGAGAGACGACCCGATTGCGTCTCTTCCAATTCTCTTTGCGGGACCAAGCTAGTCAGTGGCTAGAACGTCAACCCGCAGGATCCATTGCCTCTTGGGATGATCTCACCACTCGTTTCCTTGCTCAATTTTTCCCACCAGGGAGAACTACCAAGCTAAGGAAGGATATCTTGATGTTTGAACAACGTCGAGGCGAAACCCTCTACGGGGCATGGATTCGATTCAAGGACTTACTCCAAAAAGTCCCTCATCATGGCATAAATCTCTGGCTTCAAATCCAAATCTTCTATGACCATGTTGATTACCACACCAAGCGTGCCATCGATCGAGCTGCCGGGGGCAGATTGCGCGACAAAAGCGCCGAGGAATCGTGGGAGATCATTGATGAGCTTGCATCCGACGATGATGAATTGTGGCAAGTCTCCCACGACGTGCGCTCGGCAGTCAAGACATATTCATCACCCGATACAGCCAATCAAATCACTGAGGAAAGCGTTAGTGAACTTGAGAAAAGGGTTGCATATCTTATGGAAAAGCAAAAGAGACCCTTAAGTCCACAAAAAGCGACAATTAACTCAGTCTCAAGCGTTAAGCAAACACCATTGTCCGAATCACCCCTTAGGGAAAATGCTAAACCCTTCCATAAGCACGCTCAACCCAACTCACCACCTCAGGAACTTAGCCCAACATTCGAAGCTCGAATGAGAGAGTACATGTCGAAATACTCCGAACGGTTGGCAAAATTTGAGGAAGCTGTCTACAAACAGAAGGAGGAAATGGAAGAGAAGATGGCGGAGATGATGAATCTTTTGAAAGAATACACAAATACAAAAGCCCCTGAAAAAGTGTTGGTGAGGAATGACGTTGATGTTCCTAACACTAAATTTGTCAAGGCCACCTCCGTCGTCCAAGAGGGCGGAAATGAGGGAAGAGGGAAATCCATAACTATGGAAGTTAACAAAATTGACCTCATCCCATTTAATAATGGAGACACCAATGCCTACAAATGCGATTCCGACAAGGGAGAGGAGGCGCCCTCTGAGGAGCGCCAATTGGTTGAACCGCCAGTGTCACAACAAGTGAAGCATTACTTGAAGCACGAAATAAACAAGGAGACCATAAACGATTGGGTGAGAAACTATCGACGTACTCATCTACCCAACAAGAAGTCCAAGAAGGTGGAACCGGATGATAAATCTGACACATTACCCGGTGGGCAATTGTATGAATGCCTCATAGGACAAAAGTTAGTGGAAAAGCAGAAATTCTACGGGGTCTTTGAAATACCATGCAGCATTGGAAAACACAAGTATCTGGATGCGATAGCTGACCAAGGTTCCGACGTAAATTTGATGCCTTTATCCGTTTATGTTCAGTTAACCAATGAGTTGCCATCCATCACCCATACTAAACTCTCCTTTGCAAAGCATTCTTATGAGTATCCGTTAGGAATTGCAGAAGATGTGTTGGTCAACGTTGCCGGATTCCTGTATCCGGTCGACTTCATGATCATTGAGAGAAATGATATGAATATGCCAATAATCCTTGGGGCACCCTTTCTCGCTACCACTAGAGCACAAATCAATTACGAAAATAGCACCATCCAAATGAAGAAGGGGAAGAAAACAGTAAACTTCCCAACGATCCCACGACATATACGAGATGTTGCTCTGCAGAAGAAGATGGAGGCTAACACTAATATAGTCCGTGGTAATGTTCGAGAGAAAATTCTTGCATGGGAGGCAAGGATTAAGAGTTATATGGAAAATGAGATTAGAGAATGTAAGGATGGAAATAACGATTATATTGAGGCTGATGAGCAACCCAATAACCCCGTTGAATTTACAAAAGGAGACTCAGTGCTCCTAAGGCATTCAGAAACAGAAGCACCTACCGATGAACTAAGTCCCTGGTGGTACGGACCATTCACAATTAAAAGTTTACACCAAGATGGGATAGTAAGCTTGACCAGCAAAGGAGGAGGTGAAGTAACTGCGAATGTCGAGCGATTGAGACACCACCACCCTGATAACAAGGATCATATCTATCAGGGATACGTCATTATGAATGATGGAATCACGTAATGTACGTGACTTTGAGTCTAGCTACAAGACTCGTTAATAAAGAAAAGCGCTTCTTGGGAGGCAACCCAAGCTTTATTTGTTTTATTTGCTTTGTGTGTTTATTTATTTGTTTTTTTGATTTATTTGTTTCCGTATGTGTGTTTAATTTTTATTAGTATTGATTCATGTTCAAAAGTAAATTGTGAAAATGCTTTATGTTGTTTTTAACTTCGTCTTAACTACATATAAAGGTATTTTGCAAAAGATAAGTGTAAGGGAAATCTAAATCGGTTTATTAGAACACAAATTAACATGAATCGTAATAATAATAAATTAACATACATATTCGTATTTGTTTGAGTCAAATGCTTGTATCGAGTCATAATGATGTTTTGCAAGATTTCCAGGAAGTAAGGTAAAGGTTTTTCCAGAAATTTTCCGGAAACTTAAAATGAAAATTTTTGTCAGGTCATTTCTGACGGCGTCAGGGTTAATAACCTGACGGCGTCAGATTTAATTTTCAGAAATTTTTGAAAGTTTTGTTTTCATAAAAAGTTTTTATTAAAATCTCCAACTTATAATCTCCAGGAATCTGCAAAGTTATCATTCCACAAGCATTATATCCTTATATATAGATTTTATCCCGCCGATGTTATGCAGGTTTTCGTGTTTGTTTTCTCAGGTTTAACAGGTTATTTTGGACAAGGAAATGTTTTGAATCAAGCTTGTGGCGATGCATTAGTCATGGAGCTTCAACATTCTCTTTGGAGGAAGATCTAACCGTGTAATTTCATTATCCACCGAGCGAATCAGGGGAGTATTTGATTTCATTCTTTTACTTTATGCTTTTACATCTTGTTATTTGAACATTGGGGACAATGTTCATCTTAAGTGTAAGGGGGGGGGTAAAAGTACGATTTTAGAGAATGCCATTGCGCTTGATTTTTGTTTGTTTAATAGTAGATGTGTAATAAAACTGAGAGAAATACTTGTTAGGGTAATTTTAGTGCCAAATTTAAAATTTTTTACAACATATAGGAGTGAAACTTTGATCTTAATGAGCGTCTCACGGATATGAGTTATATGACTAGCACAAAAACCGTACCACAAAAAAATTTTCCACCCCAAATATGTGAGGTTCACCCCTAGAATTGGTAGGAAAAGCATTTATGCTATGATGTGTGTACCGGTAGCACTTAGATTCTAGAACTTGCGTTAGGACCATTCCAAGGCCACAAGTGAGACTACATTCGTGTAGTTAGATTTGCTACATGATAAGAGGCATTAGGATTAACCCATTGTTTTACACCTGTGTTTTTGTTATAATTACATTGGCTACATTGGTCAAGTAATTCTCCCACACCCTTTGCGTTGTACTTATTTTTAGTACACGATACCCCTAGTACACCCCTCAGAGCCTATCTTTTCGTTTCAACCTTTAAGCATTTTACTTAAAGGAAGAATTTGTTACACCCCACTTAAATGTACACCCAAATCGCCTTAGCCTACCTTGTATGCACTCATCTTTAGTGCATTATTGTTACAACATTTGTTTAAACCCAAGTTAATTATCTAGTTGATTACATGGTTGCTAAGTCGAGTCATATCCTTGTACATATTGTTTTGGGACGATTGGGACTCATGGGTAAAGTACTAGTGTAATGGAGTAATGGGGAAGAACATCATTTATTACCCCCATATGTGCTAAATGTTTTAAAAGTACTCCAAGTTTTTCAATTATCTTAATTCGAGTCATTAGATTAGTATTTGTAAAGTTATGTAAAAATTCAAGTGTAAGGGGAATGCAATGCCCCTATGATGTATTATTTTGGATGGTAGGGCAAAAGTGTATGCAAAAAAAAAAAAAAAAAAAAAAAAAAAAAAAAAAAAAAAAAAAAAAAAAAATCAAGAAAAACACAAAAAAATGAGAAAATGAAAAATAGAAAAAAAAAAAACATACGGACTACCATCCCGTTTCATTTTATGTTTTTGTTTTTGTTATTTCGTTTCTAGCTTAAGATCGAGTCTAGTCTTGGCTTAGCAACGTTGTATAGTACATGTAATTAATCAAGATCTTTAACTCGCCACCAGTAAAATATCCTTTATCCAACCAAACCGTGTTTTCCTTTTCCCTACACCTTACGTTATAACCCATTTAAAAGCCCTCTTTGATAGTTTATCTTTGGTGCTTACGCCTAGTGGAGGAGGTTTTCGATCCTTTCCCAAGCCTATGGTAATCTATTTGCTATGACAGGTAGTGAGAGATATTATCCGTTTTCATTTATGAGATTTATTTTGATGACACTTGAGAGATGTGAGTATCTAAACACTACTTGTGAGGTGCTAGTTTGTAATCTCCGTGCTTATTATGATTGAAGTGGAACGAATATTTGTTGTAATTACTTTTATGTTTGCATTAAATGACCCCTAACTTGTATTTTGATTAGAATAAAAGCACATTTGCTTGAGGACAAGCAAATCTCAAGTGTAAGGGTATTTGATGAAGCGAAAAGTGTACCGCTTTTAAGGGGTCATTTAAGCCCTAAATCGTATTTATTTGATCAAATATCGCCCTAAATCGTTTCTTTTGTCATTTTAGGTACTTTTGAGGAGAAATCTGGAAAAGGAGGCATTTTGGACGTTTTTGGAGCATAAAAGTGAAAAAAACGACAAAGTCTCAAAAATCGGCTGAATGTTACCTTTGACGGCGTCACAATTAACTCTGGACGGCGTCATGCTTTGGCAAGAAAAAGTGGACGTGAAATTTACTCATGATAGGCCAGTGAAAATAGCATGTGAATTCTGACGGCGTCACGCTTTAACTTGATCAAGGGCGTCACGGCTTAAATCATAAGGGGACGGCGTCACGTTCACGAGCTGACGGCGTCAAGCCTTGATAAGCCAGAATGGATTTTTGAAGAGCTAAAGAGGGACGGCGTCAAGAAGGTCATCCGGGAACCCTAGAAGCGGCGAGGTGACGGCGTCACAATCCATAAGGTGACGCCGTCAGATCCAAAAATCTATATATAGTTTTCTAATTTTTTTGTCATTGAGGGAGAGCTTAGTGTGTGGAATTTAGGGAGAAAACCCTAAGACGATTTTAGCTACTTTTTCAAGGCTTTTTGCCTTGAGATCTTCCATGTTACATTGAAGATAAGTTATCAATTAATCATTCAATATGTCTATGTGTTGTTTGATTTTATCTTATTCTTGTCTTTTGATTAACATGTTAGGCTAAATTTATCTTGTGTTTGCTTAGATCTAATGAAACCTAGCTATTGATTATTGGTTGTTAGTGTGTTATTAGTTGTATTGGATGATTGTTTATCTATGTTAGGCTTAAGAAAACTGGCTAACTTCCTATTCGGTAACTTGCTTGAACGTCTTAAGAAACATGAACCAAATGCGTACTAAAGGTTTTTATGGTTGTATTTAATGCACAAGCGAATTCTAGTGATCCCATGTTAGGAGCTTCCTAGCCGGCTCGACATAGGAGTGAAGTAGGAGCTTGTAGAGTTGGGGAAGTAAGTACGCCACCCCACGATTGGTATTAAGGAATACACCCGTCATCCACGCGACTAATACACACTAATTAACCGGTAAAAGATAGTTAGGGAGTAAGGAAATCTAAGTAAACACATTTCTCTACACATAAGTTTCTCACCAACATTTTCATTTTCTGTTATTTTATTTTATTTGCATTCGTAGTAATTTGGGTTAGTTGACTAGCAACTAATTCCGCCCACTCCTTCAAACCCGAGATTTTACTTGCTTTCATAAAAATTATAAAAACATAAAAAGAATCTTCCTCAACCCTTAGACCTAATTAGAGTAGTCTTTCACACCTAACGAACACTATTCCCTGTGGAGAACGATCAATCCCCCGTACTTACCACTACACTATACTACATCGGTCAGGTACACTGCCTGGTGGGTTGTAAGCCTCTTGGGATCCCTCGAGAGGTAAAACCTGTTGTAAGGTTACAAAACCACGCATCACCCCATTGCCTTATACATTGAAGCAAAAACTTTTTTTTATAACAAATAAAACTTTTTTTAAGTTTTATGTATTATATCGATCTTATGGATTTTTCTAAAATGATACGTTGAGTGTGCTCGTAGAAAACAGTAATAGTTTTTTCACTATACACAACAATGTATTTCCTAGTTGTGTATACGCAAACAAACAAATATATCTATCTTGTGTAGGATTGTATGTTAGTTTATGGACATTATTTTAGTAGTCGTATGTTAGGATCGAACTCGAGACCACGGGATTGCACACTTTACGTATGAGAATTAAAGATTAATAATTAAATATAAAATGTTGTATTTAATTATTAAATAACACAAAACGTATAACGACCGTTAGTAATTAAAAATTGACTAACGACTGTTAACTAATAAAAGGAAAGGATTATAGATGGAAAATATAGAGAACAAGAAAGATCTAGAAACCCCTTGTGGGCTTTAGATATGATCGGCCAAAGGAAGGGATAAAACCCAACCCAACTCCAATTTGTTCTCCAATTTTTGTCATCCTATAAATACAAAACAAATGGGTCATTGTTTTGTAACTCTTGTACACACACAATAAACCCTAAAATTGTGTTTTCCTTCTCTTTTGTTAAGCTCGGCCGAACACCCTCTTTTAAGGGGTATTCGACTTTTGTTCTTCAAAAACAAAGCGTTTGGTTTTAGTTTTGTGTTCCTTAAACTAGCATTTACTTTAATTCGTTAATAGTACATGTTTACAAGAACGTGGTGTAAACACACTATTGTTTACATCTTAGATTGAATTGCAAAATCGGTAAGGGGCAATTCGTGTAATCCGTATAAACCCTAATTAGGGTTCATCACTTCTATTGCTTGGATTGATTCTTGTTTTGCTAGAATCATTAAGGTACGCATACTATTTATTATTCGTTTAATTAATTATGTGTTATTGTTCCTACGCTTCCGCAACACTTTGATGTTATGTGTTTAATTTATGATTGTCATGATATTAATATTCGAACAGTGGCATCAAGAGCCAGGTTATAAAATGTAATTAATTACCGAAACACATAAAAAACAAATCTTGATTGTGTTTTAAACATGTTTGGTCGTTTTTTTAGGGTTTAATCCAATCGAACCCTAATTTTAATTTAGGGCCGATTCCCTTTATTATTTTTTAGGGTTTACGTTTGGTAATTTAATTTGATTAGGAACCCTAGGATTAACATGTTTATGTGTTAGTATGCGATCTTGTGGCAACTTGCTAATTGTTAGGTAGAATCCATGAAAACGTGCATGTTTGGCATGGATTCATTGTTGTGATGATTTAAATTGTTTTTCACATGTAATTTAATTGATAAATGTCGAATTGGGGAAGACTCCAATATATTAAGTAATCAATTATGTGCAATGTGGTGTATATTTATTTATGACTAACGCAATCGATACGTCGATGCATGTGGCTCACTTACCTTTGTAAGTGATAGTCTTAATTGAATATATACAATATAAACCTAGAATTGATTATTAATAGGTTTTATCGAATTAGTTTGCATGTGGCTTATTGTTTACATAAATTAATTGTTAAATTATGTGCGTTATTTAGTTGTTTATTTTTATTATTACTTGTTTTTTTGTTTAATTGTATGACAAGTTTTAACGAAAAAAAAAAAAAAAGTAATTTTTAATAGAAAATAAATGGACTAAATAATGGTGAAACTTGATGTGGTAAATTATGAATCTTGCAAAGTCTTATGTGCCGATAGTGGTTCGCTTCGCACGGTAATTTGCTCCCAGGCGAGACTAGCAAGGTTATAATTTATAACATGTTTTTAAGATTTAAAGTCATAAACTTTTAATTGATTGTTGAGTTTTGTACCAATAGTACGAACGGCTCACCCAATTGTGACAAACTATAAGAGGGATTTAAGTAGGAACGGGTTTTTAATAAGATTCGCACTGACCTTTGTTTCTACGCTCCTTTGTGCGTCAAATTGGAGCTACCAAGTACGACTATTTTATGTACAAAATCACCTTAAGGGTGAATTTACCTAAATTCCACGTGCCACTTTGTGGTAATTATCCGAATAACTTGCGTTTTTTTACTCATGCAGTAGTAGGATATAGTGGGCGATAATTGTAGGTAATTCTTTGATTGGTGAACCCAATACCTCAATTAAAACTTTGTTGATTTAATCTTAGCTTAAATTGGTAAATAAAAAGGTTTTGAAAATCTTATGATACGAAGATGTATACATGCTTCTTCGTACATATTTTGATTATAAACATCAAAAACTAGTACCCTTAAAAATAAGTTAATGCCATCTAATTAAAAGAACACTTGAAGTTGTACTTTACGTCATGTGAGAGCTTGGACTAGATTACAATGGAAAGGTAAATTTCATACTTTCATTACTAGCAGATCAACTGATGTAATGGGACTATGTTAATTTACAGTTTTTTAAATCAGACGACTTAAATTGAGTTGTAAGTGAGAGCTTGAACTCAAGGCATAAGATGGGGATAAAACATGCTTATATTGAAAATTGTTTGCCAATATAAATCCCATAAAGATCTAGGAATTGGAAATTGTTTGCCAATTATTGTTCGACAATTACCTTGTTGAATACTTTCATTACAAGCAGATCAACTGATGTAATAGAATTATGTCAATTAGGATCCTAGCTTTAAGAAAATTATATGGTTTATATGAATATTAACCAATAAGTATCTAATTTTCTTAAAGATTGTATTATCGAAAATACTAAAATTGAATTTTGTAAATTCTTTTAAATATATTAATGCAACATTAAAACCGTAAACGTGGGATATTCTTTTATTGGTAAATTGATCTACACCCATAGGGGTTTTTGGCTAGAGTCAATTTTACTAAAAGGATAAACCTAGTCTCCTTTCCATGAGAGAAGCGTGAGACTTAATCCTATTCCTTTTCATGAATGAAAAAGGTATGATAGGAAAATTAGAATTGTCTAAATTCTAAATACATAACTCATAGCAAACATTAATAGTTAAGATTATTGCACATTTTATGAGTTATTAAATTAGAAGCTGGATTAATTACCGCAAAATGGTAAAAGACAAACTAGTATATTTTATCTAGTTATTTTGTTTTGACCATTTAAAGGTGCTACATACCATTGTGGGGATGGTAGACCTATTAAGAAAGAAATTGCACGCCCAATTTTTTAAGTTAATTACATTGATGGATAGTCCATCATTTACAAAGTAGAATACATTCATTTAGTACCTAAGTAATTGTTACATATGGGTTTTCTCAAAGGTGTAGGAAAGTAAATAGCACACTATTTGCTTTTACTGGTTATGAAACACTTACAATGTTGTCAAATCCAGTGGGAGCATTGTGTTGTAATTACTGAATAATGAATTATTGTAATGATCTGTAATTCAGTGGGAGCTACAAGCTTTGTTATCTTGGTAGTAACCCAGATTATCTCTAGAATGTCTTGAGATAATTACTTTCCAATAGTAGACACTTGTGTTTTTAAGGATAGTCATGTACGTTTTCTTACTAGACAATGTGGTTCTATATCTACTAATTATGATAATATCTATGACATAATCATATTGATCACATAAACAAACGAGTGACGTGTTGTTTATCTGATACATGATGTTGTTCCATGCACAAGTGGGAGAAATATTTATTGTGTGCAAGGTATAACACATAGGAATATGATTTAAATTCTCTTGACTGCAAGGTAAGAGACTAACGTTCTTATTCACATCTAATCCAAGAAACACTTGGTGTTGTAATTTATGTTATGTGAGAGCTTAGCTAGATTGCAACAACAAGGTAAATTCATACTTTCATTACTAGCAGATAAACTGATGTAATGCAACTATGTTAATTTGCAGTTTCTAAATTAGATACCTATTAGAACAAGTGTCAATATAATAATAAGACTACTTCAAACTAAATATTTATGTATTATTGAAATGACATAAATAAATGAAGTAATCTAATACTACTTCAATTTGAATATTTATGTAATTTTGGAATGACGTAAAATAAGGGAATTAATAAATTAACTTGAAATTACAATTGAAACCAAGAGATGGTGTTCATAATTACTTTCTATACTACATATAATAGAGGAATGACTCTCTCTCCAAATTTTAAGACTTACAAAGAAATAAGCATAGTGTACAACACTTTAATGCACATAATTTTCAGACGTACAAGACAAGAAGCATAATGTACACCACTTTAATGAACATATTAAAAAAACAAGACACCACATTAATGCTATTTAATGTAGTCAATTAATTAACTTGTCAATAAATACAATTAATAAAGTTATTAAAATACCCCTTACATAAGAAATACAAATTATCAAGCATATTGTACAACCAAATTAAACACAATTACTGCATTAAATGTCACTAATACAAATAATAAAGCACATTATACAAATATTCAAGCCCGAACGGGCAACGGGCCAAATGGGCTTGAGCCTTAACGGGCGCGGGCCAAACGGGCTCGAGCCGGAACGGGCGCGGGCCAACGGGCTCGAGCCCGAACGGGCACGGGCTATACGAAATTCTTGATATCCGTAAATTTATTGTCAAAAAGAACATAATAAACTAAAATACATGATTCACCAGAAAATTATATTTCATGGTACCCTCCGTCGCAACGCGCAGGTACCCTGCTAGTGAAACCAAGAGATGGTGTTCATAATTACTTTAGTTAAACATGTTTATGTTTCATTGTAAAGATATAAACATGAAGTCTTTTAATTGTTACAAAACTTATAATAAAGTAAGACGTTAACTTGTTATGTTTTTTAATTAAGACATATACAAGAAGTCATTGAGTTGATCAATGATTTATAACGTATAGTGGGATTATAACAGTTTATGTCTTCTTGTTGAGACATGGACATGAAGTGACTTGGTCAAAAAGTACTTATGTTATATAGCATGCAATTGGCTTGAAAATTCTATTATACCATTAAGTTGACTTAGTTGGTGAATAGATAAGCCAAACGAAATGTTTATGGTATGTTCAGTTAGGAAAATCAAACTCTTGTTATATTGTTTGATTAAAGATAACTATGACTTCTTTTCTTCCAAAAGTTATCAAGGTTAGAAAATTAAGTATGGATTGGATATACTCAATAAGACTCCAATCTAGAAGATTAATAAGACACCATTTTGTTATGGAATGTGATGAATCACATAAGTCTTAAAATGAAGTTCTGAATTTGTTAAACTACTTATGAGTAGGTTATTAACAAACTAAATGTCATGAACTGTCAATATGTGTTTGTAATGTCCCAAAAAGAGAACATTGTATTGTTGCTTTATTTGAAAAGTATTTATAGATAGTCTATAAATTACAAAAAGCAAGTGGGAGTTTTTATCTTGAAAAGATAAAATTACAAGATACATAATCTTCTAAAACACACTAGTAAAAATCATGATGAGGCTAAACATGTAAATGATAGACCTCAAGATGATGAAATTCTCATTCATAGATACGCAAGGATATCTCAGATATTTGATTAATATGCTGAGGATTATATTATGATGCATTATCAAATATTGAATTGGGTAAATTACTCATACTATGAATGTTAAAGATACTGTCCATAAAGATAATCAATTTTTGAAAATTGGTTTATCTTAATTCTTAATAGTTAGACTAGAGAATGAAGATGAGTTTCTTCAAAGATAAGGTAACCCTAGTGGTTTAAATCTTTGTGTAGAAATCATATGGACAATATTGTACACATATTTTAATGCATGTCTTATGACAAGATTATTAATCATACTTAAGCAATTAACTATGACTAAATATTCTTTTCTAAGCACATTAAATATACAAAGATGGGAATTGTCATACTTATTTTCATGAATATGAAATTTGACAATGGATTATTAAACTCTTTCTTGTATAATTACTTAAGCGAGGACGGTAAGTAATTAAGAGTTTTATGAATTCATATAATGTTTGAAAGTGTACAAAATGCAAGAATTTAAGTATGGATAAATGCATGCATCTAGGAGATGAGTCTTATGTTTAAATATTAAATCTAATTTTTGATTTATAATTTAAAATAAGATAACTCATAAGTATTCCTGAAAGCTAGTGGGAGTATTATGTTTACTTTCTTAAATCATATATGTTGGATAACATATAGGAAGTAACATTTCATATAAGTTAAATGTTAAGTCTTAACTTGGAATGAAACTTCACTTGAAAGATTCAGGAAATAAAACATATAACCTTGGAATGTGTGTTTATTATTATAAACATATGCTGTAAATAAATCTAATAGAACATGATATATCATTTAGAATGTCTAAATGGACACATATCTTTTAAATAAGATAGAACATGAATGAAATCTAAGTATGACTCGAAGATTTTTCATGAACATCATGTTACATAAACGAATTGTTATAAGATGTTATGACAATGTTGATATCTAATTGAAAGTTATTAGATAACTAGTGTAGTGATTATTCTAATTGGAATATGTTTGGATATAGAATTACATCCTCAGCCTGGAACAGCTTCCAGATTCTATAGATGAACAATTTGTCAATTGTTGTGAAAATTGTCCTAGCCAACAAACTTGAAAGTTTGGAAGGCATCAAACATTACACAATAGATATTCAAGTTTACGGAATTTTAAAGAGCATATTGTTGTTTGCATACAATGATGCTAATGAAATTGAGATGGCACTCAATACTAGTCATGGTAGAATTTCATCCTTGTTAATGGCCATGTGTACTAGCTATGCTTAACTAAGAGCATAGTTGTATTATACATTAAAAGAATAAGAATACTTTAAACTTTAAAATTGTTTGAAAGTTTGATAATCATAAATTGGTGATTGATGATGTCACACACTTTATGAAGTATTATGTGGCAATATCAAATTATTTGAATGCACACATACAAGAATTTCACCAGTTGAAATTATTGAAATAAGTATTCTCAAAATTCTGATAGATCAAAGTTGACTGATTTATGTCTTGTCAACAAGTATGATTGTCATAGCTTGAGACATAATTCATCAACTAGAATTTTCATGCATTGATCTATTTAGTATTTGGATAAAGGATGTTAAGCATTTATTATTTGTAATAAATTTAAGTACTTGGTACGTTTATTTTCATTAATAATAAATTGTGTCCTATATTTTCATTTTTAATCCATGAATAATTTAGTTATTATAAATCGTCTGTTGTCAATTAATGATATGGGAATATCATTGAATTAAGACAAATCTGAGTTTTGCTATAATATACTTGAAAGTATATTGATGCATTGACATGCCAAATTCACATGATATTCAATGAATTGGATATAGGACTTATCCCAAACTACATGATGTTACTTTATGGATGTTGTTATTAAGTAAATCATGAATAGTTATCCTCAGAATTGAGATACTAGATAACTGTTATGAATGTAGTGCATTCTGTGGAACAATTTAACGCTATATGTAACTGGTAGTCATAAGGATTGTTTTCGGAATTATTGCAAAATTCATAGGTTATGCTTGTAGTCAAGATAGAATTTGTTCATTCAAATTTATTTTGGAGTTTAATACTGTTGGTCCCCTCGTAGGGTTGATAAGATGTTTGCGTGCGCACGCCCAAGATCTCCCCTGAATGTGTTCAGAAGATTTGGTAATCTTGCTCAATCACAAACAACGAGAAACAAAATATTTAAATAAAGAATGACTTTAATCCATATCTTTATTTAATGTAGTATTAGTAACAAAATGATAATAATAATGATGAATCATTAAAGGTTTTTCCAGGAGACCTACTCGAGTTGTATTAGAGGCATCGAAGTGTTGCTAGACGCTAACCTATGTGATTACACTATTAAAATATGTCCAAGTGGGAGCTGTTAGTTTATGGACATTATTTCAGTAGTCGTATATTATGATCGAACTCGAGACCACGGGATTGCACACTTTACATATGAGAATTAAAGATTAATAATTAAATATAAAATATTGTATTTAATTATTAAATAACACAAAACGTATAACGACCGTTAGTAATTAACGGAAATTGACTAACGACCGTTAACTAATAAAAGGAAAGGATTATAGATGGAAAATATAGAGAACAAGAAAGATCTAGAAACACCTTGTGGGCTTTAGATATGATCGGCCAAAGGAAGGGATAAAACCCAACCTAACTCCAACTTGTTCTCCAAGTTTTGTCATCCTATAAATACAAAACCAATGGGTCATTGTTTTGTAACTCTTGTACACACATAATAAACCCTAAAATTGTGTTTTCCTTCTCTTTTGTTAAGCTCGGCCGAACACCCTCTTTTAAGGGGTATTCAACTTTTGTTCTTCAAAAACAAAGCGTTTGGTTTTAGTTTTGTGTTCCTTAAACTAGCATTTACTTTAATTCGTTAATAGTACGTGTGTATAAGAACGTGGTGTAAACACACTATTGTTTACATCTTGGATTGAATTGCAAAATCAGTAAGTGGCAATTTGTGTAATCCGTATAAACCCTAATTAGGGTTCATCACTTCTATTGCTTGGATTGATTCTTGTTTTGCTAGAATCATTAAGGTACGCATACTATTTATTATTCGGTTAATTAATTATGTGTTATTGTTCCTACGCTTCCGCAACACTTTGATGTTATGTTTTTAATTTATGATTGTTATGATATTAATATTCCAACATTGTATCTTTAAAAATATGACAGATCTTTGAATACACAAGGCCACAAGCTATATAGACAACCAAGTTATGAGTAAAGATGGTTTATGTCATCTTCATTGGATTATATCGTATTTGGTATGCAGATTTTTTTTATATCAATAACTTTTTATAAAAAATTGCATCGCTGATGTACGGTATAGCTAACTCGAGTTAAAAAACTTGATATAGAATCAAAGTCAAAACTCATAAGGATGGTAAAAAATAAGTCGAGTTGTGATTAAGCACTTATTTATACTACTTTTCGTAAATATGTACTAAGATATATGGCCAAACATGTCTTCATTATATGACAATGTAAACCAAACTTCAATGCGTATAGTTTTGAGCAAAACTCATAAATGGAATAGAAACACACTTGTTAATGATGTTATTGTTCAATCGAATTGGCCTTATCATTGTTTAAAATCGTAGCTTCTTGTACTTTTCTAATTATGAAATACTTTATACATATACAATCTCACTTTCACTGCAACACAACAATTAAATTAATAAGATTTAAGATCATTTGAGGACCAAACTTTTTTTACATACCAAGGGACTAATCTCCACCCTCCATCTTTATTTGATCTAATGGATGAGATTAATCCCAACAATTTAAAAAACCCACTTTCATCCTTTTTTTTCAAATATTAATATCTTTCAAACCGTTAATCGTTAAGCGAAAAAAAATATGCCGTTACGACGAGCATTTAATTATCTTTCTATAGATAGGCAATTTGATATATTTTCGACAATTTTTTTTTTCTTCATTTTTTTACGTTTTTTTTCGTGGCCGAAAAAATCATATATGATATATCATATATGATATTACATATCATATATGATATATATGATATATATGATATATCATATATGATATTACATATAATATCATATATGATATGTAATATCATATAATATCATATATGATATGTAATATCATATATCATATATCATATATATCATATATATCATATATGATATGTAATATCATATATGATATATCATATATGATTTTTTCGGCTACGAAAAAAAACGTGAAAAAAATGATTTTTTTTTTTTTTTGTCGAAAGTATATCAAAATGCCCGTCTATAGAAAGATAATTAAATGCTTGTCGCGATGGTGTAATTATTTTCGCTTAACGATTAACGGTTTAAGAGATATTTAAATTATAAAAAATGGGTGAAATATTAAATGCTTTTAATCTCAACCATTGATTTCTTTTTAGATGGATGGTGGGGATGAGTCCCTTGGTATGTGAGGAATGTTTGGTTTCTAAAATAACTCGACTCGTTAATAAGATAAAAGCAGCTACACTAAAGTAGAACGTTGCTACTAATAAAATTTGGCGTCGACACTACATTTGGACGCTTCTAAAATATAAGATCGTGGACCCTTGTTCAAAAATAAATTAAAAAAAAGAAAATAAAGAGGGCCCTATCGATTAGTAGGAGTACTTAGAGCAGCAGGTGTCCATCTCGCCGTCTCTCGTCATGCTGACCTGGACTCCTCGCTGTCCATCGCTGTGACACTGCCTTGCTTCGCCGTGAGGCACCTTCTTATCTGCACGACGAGGCTTTCTTCTGACAATTAAACGTTGAAATGGTCCCACATTTAATTCAAACGGTAATATTACGGTTTATATATTACCTTTTTTTTTTTTTTTTTTTTTTTTTTTTTTTAACACACTTTTTTTACACAATATAAATACCATATCATATACACTATTTTTCTCACACAACTCTTAACAAAAAACTATCAATACTCTCAATATCTCTACATAAAAAAAAAATTGCAAAATCCAAACGAAGGCGGGTATTTCACGAACCTCCTCACCTCAAACCCACAACAATATGGGGGGGGGGGGGGGGTCGTCAAACCCGTCTACCCCCTCATCACAAAATTCTAACTCCTCGTCGCCACAAATTCCTCCATATGGGACGCAATTGCCTCCCGAGCAATTTACCAAAACCAACAAGTTGCGTTTCAAGGATTCGCAACTTACCCACAACGATTTTCTCAATCTCAACCACAGTTTTACAACCCATCGCAACCTTCATCATTTCCTATACCGCAACCAGATTCTCAATTCAAAGTGCCTCAACCCCGTGAACCATTCAAATCACGAGGAAAAAAAACAGTGGCCAAAAAATAAAAAAAGTCATGAATTTGGATGCGGACGATGATGATGACCTTGAGGAGGTGGTGGGTGGGAAGAGAAACTTGTCCAAGGAAGAAGAGAAGCTGCTTGCGAAAATTTGGATAGAAATTTTTTAAGACAAAGATATCGGAATGACCGTTCCGACGAATTCTTTTGGAACTAGATTCTGGATATGTTCAACGATCAATCTGGCCGTGAGCCTCTTTCCAAAAATATGCTCACCGGTAAATGGACGCGGGTTAACGGTGATTGCCAAAAATTCAACGTTGTTTACAAATATTTGCAGCGTAGAAGCGGTGAAAATGACAACGATCACCTCGAGAATGCGAAGGAAAATTTCGAATAGCGCTTTTGCGAGAAAAAGTTCGTATATGTTCACATGTGGGATATTTTGAGAAAGTACCCCAAATGGGATGCGGAGGATCCGATTGACATTTCATGTCTCGAGTATATTTTTGGTCCTTACAGACGTCCTCGTCCCGAAGGCACCTACAAAGCGCGAGCTTCAAAGAAACAAAAGTCGACTTCAACGTCGAGCGCGGCGAGCTCCGGTGGGAGTAAAACGAGTACTTTTTCGGGACATTTATACGAAAAATATTCGCAAAAAGCGGACGTTCAAATGGCTGCGTACGAGGCGAGGAGGGAGAAGGAAGTAAAGGCGTTAGAGATGAAGGAGATGAAGTTTCTGATGATAGATCCCGACATGACCACACCGGCCAAAGCCGCTATCATTCGCAAGAGGCAAGAACAAATAATGTAGAAATATCAAGATGCCGAGTAAAATATTTAAGTTTCGTATTATTAATATTTGTTGTATTGTTATTTTAAGTCCCGTATCGTTTTTTTTTTTTTTTTTTTTTTTTTTTTTTTTTTTCATATCGTTAGTTTATGTTTCGTATGTGTTTAAATTTGATGTATTGTATTTTTTTATGAAATGAATTTAGTTTATTTGGATATTTGAATAAAAAAATCAAAATAGATAGTGGTTGGACCCAAATGAGTAAGTTGTTGTATGTTATGGGAAGGGGGTTGTAAAAGGAGGTATGTCATGGTGACGTGGCACCCCGTGAGACTCGAATGAAGAGTTTTGCTTGCCCATGACACCTATTGCTCTTAGAGCATTACCAATGCATCAAATCTTTAAAGACTTGATGCATTTAATGACTTGAGACATCAAGAAAGAAAGCTTTTACCAAAGACTTGAGGTTTATCAAGTCTGACTTAGGATCAAATGATAAGAAAATTTAAAATAAGAAGAATGAGAAATAACTATAACCACTCATTTGAGATGCATCGACTTGAATTAGATACATCCCTAATCTTTTAGATGCACCATAATATATTTTATATCAAAAAATTAGATGCGTATACATATATTAGATGCATTTCATCAAATTAGACGAATATTATACATTTTTCGTCCTCTGCGGGTCAAATTTGTTGTTAGTACTACTTTGCATCGTTTTCACTTCAAAATCACTTTCGAAACTAATTGGGATGCATCTAAACCAATAGAGATGCATCTAAATCAGGTCGATGCATCTTAAATATGTGGTTATAGTTATTTCTCATCTTTCTCATTTTAAGTTTTCTTCTCACCAGATCCTTACCCTATCAAGTATTTATAAAAAACTTTTGATGCAATGCATAAAAACCTTTCCGAAAAACTTTTTAAAATAGTAAAAAGCTTTTATTAGTTTTTGCATTGCGGATGCTCTAAACAAATATTCATACATGAAAACACATATTACCGACTAGCTACGTAACTAAGGGCTTGTTTGTTTAATTTTTTAATTTAGTCATGTTTAATTAAAAGATGACTTAATGCAGACAACCTCAGTTTTATTACTTAATATTTTCAGTCATCTTTCTCTATTAAGACACAAACAAACAGTTTTCATATAACTCAATCAATTCAGTTTTTTTCATATTAAGTCAATTAAGTCGAAATCAAACACCTCCTAAGGCATTAAGAAGGTTAATTGCCATTTCAAAACGTAAATAAGTCATTAGATTATATTTTTCTTTTCATCCTTGACGGTTAGATGCAAAGATGTTTCAAGTTTCAACCATTACCATCTAAACTAGGCGTCATTGAATTTTCATTATTAACCGTGCCTTACTCCATATGCAGACATCAAGCTTAAAAAAACATAAGAAAACGAAACTTAAGGTAAAGTTCTATTGTTACTCCCTTTCATTTTGCTCATGATGAGTCAAGTTTACAACCCCTAAAAAGATGGGGCTTTCGACATTCAATGCTAAATCAATGATCAATTATCACAAAAGCTAGAGGCATCATTCTCATTCATTAGTCTAATTGTGAATAACTTATCGAGATGTGCTGCGAACCGCCGCGTTGCGGCGGAGCAGCGATACATAGCAATATACATAGAGAAAATACTGCAATAAAAATTAACACCAGTCTAGTGTTGTATTACAGGCGATAGTGGTTTAGATGTTGTTTAGAAGCATACAAAAGCTAAGATGTTATTGAACTGCGGTACATGGATTTTTAGTCATTTACGGACAGTTGGTTTTGGTTTTTTTGCTGCATTGCTTGTTTCCTCTGGCTTGTTATCTGTTAAGATTCTTCTTCGAGCAGATGTCCTGAGTACTTCTGTCTTTGTTGCCTGC
The DNA here is from genome assembly GCA_021014915.2 of Artemisia tridentata subsp. tridentata. NCBI lineage: Eukaryota > Viridiplantae > Streptophyta > Magnoliopsida > Asterales > Asteraceae > Artemisia > Artemisia tridentata. Next base: position 88,998,236 of record CP139504.1, read on the forward strand.
CCTTGTAAATGGCTAGTAGCTTCTATTGTAGTAGGAGTGCTTGTTTGTAAAATTGCAGGTGAAGCAGGGGTAACCGGAGGTTCAGAAGTAGTACCTGACAGAGTTCAGTTAGTTATCATGCCAAAAAAAGTTAGCGAGTGCATGAAACAGACAACAGCTTGTGAAATTACAACCTTCCTCAGTTGGTGATTCAGCTTCAGCTTCTGTTAGCAAGGGAATGTTTTGTTCAGTTGGTGGCAGCAGATGTGGACCAGTTTCCATGACGCTGTCAAGCACATAACTCTGATATTGTTTTGTAGAATCTGGCGAGAAGTGCAGCTGAAACAAATGTGTGGTTCCTTCGAGGGCTGTTAAATGTGGCGGGACTGTGTATGCATCGGTGTAGCCTTCTTCTGAGATAACTTTGTTGACTTCTGTGACTATTGAATGTACCTCATTACTGAAGCATGTTAACGTCAAAATTCCAGTGCTGTCGGAAATCAGCAGTCTAAAGGAATAACTGCATAGGTATTAAACATAGGTGACTTCATTAGACAATATTAAGAGGTTTTTTTTGTCGCTTATAAACTGTGTTTAGTTACTTGTACCTGTAATCATTCGGCTGTGTTGGAGCTGGTATCTCACACTGTGCATGTGGGCGGTCATCAAAGATTTTCCGCCTACAGTCATGGCATCTGCGGTAGAACCATGGTATGCCAACAACGACTTCTTCAATTCTTGCAACGACTGTGAATCTAACATTCTGTAAAAGGTAGTCACATATTAAAATAGGTACATGGCAAATACAAAGCTAGTAGTTGCAAGTTTGATAGAAGTACTGACTGTTTGGTTTCTTGGATCTTCTCGCAGAAGCTCGTCTATTGTAACTCTGTTTCTTTTCTTTTCATCTTCTATGTTATCGTAGCTGTATGTGCGCACATTCTGTATGACTGGTGGCGGGAGCAACTGTTCGTACCTGTAAGGATATTTTAACTTAGTTTGATGCTTAAAAAATTAGGCGAATGTGTTATAAGAGAAGGAGAGTGACTGACATGCTTAGTATGTAATCTGTTTCAGGAATAGGAGGGTTGAAATAGTAGTAAGTTGCGGGTGTGCTTGATAGCTGCAAACCTGCATTTGTTTGTGGCTTTGTTAGAATCTATTATCTTAATATTTTGCAACGTGGGTCTGTGGAAACGGCGGTACCTTTGTATGTCTTCACCCAGCATGAACTGACAGCCATAACGGTTGGTTTAGGTTCTTTTTCATAGGCACTGATGCTAAATTCGTGAGCTCTCTCATTCCAAAGAGTGAATCTGACAGTGTCTCCTCTGCATATGGGAAAATATGTTAGCGAGGTGTTATTTAGAATGGTTGTCATTAAAAAAAGAGTACGTATAAACGGCTGTTATTGAAAAAATAGTTCATATGATTAACTTACTCTAGGTTACGAAGTATGATGTCTCTCCAGACAATTTGTTTTGTGTTGGGTGGCTTTGGTTCACGGATACCACCAACAGAAAGGACACATGCTATGTAATCTGCAGTGACATAATGTGCAGTTATAGTATTTTGTATTGTATGAGTGTTATTAATATTAATTTGTACCTGTTAGTATGACATTGTTTTTGTCTGCACGCTGATGTAACTGAGTGTATGTGGCAAAGTTGAAATGATGTAGTGGAAAGGTGGTTCCAGTATACGGCTGAACATTGGTGAGCCGTCCTAATATCAAAGTGAAGTGATTAGGTAATGTCTGCATCCATTTTTTGGTGTCTAGAAGACCGTATCCTGTGATTGTGTATGCAGCATTGACTTGAAGGATGTTATCAAATCTTGTTTTTTCGCGGCCTTCTGCGTTTGCCTGTATGGCGCCACCCTATAATATGAAAGAGAAAGACAAATATTAGGAATGGGAAATTTAATGCGTATTAAAAGGCATGATATAGAGTAACGCAACCTGCTGATCAAGTAATATAACGCTCAAAGTTGGTTGTTTTATCCCTCTGGTATCTGTAACTGTCCATTTGCGATATACTCGGACGCATATTGCTTTCGCTACATCTGATGGTTTGAGATTAGCAACTCCAACTATTTCAAGATCTGTTGCTGGTCTTTTTCCTGCAGACCTTGTTATTGTTGGCACTGAAGTATCATGCGACATTTTCCTGTATTATAATGATGGAGTGATAGGTGAGATCATATTTAAATAGGTGTAGTAGCTAAGAAAAGGTAGCTGTCAGAAAAAATGCATAGTCAATAAACTGTATCCAAGAAACCAACATATGAGAGTTGGTATTAGCAGGAGTCAGTCCAGTATACGTTTACCTTGGTTCGAAAAACGTATCGGTATTACATGGGAAGAAATATATGGTTGTGGTCTCCGTAAAGTACATGCGAAAGATGCGTCTGAAGGTATCCATTCTTAGAACATCATAAAAGGGTGGGCCTATTCTCTTGTCTATAGGACCGTAGATGTAACTGGCAAATCAGATGTAGCCAAATCTGTGTCCGATTTCTCATCAGTATAAGCATGACGTTCGAATGTGTGTGACCCTATATGGGTTCATTGAGGTAGCCTTTTGACAGTACGTAACAAAATCTGTCACAATATAGCTAACATAGATATAATCCGCAAGGGTTAAAATAAGAGATAAGACTGTATATAGGTTTAGTCACCTGCCCTTTGAATGTGTGCAACCCTATATGGGTTCATTGAGGTAGCCTTTTGACAGTAGCTAACAAAATCTGTCACAATATAATTAACATACATACAATCCGCAAGGGTTAAAATAAGATATTAGATTGTATATAGGTTTAGTCACCTGTGATTTAGTAACGGGATAAAAACATCTGTAAAAATATAGGTAAGGAACATAGTAAAATATTAGATGATATATGAGTTCAGTCTGTAAAAACAGAACTGACTGTATATATGTTTACTTACCTGTGGTTTACCAATATATTACCGTCTGCAAGCGGTTGCATCAGAAAGTTAAGGGAATCAGATGTGAGAGTATCTGTTTATTAGATACTATGTGGGTTAACTGGTCTGTGCGTTGTTAAGTGCATACAAAAGAAGTCTTTGTAGGTATGGTTTCTTTTGGTGTCTATAGGACTGCACATATAGTTGGTAAATCAGATGTAGCAAAGTCTGTGTCTGATTTTTTGTTACAGTGAACTGGTGTTTTGACAGCAGGTAACAAAATCTGTAAGAATATAAATGGGACCCTATATGTGTTTAGTTACCTGTGGTAATCAGTAATAGGCGAACGAAAGAAAACATCTAAAAGTATAACTGATCCTATATGGGTTTACTGACATGTGCATTAGGATTAGGAAGCAAAATATGTTTATTGGATCCTAGGTGGGTTTATTGTTCAGTTTTTTCGTGAGTGAGTAATAAGGGAGAAAATTTGTAAAAATATAGGTAACAAATATAGCAACATAATAGACGTTACATGTAACAAAATATAGCAACATAATAGACATTACATGGTGGCAGTAATGTGCTAATCAGTAATAGGGTAAGCAAAGAAAACATGTAAAAATAGAACTGATCTTAAATTTCTTCGAGAGAAAGTTAGTGTTTGGTTCAGGCCTATACAACGTCTAAGTATTAGAATAATATATTCTGTTTGCTGTATCTGTGGTTGAGTGATATGCATAAACATAATACAGAAATGTGAAAGAATATGTGCAATGTGTTTGTTATGAATAAGACCTGGGTTCTGATAATGGTTTCTAAAAAGTCCCTGTAGACGATATTTTTTGTTGTATTCGGTGGTCTGTTGAGCTGATCTTTGATGAGGATTTTTAGCCCGTCAGGAGATGTGGCTCTTGAAAGTGCAACGTATAACTGCCCATGGCCAAAAATGGGTTCTGGTAAGTACACACCGATCTTGTTGAGTGACTGGCCTTGGCTTTTGTTGATGGTCATTGCGTAGCACACTTTGACTGGGAACTGCTTCCTTTTGAATATAAACGGCAGATGTTCGTCTCTGTTGAACAGGAGAATTCGAGGAAGAAACACTTTTTGTAGTATGCGAGTACCGGTAACAATTCTGAATTCGATTACTTTAGCAAGCATCTGTGTTACGATCATGCGTGTTCCATTACAAAGACCTCCAGTTAAATTCAAGTTTCTTAGCAACATAACAGGGGCGCCTATTTTGAGTTCAAGCTTATGTGGCGGAATTCCTGTGAATGATAGCGTGTTAAGGTACTCTGCTGGATATAGCAATTCTGTGGCTCCTCCGTCATTTCTGCGTGGTATAGCTTCATCGTTACTTGTATATACATGACTGGGAGCACATAACATTTGCAGGACATCTGAGTTAATAGCGTCAGCGGTATCATTTTTTGGATAAACAATTGCTCTTTCTTGCAAGGATTCAGCAGTTGGTGATTGAAGAATGGTGTCAGGATATATGAATCGTATAAGTTGCATCCTTGCGTCATTACTATCTGGAATACAATACATATCGGGTATATGTATCCATGAGGTATCTCGGGGATCTGATTGATCTGGTTGACCAATAACACCATTCCCTATGTTGACTAACCATTCAGAAAATGCTGCAGTTGCGGCCAATTGATAGGAAGGTGTCTCTGTTCTTTTCAAGCGCATATTTTCAGTCAACAGATGAACTGTGAAATGTTTCCACAGATATGATTCAGTGATACATGAGGAAATAATTTGGTGTTTTGTACCTTTTTTCTTTACTGGTAAAGTTTGCCTGAAATCTCCACCGAGGATGACTGATTTATTGCCAAAAAGAGCTGTTGGTGTATCTAATAGATCTCGCAAGGTCCGGTCAAGGGCCTCAAAACATTTGCGATCATTCATAGGCGCCTCGTCCCAAATTATCAGATCTGTTTGTATCAGTAACTCAGCCAGCTGAGTATGTTTTTTTATAGTACACATAGACTCGTTCGTCACATCTAGTGGCAACTTAAATCTTGAATGAGCAGTGCGGCCTGATGGTAACAACAATGAAGCAATCCCGGAAGAAGCCACTGCAAGAACTATCTTTCGCTCTGCTCGTAGGGTGTAGATTATGCTCTTCCATACAAAAGTCTTTCCAGTGCCACCGTAACCATATACGAAAATTAGCTTTTGTCTGTTATTTCTTACACCTTCGAGAATAGCATCAAACAGCTGCCGTTGCTGAGTATTGAGATTTGGTACCAAACGATCTCTTTCAGCAGTCATAGCTTCTGTATCATAGCTTCGTTCTTCCATAACTGTTCTGTTTCGCAGAATTTGTAGCAGGCGGCGTGCAGGCAGGTGGATACCAAAATCTGTAACCGATTTCCCATGAGACCTAAGAATAGGCTCCAGCTCGTAGAGGACCCCATTTTGCAGTTCTTCATCAGTGAAGTTAATTCGGGGCATTTGGAACAGGTGTGATAAGATTGCAGGTATATCATCACTCATAAGCTTCCAGTGCTTATTCCAAAGAGAGACTGGATTAGTAACATCACAGAAGATAAGAATTTGGCAGAACAGCTGGCGTATCTCTGCTGCGGTAGCTGTTAAGGCTGCTTCTATAAGAGCAAGCGACCATTCTCCGTCATCTGCTAATAAACCCATTGCTTCACACGCTGATCTATTACTTGGATAAAGGCGGCCTTCAACTGTACGTATGGCAGAGAATGATGCACAGCCCTTCTGGTGGCAAAGTAAAAGCCTTTGGTAATACAAATCACCAGCGCTAGGATGTATGTATGCTAACCTACCAATCGAAGGCTTGTTAAGGTTTCGTCTAGGTGACCAAAACTTTTGAGCAAGATTCCAAACAAATTCAGAAGGAAAGTCTAGATACGTCAGATGGTGACCGAGTGTAGACCGAGAATTAAAGTCTAACCACTGTGTTAGGGTGGTTTTCTTGTTACTTGGATTTTCAGCAACAGACTCTAAACTTTCATTTGCTCTGAAAGTTACACGTTGCATATTTTGAAGATGAACAGCCAGTATTTGCACAGGCGGATCTCTGTAGTGAATATCGAATCCTAGCAATCGCCAACAGGCCTCGTGTGGACCAATGTATCTTGCATCTAGATAATTGCTTATCTCATCAATTCTAATTGCAGGTGTCTGGCTTGTTGAAGGCGTGTTTCTAGTGGATCTTGTTATCTGCGTGACAACTCGGTCTGTGCCTTTTGAAATATACTTGAATAAATATTTAATCAACGTTGTCTGTTCACAATATTCTACATTGATGTGTGCATAAAACCTGGTAAGAAGCATCATGTTATATGGCACGACATAGCTATTATCCAAGTCAACGTTTTGGACAGTAGCAATGTCTCCCGAAGGCCGCCTGCGATAATGTACATAGCCGTTTTTGTCAATTGAAGTAGCATCAGCATACGGTTTAGGAAATCCTTTTGTGCATGAATCAGTTGCCTTCATACATGGCGCTGATCTATTTGCGATGCCACATGGACCATGCATCATAAATTCGGTAACTATTCGATAACCTTCTGGGTCAACGTGTCTACCAGGTAATTCAGCCGATATATATCGGTCGATATCTGCATGTGAGTGCACTCTTGAAGCTTCTTTTATCCACAACAACAAATGACAATGTGGCAGCCCACACTTTTGAAATTCAACTGTGTACAAAACTGAAAAGTTAAACATAAAAATTGGGTCAGATACAATGTACAGGGTTTATGTATAGGTACATACTAATAAAAACTGAAACTTACTCGCTGCAACTGGTCCAAATGGTCTTCCGTCACGGAGATATGCAATCAGTAGATGAATTTTCTGCTCGAAAACTCGGTCGACAACATCTGGCCTATCAGCAACATTAACGTGCGGAAACTGGTCCATATATTCTGTAATTTCTGGCCATTTGACATTGCATGTAAATGTGATGAAGAAAGATGGGTTTCCATAAACTCGGCAAATTGCGAGTGCATCAAGATAGTGGCTGTACATATAGCGTGGACCACCGACGAATGATGAAGGAAGGATTGTCCGCATCCCTACATCCGAACCATTCCGATCACCGCGTGCAATTGCATCATACACTCCTGAAAGGTAATCGTTTCTGATATCATTCTGGTGGTCATGAATGTAATCTAACCGATACTGCTCCACACTACAATAAGCTGTGACTACATATTGTTGAAAGAGCCTTCCGGACCGTGTCAGTAGGCTATATTCCTGAAAGCGATCATGCAATTGATATGCGTAGTACATCTTCATTGACATCTTTTTCGTTTGTTCCACTGCTTGAGTATCCGGGTTGCATAAACGTAGGCCAAGGTGGAAACCATCTTCACCGAAAACGAAAATTAGAGGAAACTGGAATGACATATAGCAAGGATGCAATTTGCTAACTCTTTGTAGTTGGCTTGAACGTTGCTGAATAACGATATCAAACTCAGTGCCTGTATCAGGACCTCCTTCATAAACAATAGCTCCAATAGAATCGCCAGAAGGCAGCTCATGCTGTCGTGAACCCTTGACTGCAAATAAGCGTATCTTGAAATCAGGAATGTCTTCAGCATTCAGTAGGTTTCTTGCCGTCCTAAATAAACGAACCAACTCATTGTGCTCATCCAGAACCTGAATCAACCCATTAACAATTTCTGCCCTTAAATTTTGACCGCCATCTTCAAAATGGGTCAAACGATTCTGAATTTCATTTTGTGTATCAAAGATGTATAACTGCAAGAACCGTGGGTCAGTTTCTTCAGCCGGACAAAGAGAACCTATCCAATGATAAATCTGGCCCGATATTTTGAACACATACGGGCCACGGCCTCTGTTTACCGATTCATCGGTTTGAACTCCTAACGAAGTCATAGCAAACATCGAGTTATAAGCTCTGACATTCTCCATGAAATGGCGGTCTGTGAACAATTGCTTGATATATGCAGGGTATTCGGATTGATGTCTCAAAACTACTTGACCACCCATGCAACATCTGTGATAGGTAGGGGATGCACGGCTTCCATGTTTGATCCTTTCTTCAAACCAAAAAAGCGCCTTGCAATGACGACAGACCCTGTTACATGGCCCTAAAGACACATATGCATCTGGTGGTCCTGTAAAGGCATTAAAAAAAAAAAAAAACTATATAAAAATGAAGGTTAAAAGGAATAAAACAAACAGAAATAACATGCCATATAGCAAGGAAACACAATTAATAGTACCTGCACGTTGGCGGTTAATACCAGTTCTTTGTGTTCTCGCTGCTCGCCTAGCGGTCGATATAGGATTTGTAACCATTTGAGAACCGTTAGGAGCAATAGAGGACGGACTTTGAAAGTGCGAATTATAGTTAGAAGATGCAGTAGGAGGAGGGTCAGATTCAACTGCGAAAAGAGCAACAAATGTTACTTACAGATAAAAGTCTTGTATAGCAATAAAACATAATTAATACTACCTGTGGGTTGGCGGTTAACGGCAGTTCTTTGTATTCTCATCGCTCGTCTAGCACTCGATACAGGATTTGTAGATGTTTGAGAAGTGTCAGCAGGAGCAGAGGCCATATTTTGAAAGTGCGTATTATAGGCAGAAGATGGACCAGGAGTAGTTTCAGGTTCAACTGTGAAGGCCAACAGTTAAAGTTAGACAGAGGAAGCAAAATCAGAAGCATAAAAAAGGGTGTAAAAAGCAATAAAATACAGATATATACAAATGACAATAAGAAAATGTACAGCACCGGTTGTTGACGACGGTGATACATCATCTACCTTCTGTTTTCCTTTTCCAGCAACAGCCGTTCGATCTGAGACACTATATCGATAACCTTCATGGCGCTCATTAATTGATATACCATTAGAACATCTGGCAGGAATTGTGGAAAGAACATCGTCGTTGGTATCATACAAAGAAGTGTCACTATCCATGAATTCAGCAACGTCACATGGAGGAATCATTATACTCTCACAAAACGAAGTTTGCATATCAACTGTTAGGAAGCCACCACCAGTATTAGAAACCGAACGCGGGCGTATATCTGCTGGCATATCTCGTATGAAAGAAATGCGACGTAAGCAAACATAGGCAACCGATGAAAAATGAAACTGAAAAATAAAAGATACAGGACGTTACCAGAAGAGGTGGCGGTTTCCAAATGCATTGAAACAGGCATACCAACATGACATGGACCTGCAAATAAGAGATGCAGGTAAATAATTATACAGACGAACAAAATACAAATATAAAGAAACAACAATAAAAAAAGATACAGTACCAGTTGCTGCTGACAGTGGGATGCAATCCATATTTTGTTTCTCTTTTCTGTCGGTAGTTGTAGACAGCGGAAAGGCACGGAGACAGTCCTGACGAAGTTCAGTAATCGATATACCATTCGAAGATTTTGTAGGCATGGCAGGGACAGCGTTGATAGCAACGGAATTATGTCCCAAGGGATCGTTACAGCGTAAGGAATCGTCAACACACATGAATTCAGCAAGATCACATGCAGGAAGCATTATACTTTCACAAACTGAAGTAGGTGTATCAATCATAAGAATCCGCCACGTATTAGCATGTAATCAGCGCCACATCTATAACACACCAGGGACTGCAAATAAGAGATGCGTAAAAATACAGACAACAAATACAATAGAACAGCATAAAAAAATACAGTACATTGTCTGACATGGATGCTGACAGTAGCATGTAAATCAGCGGCCACATCTATAACACCACCAGGGAGCAGCCCCTCACCAAGATCACAGCCAACAGACCCGTTTCCTTCTAATGATCGTTTACAACTATTTCTACGGACACCTTTAGTCTTAGTCCTCATACTCAACAAATAACTATATTTTTTAGTTATGGGGCAAGGTTTTATTCCGATTTCTTAGGTTTTCACTCTCATGACAAATTACATAAACAAATGACAAAGTGCAAAAATTATTACAATCACCTATACAGATAAGGCGATGACTGATTCGCAGAACTATTCATTGCAAACCAAACAAAAGCATAGATTACACAAATGTTCACAAATCAGCCGGTATAACTAAACACAAACAACAACATACCACAAATGACACAAATAACTACAACTACTTAATGGCAAGCGACACAGTTGACGACAAATAACTATAAAAAAAAAAGTAAAACAAACACACGAATACACAAACCTAACGTTTTCTGATTCGCCGCGACAACAATCCTCAAGCCCTCCAAAGCTGAACAATAAAAAAATAACCAAATAAATAAATCGATAAGGCATCAACGTGTAGATCGTAAGAAGCAAATACACAAACCACAGAAAGCACAAACGTATCGCCCTCCGGCAAAGTTAAACCGCAGCAGCAGCCGATCAAAGGCGACGAAGAAGATCTACACAACTACCAAGAAAAGCACAGGGAAGAGACACGTATAAATCTCTAAGCGAATTCTATCATTTGTTAGAACTCGGGTATGGCTAAAAGAAGCGAGGGAACAAACCAAAGGAGAAAACCGGGAGCCCAGAGCCCAAAACGGAGCCCAACACTGCTACAACAACTGTAGCAAAACTCGACGCTAAATTATATATAGTCTAATTGTGAATAACTTATCAAAACATACAGAACAGACTCGTCCCCTACCAAATATTTGGCATTCTTATATTGAACCAAAATTTAATGCTCTGTCAAGTGTAACCAGGAATCAAATGCCCATTCATCGGAAGTAAAGTACTCCCTCGTTGCTTCGAACACGACCACTATTCACTTTTCCGTTGAGATTAGAACACACCACCACCAACAAGCAAACGCACATGTGTTTTTGGAACCATAGGGAACGTACGTTTGCTTAGTTTGTGAAACACTTGTCCACACTTTTGTTTATTCCTATATATCAACTGATTTACGTGGTTTGGCAACAACCACTACGGTTCAGTCTATATATTATGATGACTACTATACTGTATATTTCAATTTTAATATATTCACATAGAACATTAAAACCGTAGGTTATAATTATTATTCATGCACATTATATAGAGGTTACATGAGTAAACCATAATGGACCCTAAGCCCACAGACCGGACTTGGGCCAACTATCTATCGGCTAATACCCTCCCGCAGTCCGAGCGGCGAAATCACGAAAGCTCGGACTGAAGTAGTAAACTAGACAAGAAAAAGAAAACATTAACATAATAAAAACATAACTTTAGTCGACTCGTAACAAAACCGTACCAACAATCGACATTAGTCGACTGGTACCAACGGTCGGCTAAGTCGAATGGTAACAAAACCGTACCAACGGTCGACTTTAGGGACTGGTACCAACGGTCAACTTTAGTCGACTGGTAACAAAGCCGTACGAACAATCGACTAACAAATAAACAATAAATCGGATAAACTAAAGTATGCGTACCAAACTGGATAAACCAAAGTATCCTTAAAATCAATATATATATATAATATATATATATATATATATATATATATATATATATATATATATATATATATATATATATATATATATATATATATAGATGTGTTTTTGTGATTAGGGTTTGACGGGGCGGCCTAGGAGAGGCGGGTCAACATAGCCACCGAGGTATGAAAATCATACCTGCTCCGATACCATGTTAGAACATTAAAACCCTGTAGGTTATAATTATTATTCATGCACATTATATAGAGGTTAATGAGTAAACCCTAATGGACCCTAAGCCCACGGACCGGGCTTGGGCCAACTATCTATCGGCTAATACACATTACAAGGGAAAATGTTAGTATACTTTTCATTATACTCGTAAATACAAATATCATGTAAAACAAGATGAACTTATGAAATAACATGATCAAAATATAATATACGGACTTGATAAAGCTAGACTACACTCTTATAGTTATGTTCAAAAACAATAATATGAGTTGTTAGTGATCAAAAAGTTAGTTACGAAAAGTTAAATTTGTTAGATATCAAATCTAGTTCATGCGAAATACTTTTAGATTATATACTATTTCGCCTCTATATGATAGAGGTTCAATAAATTCATAATCGGATCTTTCAAAAATGCACTCTAATTTTTAGGCACAGGATTTATAGAAAAACAAAAACTTTTATGCTGTTGTATGTTTTGATGGAAAAAGCCAAAACTGTTGTATTAACTGAAATTGAAAATCAGCTATTCTTAATATATTAGCATCAATTGACGGAAACAAGCACAATGTTTTCAAAAAAATTGTTGCTTAGGACATTGCGATATTGATTAGTTGTGTAAATATTGTTAGATAGTAGGAAAAAAAAAAAAAGTTTGATATTCACATTACCTTAATTTTAATTATATCCATTAAAAATTATCTTTTATAAAAACTACACTAAAATTTTATACACCTCATTAACTACGTATGTTAAATTTAATATGCAAGTTTTTAACAGTTCAAAAACTACACTTCAAAAAAAAGTTATCTTTATCATTTTCATTAATTTGATATTCACATTACTCATCTTTGTTTATGTCCGGCAAAATTTATTTATAAATAAAAGCTAAAGACACTCTATCTAAAAAATAACTAATGCACTCAAAAATAAAAGCTAAAGACACTCTATCTACAACAAACAAAACCGATCAAACCGACCGATCCCGTCCCGTCCCGACTGTCCCGAAACATAACCGAGCTTAATCGGGTCGGGACTCGGTTTGTGTTTTCCGGCTTGTCGAGATTCGGGATAGTCGGGATCGGGTCGGGACGGGTCATGAGCTGCCCGATGCTCAGCCCTATTCTACACCGTCAAACTTATTTGACGGGTCAAAAAGGGTGATTTGCACACTGTTGCATCTTTTTCATCTATTATTCCAGTCAATCACCACCATTTTTTTTTTGACAAAACGCCATATTTCACACAAAACACTCTTTGTTTAAACGATTTGACCCGACATTTTTGAATTTCTTACACTATTTCCTAGTTTCAATAAACGATGATAACAAGAATCAAAATCGACTGATTTGTTTATATCCAACAATAAGACTTTTGTTTAGTTTTTACTCAACTGATCACAAGAACTTAAAATATTCACATATACTGAACTTGCAAAATGAAAGAAACTTTTATTTGCAAATTGCAATGACTTAAACATATACACACAAAAAGCCCGAAGAAAGATAGCACAAGCTTGATATATTTATTTTTTTATTCTGGAAATACAACAAAAATTGAAAGGCAATGACTTAATACAGCAAACCTTGGTAGGTAACCACTGAAGCTTAACCCATTTTAGCAAAACTTGAATTGAGTTAAGAAATCAATTCCAATTATTCACCCATTGCTCAAATATGGTTCAACAATCAATCAACCGGTTCATCTGTTCAAAAGTAGTGTGTTCGAAAACATCAATTAAGGATTTAGATTTGCAGTACTAAATTGAATTAACCGAGAAATTTGAAACCAGAGTGGGTTCGATTGAACCCTCTCATCATAGTGTGGCTTCGTCCCTGTCACCGGTTCTTTTGCACCAAGAACAATACATGTTTGATTTAGGAAGAAAAATGTCACATATATAAAAATTTAATGTAATTTTTGAAAAAATATTTAATATCGGTTAAACAATTAGAGTTAAACAAACTATACATAGTGACAACTCAATTCACACATAGTTAGGTTGAATAGGTATACAAAATGAGTTATTTTGCAAAGAATAATTCTTTTTTTTTTTTTTTGGTTATTGTTGTTGTTGTTAAAATTTGTTATTGTTGTTGTTGTTTTTGTTAAAAAGGTTACACATAGTAAAATATTATTACTCCAAAAAACAATTAAGTACAACAAATGTGAGTGAGTCTATAGAATATAAGGGTTACTAATGTCAAGTTAGTAACTACAAGGACCATTGTTGTAAATATATTCAAAAGTTAGTTAGTAGCAGTTATAGCTAGTTTCCTTGTATAAAACCTTCATCTTTTCACTGTAAATGTAATCACTTTCATTTTGATTCAATACAATCTACAATTTCTGCATGGTATCAGAGCACATATGCTCGTTATCAAACCCTAAATCCCCAAATTGATTTTGATTCGATTATACTGATCTTGAATCAATTAATCATTTCCTAACCAAGTTCTAGTGACGTCATCAATGGCAAATCCCTCACCTTCATTCACTAATCAAGTATCAAACCAAAACCAGAACTCTAATCAAATCAATGTGAATATGATCAATGATCCTCTGTATATTGCCAGTTCTGATCATCTAGGAATGGTCTTGACTAACACAGCTTTCAATGGGAGTAATTTTCATGGCTGGAGTAGAAATGTGAGAATGACATTGGGGGCTAAGTTGAAATTAGGGTTTATTGATGGTTCTTGCTCAAAACCAGATGTTGGTCATGTTGATTTGCAGAGATGGATCAGATGTGATTACATGGTTACATGTTGGATCTTGAATTCAATGGTGCAAGACATATCTAAGGCTTTTCTTTATGCTCAGTCTGCATGTGAATTGTGGAAGGTGATTGCAGAGAGATAAGGACAGAGTAATGGTCCTTTGGTGTATTAACTTGAAAGGGAATTGTCCAAAATCAGTCAAGGTAATCTCACCATTGCATCTTATTTTAACAAGTTAAAGAAATGTTGGGATGAGTTACAAAACATCAATGGTTTACCTAAATGTGACTGTGGTAAAATGAGGGAATGTACTTGTGATGTTCTTGAGAAATTCTTACTGAGAGATAGTAATTCTAAGTTGATTCAATTTTTGATGAAACTCAATGATGAGTATGAGTCAGTTAGGAGTCAAATTCTTGCTATGGATCCTCTGCCTACTGTGAATAAGGCATACTATATTGTTCAGCAAATTGAAAAACAAAAGCAAGTGACTAATCACACTTTTGAGCCTACTACATTCTTTGCTAACATGAACAATAAGGGGACAAATGGAGGAAGAAAAGATGTTAGAGGAACCAGGAATGATGGAAAAAGGTTTTGCACTGGCTGTAATCAAGAAGGACACACAGTTGATCAGTGTTTTGAGAAGATAGGATACCCTGATTGGTACAAAGGGAAGAAAGCTAAGAAGCAAAATAGGATTGCAGCACATGTGAATTCAGGCTTTGATGAGCATTTCAATGGAGAAACACCTTTTGATATGGGCAGTGAGAATGAGATAGGAATGAATCAGAATGGTGGATTTGATCAGAAATTGGTGGCAGCTGTATGTCAAGAAATGATGAGAATGTTTAAGGGAAAGGGTGGTGTTGGTGAGCCTGGTACTGCAAGAGATTATGCAGGGACTCATTATGCAGGTATACTATGTTGTACCATTTATTTTGCCTTATTTTGCCATCCAAACATGAATGTTAGACTGGATTGGGTGACTGATACAGAGGCCTCTAATCACATGACACCACATTTTAACTTGTTTATCTCAGTCACTTACTTTAAAACCCCTATCATTGTGCATTTACCAGATGGTAGTTCTAAGTCTGTGACTATTGTTGGTAGTGTACAAATAACACCTATTCTTGTGCTCACAAATTTCTTTTATGTGCCTGATTTTCAACTCAACTTGTTGTCTGTTGGGCAACTTATTCAAACAAATCAGTTGGTTGCTCATTTCTATCCCAATGACTTCTGTTTTCAGGACCTTACAACTAAGCAAATTGTGGCAGTGGGCAAAGGTTGAAGGTGTTTATACATATGCAAACCCATTGTTGATCCAACTGCATTTTCTGCTTCTGTATCTGAATTAAAAGCTTCTCATTTGAATTCTATTCCTGTTGTTTGTTTGAATAAATAGTCTTATAGCAATACTGTGTTAGATGTAGCCACTTTTCATGCTAGGCTTGGTCATTCATCTGTATCAAAAATGTTCCATATACCATTGTATAAATCCATGAATTTTTCAGATTTTACTTGTGAGTGTTGTATGCTTTCTAAACATCATAGACTACCTTTTCCTAAAAGTGAAAGTATAGCTTCTATTCCTTTTTATATGATACATGTTGATTTATGGGGCCCTTATAAGCAAGCTGCTATGAATAGTGCTCATTACTTCTTTACTATTGTGGATGACCACACAAGAGCTACTTGGACTTATTTGGTTCATTCAAAGGAGCAAATTCCAGCTTTAGTCAACCAAAGTTTGTTAGATCAGACAATGGAACTGAGATAGTTAATGCTACTTGTGCTAAATTCTTCAAGAAAAGGGTTTTTTGCATCAGAAGTATATGCCTTACACTCCACAGCAGAATGGAAGAGTAGAAAGGAAATATAGGCATTTACTTGATACAGCTAGAGCCATTAGGTTGCATGCTAATTTGCCTCTTAAGTACTGGGGTGATTTCCTTTTAGCTGCTACTTATCTCATCAATAAGCTGCCTGCTCAAGTTCTTAATTGGAAGTCTCATTTTGAAAAGTTATTTGGTGAACCTCCTAGTTATGATCATTTAAGGGTGATTGGATGTTTGTGTTATGCTGTTGTTACCAAACCACACAAAGATAAGTTTGATAACAGAGGTATTAAGTGTGTCTTACTTGGGTATCATGCTAATCAAAAGGGGCATAAACTTCTTAACTGGGAGACAAAAGAAGTTTTTCTGAGTAGAGATGTGACTTTTCAAGAGAATGTGTTCTCTTTTAAACAATCCATCACTCTAGTATCCCTACCTACATCTCCTGAATACCCTACTTTTGACAGTCATCCTTTGGAAGAAACATAATTTGTTATCTCAAACACTCCTTTACCAACAATACAACCTACACCAACAGTTTCTAATGAACAAATTCCTATCCCAAATGATCCTATACCACCTACAAATACACATACACCTCTACAAGTACAGCTTTTCCTATGAGGAAGTCTACTAGACAAGGTACTAAACCTGCTTGGTTAAAGGATTTTGTGACTCCTCCTTTACCTGACAATACTTCTTCTTCTCCTCATTATCCTTTATTTGTTTCTTCTGAGTTTAAACATGTTCAACCTAGCCACATAGCCTTTTTGGGCAATGTTTTTGCAACTGTTGAACCAACTTCTTACAAGCAAGCAAGTACCATGAAGGTGGTTGAGGCAATGAATGCTGAAGTAACAGCTTTGGAGAAAAATGGGACATGGACAGTTACTTCCTTACCACCAGGGCATAAACCAATCACTTTTAAGTGGGTTTTCAAGATCAAATATAACCCTGATGGCACTGTGGAGAAACTTAAGGCAAGATTGGTGGTCAGGGGTTTTAACCAAAAGGAGGGTGTGGACTATAAGCATACTTTTTCACCAGTTGCTAAACTGGCAACTATGAGGGTTTTGATTGCTTTGGCTATTGCTAAACAATGGCCACTTCATCAATTAGATGTCAATAATGCCTTCTTGCATGGCTATATTGATGAAGAAATTTATATGGTATCACCTGAGGGATACACAAAGGCCAAGCCAGGACAAGTATGTAAGCTCAACAGATCATTGTATGGTTTAAAACGGGCCTTAAGACAATGGAATTATGAATTGACAAAGTTTTTGCTGAGTATGGGATTTGTTCAGTCTAAACATGATTACTCTCTATTTGTTAAAACTGGGGGGGGGGGGAGAATTTCACAACTATTTTGGTCTATGTTGATGATATGCTTCTTACTGGTAATTCTATTCAGACAATTATTGAGCTCAAACAAGCCTTAGATCAGAAGTTCACTATTAAGGATCTTGGACTAGCAAAGTATTTTCTTGGTATTGAATTGTGTAGTACTGATGCTGGCACTCATTTAAACCAGAGGAAATACATTTTGGATTTGCTGTCAGATGCTGGTCTTACAGCTGCTAAACCTAATCCCCCACCATTTCCTACTAAACTCAGGCTTTCCCTAAACAAAGGCACTCCCTTAGATGATGCTGGTTCTTACAGAAGGCTAGTAGGTAGATTGTTGTATCTCACCATGACCAGGCCAGACATCTCATATGCTGTGCAACACTTGAGTCAATTTGTGTCTACACCAATAGATGCCTATATGCAGGCTGCCATTCACCTGCTTAAGTACTTAAAGGGGACAATCTCCAAAGGTTTATTTTATCCTGTGCAACCTCATTTAAAGATAACTAGATTTTCATATGCTGATTAGGCTACATGCTTGATGACAAGGAGGTCTCTCATAGGGTATTGTATCTTCCTAGGACATGCTTTGGTCTCTTGGAAAACTAAGAAACAAGCTACAGTTAGTAGATCTTCTACTGAGGCAGAATATAGAAGCATGGCAGCCACAACTTGTGAATTATTGTGGTTAAGTTTTCTACTTAAGGATTTGCACATTGAAGTCAAAATGCCAATTACATTGTTCTGTGATAATAAGTCTGCACAACAGATTGCTGCCAATCCCTGCTATCATGATAGGACAAAACGCTTGGATATTGACTGTCATTTCACTAGGGACAAGATTCAAGAAGGCTTTCCACAAACAACATTCATACCCACTCAATTACAACTTGCAGATGTGATGACAAAGGCCTTGGTCAAAGAACAACACTCTTTACTTGTTGACAAGCTGGGCCTCTCAGAAGCTCCAACTTGAGGGGGGAATATAGAATATAAGGGTTACTAATGTCAACTTAGTAACTACAAGGACCAATGTTGTAAATATATTCAAAGTTAGCTAGTAGCAGTTATAGCTAGTTTCCTTGTATAAAACCTTCATCTTTTCACTGTAAATGTAATCACTTTCATTTTGATTCAATACAATCTACAATTTTCGCAGAGTCCCATACCTCACTCGAAAAAAGCAAACAACGCCTACATGCAAAGTACATACAATTTCTTTATCTTTTACCGTCTCAATTTATTTGTCAGGAGAGAGAAAACACAAAGTTTAATAAAAGTGGGGCCACTTTAATTTTCAACCACTAAAATAGAATATTCCTCCACTAGATTCTCTAGTTTTTACTAAATAAGGAAAGTGGACAATTAATTTGAGACATCCATTAAAAGGAAATATGGACAATTAAATTGAGACGGAGCGAGTATCTTTTACCATTTATTTATTTAGGAGAGATGATTTGCACAGTACTACATCCGTCCCATATTAATTATCCAGTTTAACTTTTTGTAGTCTTTCTTCTTCAACTTTGACCTTAAATATCTTTGTTTGTGTTATATAATATTTGATGAAAATTATACTAATGAAAATACATTTAAAACACAATACATTCATATATTTTGTATTAAGTATTATATAACATAAACAAAAATATTTAAGATCAAAGTTAAAGAAAAAATACTATAAAAAATCAAACCGAACAATTAATATGGGACGGAAGGAGTATAATGTGCAAGTAGTTAAACACTTAAACATAATACATACATATGGTGTAGTTGTATAATGCATAAGTTGGTATATCTCAACTAAATTTTTATGTGTGCAAATCAATTCTCTTTATTTAAAAACTAAGTATTCTAGGTACGATTAACCTAACTGCGGATAGATACTTTTTCTCTGTCGATCTTGTAACACCTTAGACCTTAGTTAAATATTTTTCATAGGAAGATTTTATTTTGGTTTTGTTTTGATCACGTAGTTGTTGTGAAAACACGTCATAGTTCCATTGAACATGTTATCATGATGAGCCACCCAAGATAGCGGCACCTATTAAACCACACCTGCCCCCACCTTCCCACATTTCCAATTTTGTTTTTTCCATTATATTTATGCTTATGGACAATTTTCATATGTAGCTAGCTAGCAAGGTCATTTTCGTAAAATAGACATGTAACCACTATATCACATTAACTTACAATATTATTAGATTGTGACATTTTTCTAGATATTTCATAACTTATTAGGTCTCATCTCAAAGCACCTAGAATCAAAGAGTTGCTAGTATTTTGAAAGCAATGCAAGACGTACAAAACGTTGGTGGTGGTGTGGGGATGTTGTTTGGTGGTGGAGAACGACGACAAGCACACCACCAGGCTGTAAAGTGTCCGAGGTGTGACTCTTTAAATACGAAATTTTGTTACTACAACAATTACAACCTTTCTCAACCGCGGTTCTATTGCAAGGGGTGTCGTCGGTATTGGACTAATGGTGGTGTGCTTCGCAACGTTCCTGTTGGTGGTGGTTGTCGTAAAAAGCGATCTAAGCAAAAGTCTAGTGTTGGTAATTCTTCCACGAGTCCGATAGTGACTACATGCATCGGCAGAACAAGAGTTTCTAATAAAGGTATGCTATACTGTTACAAATCATATTTTAGAATCACATACTTTTTTCTTTTACCATCATAATAGTCGTATAGATTGATCATTTAGACCACTTATTTATTAGTTAACTTATATTTTACAAGCAAAATGTTAGTATTTGCATGATATTCTAGAGCTACTAACTTGTACTGTTTTTCTTTGAATGTAAGATATCCACAAACGTACACCATACTCGATTTTATTTTGTTTTCATGTCTTTAACTGCTACCTAGTTACAAAACTAGACCATGTTTGTGTTTGACAATGAGCTTTTTTGGAGTGTTTAGGATCGTTTAGAATTAAGCTTTTAACTTTTAACGTGTAATATAAGGGCTGTTTGCAACTAGTGTTTGGCTTTTGAAGTGTTTAGTTTTATGTTATTTTTACATTTTATTATTACAACAATGTTATCAGCTATGTTATCAAACGTTTTTTATAAATTTAAGCCTATGTTTAACAAAAATTAATCCCTACATGTGAATGAATATAATCAGATTCAGAGAATTCAAGCAGTGATAGCTTGGCAGTAACAACTACACCGGCCCCCTTCACATTAACTGAGTCATCGCCTACGTTGTTCAGTTATCAGGAGATGCGGGACCAGTGCACCACCAAGAACAACATATTTTCGGAGATTGGGACATTAAACAGCTTAATGACCTCATCTTCCGAACATTCACCTCTAGAGTTCAATCCAACGTCTGATATTTCATCGTTCATGCAGCAAGAAGACGAAACGATCAGTAAGGTTGGATACTCAGAGTCAAGTAACGTTGGTGTCGAGGAATGTGGTTTGTTTGATGAATCTTACTGGTGGAATAATAATAATGACTATCATCAGCTTGATTATTTCCTTCCTTAACAAATGTAATTTTGATGTTGAAGAGAAGTTTAAATTAATTAGTAGAAAATTTTATAATAGTGTTTTTGTTTTTTGTTTAATTTGTTAGTTGGTTTTATCATTTTCTTGAATTCATTGCGACATGTTAGATATTTTATGATGAACATGGGGTATGATCAGGGACCAATTCTTGTCCCAAACAAGAAGGCAGGACAAAATTCAGCAAACCGTATGTTTCTTGTTAAGTTCAACTACATTGAGGTTAGATAACTATGGTTAGAATGGATCAATGATCCACTATTGGCTTGTTCTAAGCCGGCCTATCTAACTACTTTTTTAGCTTCTTGGTAGCTTTTTAATGAATATCGCCGTTCCAAAAAAGGGTAACCATGCATGGTTGCAGGTATTTGAAACTGTGATATCGACTTCATTTTTTTTGAAACACTAATCTAAAGAGTTTGGTATAAAACGCTATCTATACGCTAGATAAATACAGATGCAACAAATTCCTTCCAATCAAGATAGATATCACTTGGTGGAGAATAGCAAATGAAATAAAGGCAACAAAGGTAAATAACAGAACGAGGGAAATTGATCTTTATTGCCTGATTGTGACGAGGACTAAGAAATGGAATTTCACTTATTATTTGCGAATTGTCTTGTTGTGGACTTGTGGAAAGCTATCTTTTCGTCGCGGAAATATGAATCCCAACTTCGCCAATTTAAAATATGTTATGAACCTCTAAGATTCATTGACAACACATGGTGGTCATCTTCGCAACTACTTCAATGTTGTTGTCCAAATGACTGGGGGTTTTGGCGGTTGAGAAACGAGGTTACTCTAGGCGGGATATACTAGTCAATTCACTTCCGCCAGGGATGAAACTTGCAACCCAAAGTTCCCAACAGGGATGATACCTGTATTTTCGAAACAATAGGCGCTGCGTCTATAATTTGGCCAAACCACGGGACGATTTTTGCAATTTACCCTGATGGGAATGCAACGTACGGAGTAGAATGCAACTATCTAATACATTTAAGCTAACTAATTGATTAACTTGTATCAATGAGCTATCAATGATCTTTGAGTTGAAATTTTCATAACAAAACTGAATACAGAACAAGTTTGGAACTTGTCTACTTTATTTGAAATTGCAGGAGTTTTTTAAGAAATGCTCACCAAAATGCATGACAAACCATTAATCCAGGAAAACTATCACACATACATAATCGAGGTAACGAGTGTGATAGATGATGATTGAATCAAAAAACCGGATCATGCTATTTGTAAGTTAGTTATAATTAGGAGAGGATTACGCGTAACATACTTGGTGGTATATTAAAGTTCTATGAAAAAAATCCAAAACCATACGTCCGGGGCTTTACTAGCTAGCTAGCCCAATAAATGTATTCTTCTTACAAAGATTTTGACAATAGTTGTTTCATGAAACTATACAAAAGCCGAGTACACTGCTAAGTTATACTTTCAATTCATAAGACGAATATAAGTCTAGTGTTTTTTGCTATTTTGAAGATATCTAGCATCCCGATTTGGCGATTAACTATCTTGACATACTTTGAGGCATAATAGAAGACTGTGCTGAAAGGAAACATAAAACACAAAAGAATGAAGCTTGAAAAGTTAGTTTTGGAGCACCATAATCCGTTTTTGGTAACACCACATGTACATAAAGAATTCAACTACCAATCCATCTATAGGAATGTTTTATGATTTCACATGATCGAGTTCACATGCAATTATCGTGTCTTCTTGATCATCACGTCAAGAACTTAACATCTTATAGCTTATGTACTGAATATTTAATGCCTCATGTGCGATTGAGTGTTCATTTAGGTGATATATAGTTTCTATTAGTCATGAATGCATTATCTCATGACAAAATAAAGAGTTCTTGATGACAAATTTAGTTTCTTAAAGATTCAAATCAAGCGTAAAAATGGGTTATAGAGGCATTGGCAAAGCCCAAAGAGCCTTACATGTGCGATTTTCCACCCGTCTGATTTTTGCTAGATAATAAGAGTTCACAATTGTAACTGAATTATCATATGTTTAATATTTAACCAAAATATAAATCTGTACCTAAACTTATCAATCAATTGGTGAAGTTTTCAAGAGTTTCAATCTCTAATGAGATTTAGTTTGCACTCAACATTTTTTTTTTTTTTTTTTTTTGAACAGCGAACTTTATAAAAGAAGAAAAAAGTCTAGCAAAGAACTAGACTAATACAAATATAGGGGGCTTTGAAGCCACTCAACCCAATTAATACAAAATTTTGGGTTTCAATACTTTAACCAATTAAAAGAATACAAAATAATGTTATCAACTAAGGCCATGTTTCTTTTTTTTTATTAGTGGAAAGAACATGGGGACCACTCATTTAATAATATTTGTTTTAGAAATTGGGCCCACTTAATCCCTTAACACGTCTGTACCAATAGAGAAAGAATTGTGTCATCCTCCACAATCAGATGAACTAAGGAACGTGGGACCCATATTACTCTTAGCTAAGAGAAAAAAATAAACACACCCTAAGTCTCTTTTCCGCATCTTCCCCGAATAAAAAACGACTGAATTTCGATATCTCCATAGGAACCAACACGTCGAAACACCTATAACCTCGAGATTGACTTTACGATTTCGGACGTTAGCATTCCGATCACACCAATCTAGCCATTCGGATAAATCATTCATATCCCTCGTAGAAAATGGCACCAATTATATACCCTCGACCAAACCTCCCTTGCTAACGTACACGTGAATAGAACATGAGATATCGATTCCATTGAAACTCCGCATACAGGACACATAATAGATGCGATTTCGATCCCTTTGCGGGATAGATTATAACACGTTGGCAACTTGTCTAATCTAGCTCGCCACATAAATATGTTTACTTTCCTGAGCAACGAAGAGCACCATCTAGTGGCTATATTTGAACCTAACAAAGTCTGGTTATCAATATATTTTCTTGTAATGCCAACTGCGAACATACCTTGGGTGTCAATATCCCACCAAAGCTTATCTTGACCTTCATGGAGAGCTACATTCAAGACCGCTTCAGTAAGCAATTGTAATTGTTGATGCTCAGCTCCCCCTCTAACATCACGACGCCAGTCCCACCACCAATGACCATTAATCCACCGATGTCGAACCAAACAATTTTGATCATTTTCTAGCCTGAAAAGACGAGGCAAGCGGGTAGACAAGGGTTGATCATCTAACCAAGTATCTGTAACACCCCCTACTTTGTTTTGTGGCAGCGGAAAAGTAATTAGGGTGTTACGATGAGGATCAAAGTTAAAATCTCAGAAAACGGTCCGGAAGAGGCGTTTTGGAAGTTATATGTCATTCAAAATCATATTTTTGATATAAAGATGAAATATCCGTTTTGAAAATCCCGCTAAAAAAGTATGATAATTTGGGAGGAATGACATATTTGATTTTATACCATTTTATTTATCAGAGTATATGATGCCCGCTCCGTGTCTTGTCCTGCTTCGTTAATTACCTGAGATAAACATGCTTAAAATGTCAACACAATGGTTGGTGAGTTCGTAGAGTTTAATAGAAAGTAACTTTCTTTCAATAAATTCAAGAGGTGTACAGTGATAGTCGAAATAAATACTAGTACTTCATGAAGTAAATGACAAGTTGCGTTGGATAAAAATCCACAAGTAAATCATTTATGAACTCAGATGATCATAAGTTTCAAGTTTTAAATGAAAATGAGCTTCGTTGTCATACGCTCGAAATGCAATGATGGGTCAACTTTTAAAAGTAACAATATATCAAACATTGAGCTGTTTTTATCATAAGATACAACTAAGTCACATATGATAACAGTTAAGCTCCAAGTACAGGATACATAATCCAAACACATAGTGAAAACAATAGTATAAAGTCTGAAGTCTATCAGTGTGGAGTGGTGGTTTACTAAATACAGCTGTATCAAAATATATATGAAGACATATATATTCATAAAGTTATATTGCCCTAAGCCTCATGACACGCAAAACGTTAACAAGGTACCGTAAAACGGCGGTGTCCACATCAGGGTACTGATGGGTTTTGCCCTCGTGTAATAGGTGATTTTGCCAATTCTTATTTTTCTCAAATATAGTGTATCGCGACTAAATACGACTAACCATAAGGCATTCCGTCAAAGTATTTAGTGGGATAGGTCGTCAGCCTCTAACAGGTTTCGAAGCTGTTCACTATATTCCCGCTCACCGCAGTGATTAATGGCTCATGATCGAGGGACTTTATGGCAATATAGTAAACTTAGGCAATATAGGTTTCAGGGGTTCATAGAATATGCGTACTTTATTCTTGGCAATTATTTCCAGTGAAATGTAGAAATATCATAGTAAAGTTAACTGTACATTCAATTACTATATGAATGCCTATAATGAGTCTCCGTATCATGTTACAACAAGTAGTTTGAAAATGTTATTTTTCAACACAGTGTTTCAGCTAAGTAAGCAATTTGCAAGTATAACAAGAATATATCCCTTCCAAAAGGTGATTCAAAACATGTAAAGCATAGTTGATGATTTTGAGTAAATCATGAGAATTTTCAAAGTATAAAAGTAAACTTAAAATAGTTGAAGCATGTATCTCCCCCAAAAGAGTTATTAAAACAAGTATTAAAAGTAGGGGCCACGACTCACCTGGAGTGTATCTGACAAGATGGAATTATAAGATCAAGTAAGGCTTATGATCACGGAAACGTCCTCAATACGAGACCTGAATATGAGGGAAGTCTAAGATTCTGACTTACTACTAACAATGAGTGTGAAAGTGAGAAATCGTATAACGATTGGATGATATGAGTGTGATATGCTTAAATATACTATTATCTTGACTCTTATGTCAATTGACTCAAAATATTACTTCCTCAAAATATGATGAAATGATATGCAAGTGAAGTCGTTAAATTTCTAATAAATAACGAAAATTAAATAATACATAACTAAAATGTATAAAAATGCATATGAAGTGATGGAATGATGAAAAATGGAAAATGAAATAAGAATGTCAAGTGTATTCAGTAGGTCCTTGTCCTTTTCCAGATTTTATACTTTCACCCTAACTGCGATTGCGTCACACCGTTAGTCCTTCGTTAGGTCCATAGTCCATAAATAGTTCAATATTTGTCCAAGAATACAAATGAGGCTTGGTATTCAATAATATGTCAATTTATACCATATATGTTCTGTTTTCACAGCTTCAGTCCACACAGTTCTCGGTTTGGCAGTTTTAGTCCTTCTAGTCAATGTGCGTTACATTCTTAGTCCAATAGTGTCAAAAAGGTAAGGAAAAGGTGGGCGACTTTTTCTAAGGTCTATTTAAGTTAAATTCAACTTATTTTAACTGCTTATTTGGTCGTTAGCTTATTTTTCATATTAATGGGCCTTTAACGAGCCATAACTCTAAGCCCAATAATATTTTTAGTTCGTGGGTTTTTGAGGGGGTTTGGTATATCAAAAGTGCTTATTTCATCATTTTATTTCACATATGAAAGTGCCAAAAGCCAGCTTATTCGTAGCTTATAAAAACAGTGAGTTGGGCCTAAAGGTCCAAAACGTTATTTTAAGAGTTTTGCAAAAACAGTTTTTGCGATACACTTTGGCTATTTTAAAGGGTCATAACGTGAGTATCTTTACAAGATGTTTATATGAAAAGTGTAGCTTGTCATGTTGTTTAACAGATCGTATAAAAATAGGACATGTTTATTTATTCAAATTGTGAGTTAATGAATGCTTTACTAGGCGACTTGGACTGTTTTATGCGCACTAAACACTTAGAATGTATCTAGATTTTTTCAGTTTAAGTCTTAACGTGTGACATATTATGTTTATGCGTTTCAATTGGGTCGTTTTTGAGGGTCAAATTTTGATTATTTCTATAATTCGTTTATACAAAAATGGTAGCTAGTTATGTCATCTATCAGGTCGTATAAGGTAAGGACGTGGTCGTTTGGTTGGTTCGTGAGTTATGGTGTTGGTTTTAAGGCTAATTGAACTGTTTTAAATGTACAAAATAAAATACTTTCCTAGTGTTCTTCAACTAAATTTTTATATACGTGTGATGTTTAGAGATTAATTATATAAGGTTCGAATGATGCATGATACGAAATGTTTAAACGTGAGTGGTGTGTGTGGGATGGCTGCTGAGGCTTCCAAGATGGAGACTCGTCATTTTACGTGCTTTACTCTAATGAAAATGCATGGAATGATATTTTAGATGTGAAAGTGGGTTGTGAGGTGACCTCTAAACCTTCCTCAGTGGAGGTTCGTCACTTCTTGGTGGGTTACTAGAATAACGAATGTAAGTAAGTTGTGACTATCTAATGTTCGAATGAAATGAGAAAACATGCATGCTGTGAATTGTGTACGTGAGAAATGAAAGTAAGGGGGTTACATGATACTTACAGCACCTCTTAAAGGTGGTGAAGACGCAGTGATGTTCAAATGATAACATAAGGACGAAAGCAGTATGCTTAGGCAAGCACGAATACGCTTCACGTATTCCTTTTCTTTACCCGATTGCTTCCCAGTTAGAGACCAGAGATGTTCTAAGATTTTAAGGTTATAGGTGAGGGTGAAAGAAGTGTAAGAGGAGTGGTGTAGGCTGCCAAATGTATGGTAGTATATATATAGAGATAGATTTACACACGTTTCCTTGACTTATTGACTTTCAACTCCAATCATTGATGGCTACTGTGGATGGGAGGACACATAAGTTGGTTTACTGACAATACAAGATTTTGGATAGATATGTGTCTTGGTAAAATCTTATCTTTTGTTGTTGAGGTATATATATACACACATTTGTATTCTAGCGAGCTCAAAACATGATGCCAACGTACCACATTGGTCTTCTGTTGTTCCAGCCTTGTTTTACACATTCATTTATGTTAGAAATAACATTAGAAAGTCGTAGGAAAAATCGGGGAATGATTTGGTTAAGTTTTGTGGCTTTTATGTGTGTCGCATTAGGTGAAATGGGACAAACCTTTTGGTGTTCAAAGTCATAGTAAATCATGACATATCATTCTGAAAATTGGCACAAGACTAGTCCAGTGGGTGATGAACAAGGTGGAGCAAAATATGGGTATGTCGTGTTTAAGAATAATGAGAACGAGTCGCGTTTTTGGAGGTGGTGTGGGATTGAATTTACATGAAATAACAAAACTGGAATTTGGTTTCGGGGTTGGGCCTGGAGTCTGTGGGGTGTGAGGTGGTAGTGGGCTGAACTTATGGCTTGGCCCGATTGGAGGTGATTGGTTAGGAGAAATTGTAGTTAGTGGAATTTAGATATAATTAGTGTTTAGGAATGTGTAATTAGTGAAATGTGATTTGTGTACATCTTTATTAGTATTAGTCATAATTAGTGAAATTTGATTTTAGTTAAAATGGTGATTTGTGGATTATAAGTATGTCTTCGAAATACATGTCGTGACTAGTGTCGTTATTTGGTGATTCTCGTGATGACGTGATCTTGTTGGAATAATATAAAAAGAAAATTTTTAAATTCTTCCGTAAAAATGGGATCTATTAAACAGTAACTCAAGGTTATCACTAATTAATGAGAATTATTACAATGGATTTTTGCAGTGTCTTACATTTTCCACCCCTCAATTTTGAACTTCGTCCCGAAGTTCAGCCCGATGATAGGTGTTGAAAAATGTGGTGTTCAGGGATGAGAGTTTATGGAAGAATGTTGTCGAGAGATTCTTATTTGAATATCAAGGAGACGAGATCCAACTAGATTTATTCGTACTAGACGAAATGAATTTGAATGTTTGGTCAACTAATGAATTCATAGACTGTGATTAGTGAAATAACGGTAAAAAATGGGGAGTATTTAACGCTTAATGTTCAGTGTTCTAGCGGTCGAGAATAATGGAATTTTTAATGGTAGTGATTTGTAACTTAATGGTTGTGAATAGTAAAATGACGGCTATTTTTCCCTAGTTATACCCTATTTACTTTCCCCTTTTTCTTTCCCCACTTTACCTTTTTCACTCCATCTCTCCCAAAAAATAATAATGCCGCCGTTCGCCATTCTTTTCGCAACTGTGTTCATCGTCCTTGCCGCCGCTTGTTTGGCTCTCTTCCCCGGCGAAGATTCTGACCACTTGATCGGGATCTTGTTGGTTGTCGTACCCCTCACAATCCTAGCCGTTGTTGTGGATAAGTTTTGGGGGTAATAGTTTTTAAGCTAGTGTTGTTTGTAATGGGTCTTTGTTGTGTTTCTATGTAACCTTTAATAAGTGTGGAATAAAACTCATTTACCTTTATGTTTACAAATTAGTCTCGTTGTGGCTTCTAATATTTTGTTGCATTTACGACGCAGAATAATCAAGGTGATTCATCCTGTGGTGGCTCTTGCTATCGTTGGGTTGGTGGTGGTTTTTGTTGCTATGGTAGGCCAACCTATTGAAGATTCTATGCCTTTTATTGTGTTCATTGTATTATTAGCACTTCCGATGTTAATCATCTCGCTATGTATTAATTTTCGTGGTTTTTAATAAAATTTATGTTATTTGTGTTTGCCACATATTGTTGTGAATTCTTATAGTTTTTAAATTCGAACTTTTCTAGACTTCTTATAATAAAGTAATAGGTAATAAGTGTAGATCTTACTGGGGTTGATTTATGAACAATTTATTTTGTCTCGAGATTCTGTCTTTGAATGAAAATTGTTATTAAAGACTTTGAAAAGATAACTGTTCCATTCATGACATGATTCTTCCTAAATTATACATAGGTAGCTAGGCTATGTATAATTGAGGACCAAATGATGTGATGCTTGGTTCAGTTACTATGATATTTATGTTTCTTCAAGGAATTTTATATGGTTCAATTATAATGGTTCCGTCACAAAGTCGGACACCCTCTGAATATTTTCAAAAGGATTAGAAAGTTTTTGTTCATATTCCGAGGATAAGTCAGGAATTTCTAAAGTGATACTAGGATATCTTTGGTATAAACTTAGGTTTTAGATGAAAGTTTCTTACAATGTGGTATTAGTCAACTGTTTGATCAGACATGGTGTTTAGTCAAATTCCCAAGGTGATATCAAGGTATTGTTACATATCAACTATGAATAGGGAAAGTGGAGTAGAGATGGAAATAGACGTAGATTACGACGATTACGGAAATATTACAAGGTAGAGATTCATACGGTAGAAAGATAGTTGTTGCACTTAGGTTACATCCATCATACCTAAGGCAAAGTACATAAGAAAATACAATTTAGAAAATCTTAAACTAGGGTTTATTTTTATTACAGCAGGAATTTATTCTTCTGCTTCAACATAGGTGTCATTTCTCGACACTATTTGGGGTCTTTTAACAAGTCTTCATTCTCTTGCATCAATCTTGGCCTTCCAATTGGCATTGTAGTTTGGGCAATGACTCTTGTAATGCCCCATTCCACCACATCCGTGGCATTTTATGGACGATGGTTGTTCCCTTCCGTTCATAGCTTTGCAATCTCTGGTCTTGTGGCCTATTTTCTGGCACTTCCCGCATTTTGCAATGCATTGTCCGGTATGATGCATCTTGCATCTCTGACACAGAGGCTGCTTCCAATGGTAGTTGTCCTCAATAGTAAGGGTTGTTATGTTGTTCTCTCCAACTTCTTGTCTGGACCTTTGTTGGCGATGGTAGTCGATGCGATCTTGTAGGTGATTGTGGGTACAGATGTTGTTGTGAAATTCGCATTCGTTGATGATAAAGGTTCTTTTCTCCTCGAGTTTTTCGCTTTTGGTTAATTTTCTTAAGTGCAAAATCTTGCTTAATTCTTTGGGCACATGTGCGGATAGGTTTATTCATCTTTCTTGAATCCTTTAGGCGAACTGGCCTACGTCCCATGAAACTTTCATGTTTATGTCTACAAGGTATAGCCATCCTTCTTTCTTTCCTGGCTATGTCGTTGTCTCTCGGATGAACTATTGTAGTCACTTCGTGTACCATTGTAACGATATTGTTTTCAAATTCCCCGATGGTTTTAGGAATCATGGTTGTGGTAAGTGCTGAGGGGGTATGGGTGTTGCTCATGTTGGCCATCTTCAATGACTACAACAAGAAACACTGATTTAGTATTCACTTTATCATTAGAATAATTTCAAATAATAAAGTATTTGCATATTATTGCTAACAATGTGATCTCAATACAAAAATCAAAACCAACTGAGGATCATAGAAATACGATGTGTCTGGGTAGCATCGTAAAATAATCATCTCTTGATACGGGATTGCTAAGGAACAAACGGATTCATCTACAAAAGCTGAAGTTCAACAACTTTCTCTTTATTCATCAAGTTCTCTTTTGAAAATTTGTTCTTGGAATTCTATGGTTTATTGTTTAGTTGTGGTATATTTGATGTACAATCACCGACAATGTCATAGTAAGTTTGAATACAATTATCAAAATTGACATAACTCTAATAACTTGTTTGATTGATTTTTGCAAAACAACCAACACAAGGTCTTTTATTAATGTCTCATTGATTCACGTGGAGTTATTTGTTTACCTAAGAGAGTAACAAATGGCGAGGTTTTGCATGGCTCTTTGCACTTATAGCATTATAATAGGGCTTGGTGGGAGGAATTTGTTTACAACAGAAAGATATAATGGAAAAAGACTGTCATAGCTTAAAAGTCGATTACAATTTCTGAGAGTTACAGAATTATTGCGAAATACATGGAATACTAACCAAAACTGTTTGGTTTATTGAGAACAACAACGATACTTAAGATTAGTTACGTCTCTGACGTAAACATCTAACTTCTGCCTCAAGATCCAGTTGTGCAGCTTCCATGGTTGAGAAACGTTCCTGGCACGCATTCATCTGATTAGCCAACATGTTTTCCAAGGCTGCAATCTTTTGGCTTTGGATTCTTGCTGTGTCTCTAGCCAACCATAATGCTCTTTCAATGTCTTCAATCCAAATGTGTGTTTGGGTATGGCCTCTACCCTAAACAGCGGGTTCTGGCATCCAAGTTTCTAAGTTCCTGTTCGTAATAGTCCTTCATGTTACCAACATTTATTCCTAAACCAAACACTTCTCGTCTTTCAGCATCTGTCCTCTCGAACAGGGTGTCAATGTTACGATCATACCATTCGAATCGTAATGGGTGTAACTCTTTTAGCTGTTCAGTGTGAGCGTCTAGTATGCTGGTGTGTTGGTAAAGACGAGTCCATATGGAGTCACGGGTGTCTACATTGTAGTCAAGAGAATTGGGTGAGGATACATTGTCTGGGATATCTGGCATGGAGAAATCTAAGGTGTTAGGTAAGGGTGAATTTAGCTCGATCTTCTTCCAAGTCATTTCTTGGTGTGAACTCTCTCCAAATTCAAATGTTGGTTGACCACCAATCAAATCTTCATCTAAATAGGATTCGGTTGCTCTCCTAAGTTTCTGATGTGGAGGTGAGTGAGTAGGTGATGACGGAGGTGATTTCTGAGTGAGTTCTATGTCGGGCTGAGGTTGTGACATTTGTATATAAGGATCTTCAGTATCTGGTGCAATTTGGTATGTAGGTGACGCATGGGTAGTACGAGGGACAGTCTTGGTGATATCGACTAGTTTGGAAGACATGGTACTGTAGCAATCGAAAATAATAATTATGAATATTCATACGTTTAAGGTGTAACATTGAGTGTGAAATAATACGGTGTGTAATGTGTGAAGAGTAAACATTAAGCATGTAAAGATTAGTGCAAAATAATCTTAATAGGTAATGTATTGAGCACGACAGTCTGTAGACACGAAAGGCATAAGGTGATATGGTGTAAAATCATTTATTTTGAAAATATAGTTATAGTTCAATGTTTTAAAACATTTGATTCTCTATAACCTGTGGCTCTGATGCCAATCTGTAACACCCTCTAATTTGTTTTGTGGCAGCGGAAAAGTAATTAGGGTGTTACATGAGGATCGAAGTTAAAATCTCAGAAAACGGTCCGGAAGAGGCGTTTTGGAAGTTATATGTCATTCAAAATCATATTTTTGATATAAAGATGAAATATCCGTTTTGAAAATCCCGCTAAAAAGGTATGATAATTTGGGAGGAATGACATATTTGATTTTACACCATTTTATTTATCAGAGTATATGATGCCCACTCCGTGTCTTGTCCTGCTTCGTTAATTACCTGAGATAAACATGCTTAAAATGTCAACACAATGGTTGGTGAGTTCGTGGAGTTTAATAGAAAGTAACTTTCTTTCAATAAATTCAAGAGGTGTACAGTGATAGTTGAAATAAATACTAGTACTTCATGAAGTAAATGACAAGTTGCATTGGGTAAAAATCCACAAGTAAATCATTTATGAACTCAGATGATCATAAGTTTCAAGTTTTAAATGAAAATGAGCTTCGTTGTCATACGCTCGAAATGCAATGATGGGTCAACTTTTAAAAGTAACAATATATCAAACATTGAGCTGTTTTTATCATAAGATACAACTAAGTCACATATGATAACAGTTAAGCTCCAAGTACAGGATACATAATCCAAAAAATAGTGAAAACAATAGTATAAAGTCTGAAGTCTATCAGTGTGGAGTGGTGGTTTACTAAATACAGCTGTATCAAAATATATATGAAGACATATATATTCATAAAGTTATATTGCCCTAAGCCTCATGACACGCAAAACGTTAACAAGGTACCGTAAAACGGCGGTGTCCACATCAGGGTACTGATGGGTTTTGCCCTCGTGTAATAGGTGATTTTGCCAATTCTTATTTTTCTCAAATATAGTGTATCGCGACTAAATACGACTAACCATAAGGCATTCCGTCAAAGTATTTAGTGGGATAGGTCGTCAGCCTCTAACAGGTTTCGAAGCTGTTCACTATATTCGCGCTCACCGCAGTGATTAATGGCTCATGATCGAGGGACTTTATGGCAATATAGTAAACTTAGGCAATATAGGTTTCAGGGGTTCATAGAATATGCGTACTTTATTCTTGGCAATTATTTCCAGTGAAATGTAGAAATATCATAGTAAAGTTAACTGTACATTCAATTACTATATGAATGCCTATAATGAGTCTCCGTATCATGTTACAACAAGTAGTTTGAAATGTTATTTTTAACACAGTGTTTCAGCTAAGTAAGCAATTTGCAAGTATAACAAGAATATATCCCTTCCAAAAGGTGATTCAAAACATGTAAAGCATAGTTGATGATTTTGAGTAAATCATGAGAGTTTTCAAAGTATAAAAGTAAACTTAAAATAGTTGAAGCATGTATCTCCCCCAAAAGAGTTATTAAAACAAGTATTAAAAGTAGGGGCCACGACTCACCTGGAGTGTATCTGACAAGATGGAATTATAAGATCAAGTAAGGCTTATGATCACGGAAACGTCCTCAATACGAGACCTGAATATGAGGGAAGTCTAAGATTCTGACTTACTACTAACAATGAGTGTGAAAGTGAGAAATCGTATAACGATTGGATGATATGAGTGTGATATGCTTAAATATACTATTATCTTGACTCTTATGTCAATTGATCAAAATATTACTTCCTCAAAATATGATGAAATGATATGCAAGTGAAGTCGTTAAATTTCTAATAAATAACGAAAATTAAATAATACATAACTAAAATGTATAAAAATGCATATGAAGTGATGGAATGATGAAAAATGGAAAATGAAATAAGAATGTCAAGTGTATTCAGTAGGTCCTTGTCCTTTTCCAGATTTTATACTTTCACCCTAACTGCGATTGCGTCACACCGTTAGTCCTTTGTTAGGTCCATAGTCCATAAATAGTCCAATATTTGTCCAAGAATACAAATGAGGCTTGGTGTTCAATAATATGTCAATTTATACCATATATGTTCTGTTTTCACAGTTTCAGTCCACACAGTTCTCGGTTTGGCAGTTTCAGTCCTTCTAGTCAATGTGCGTTACATTCTTAGTCCAATAGTGTCAAAAAGGTAAGGAAAAGGTGGGCGACTTTTTCTAAGGTCTATTTAAGTTCAATACAACTTATTTTAACTTCTTATTTCGTCGTTAGCTTATTTTTCATATTGATGGGCCTTTAACGAGCCATAACTCTAAGCCCAATAATATTTTTAGTTCGTGGGTTTTTGAGGGGGTTTGGTATATCAAAAGTGCTTATTTCATCATTTTATTTCACATATGAAAGTGCCAAAAGCCAGCTTATTCGTAGCTTATAAAAACAGTGAGTTGGGCCTAAAGGTCCAAAACGTTATTTTAAGAGTTTTGCAAAAACAGTTTTTGCGATACACTTTGGCTATTTTAAAGGGTCATAACGTGAGTATCTTTACAAGATGTTTATATGAAAAGTGTAGCTTGTCATGTTGTTTAACAGATCATATAAAAATAGGACATGTTTATTTATTCGAATTGTGAGTTAATGAATGCTTTACTAGGCGACTTGGACTGTTTTATGCGCACTAAACACTTAGAATGTATCTAGCGTTTTTCAGTTTAAGTCTTAACGTGTGACATATTATGTTTATGCGTTTCACTTGGGTCATTTTTGAGGGTCAAATTTCAAGTATTTCTATAAGTCGTTTATACAAAAATGGTAGCTAGTTATGTCATCTATCAGGTCGTATAAGGTAAGGACGTGGTCGTTTGGTTGGTTCGTGAGTTATGGTGTTGTTTTTAAGGCTACTTGAACTGTTTTAAATGTACAAAACAAAATACTTTCCTAGTGTTCTTCAACTAAATTTTTATATACGTGTGATGTTTAGAGATTAATTATATAAGGTTCGAATGATGCATGATACGAAATGTTTAAACGTGAGTGGTGTGTGTGGGATGGCTGCTGAGGCTTCCAAGATGGAGACTCGTCATTTTACGTGCTTTACTCTAAAGAAAATGCATGGAATGATATTTTAGATGTGAAAGTGGGTTGTGAGGTGACCTCTAAACCTTCCTCAGTGGAGGTTCGTCACTTCTTGGTGGGTTACTAGAATAACGAATGTAAGTAAGTTGTGACTATCAAATGTTCGAATGAAATGAGAAAACATGCATGCTGTGAATTGTGTACGTGAGAAATGAAAGTAAGGGGGTTACAGGATACTTACAGCACCTCTTAAAGGTGGTGAAGACGCAGTGATGTTCAAATGATAACACAAGGACGAAAGCAGTATGCTTAGGCAAGCACGAATACGCTTCACGTATTCCTTTTCTTTACCCGATTGCTTCCCAGTTAGAGACCAGAGATGTTCTAAGATTTTAAGGTTATAGGTGAGGGTGAAAGAAGTGTAAGAGGAGTGGTGTAGGCTGCCAAATGTATGGTAGTATATATATAGAGATAGATTTACACACGTTTCCTTGACTTATTGACTTTCAACTCCAATCATTGATGGCTACTGTGGATGGGAGGACACATAAGTTGGTTTACTGACAATACAAGATTTTGGATAGATATGGGTCTTGGTAAAATCTTATCTTTTGTTGTTGAGGTATATATATACACACATTTGTATTCTAGCGAGCTCAAAACATGATGCCAACGTACCACATTGGTCTTCTACTGTTCCAGCCTTGTTTTACACATTATTTATGTTAGAAATAACATTAGAAAGTCGTAGGAAAAATCGGGGAATGATTTGGTTAAGTTTTGTGGCTTTTATGTGTGTCGCATTAGGTGAAATGGGACAAACCTTTTGGTGTTCAAAGTCATAGTAAATCATGACATATCATTCTAAAAATTGGCACAAGACTAGTCCAGTGGGTGATGAACAAGGTGGAGCAAAATATGGGTATGTCGTGTTTAAGAATAATGAGAACGAGTCGCGTTTTTGGAGGTGGTGTGGGATTGAATTTACATGAAATAACAAAACTGGAATTTGGTTTCGGGGTTGGGCCTGGAGTCTGTGGGGCGTGAGGTGGTGGTGGGCTGAGCTTATGGCTTGGCCCGATTGGAGGTGATTGGTTAGGAGAAATTGTAGTTAGTGGAATTTAGATATAATTAGTGTTTAGGAATGTGTAATTAGTGAAATGTGATTTGTGTACATCTTTATTAGTATTAGTCATAATTAGTGAAATTTGATTTTAGTTAAAATGGTGATTTG
Source organism: Artemisia tridentata subsp. tridentata (assembly GCA_021014915.2). Taxonomy (NCBI): domain Eukaryota; kingdom Viridiplantae; phylum Streptophyta; class Magnoliopsida; order Asterales; family Asteraceae; genus Artemisia; species Artemisia tridentata. Next base: position 89,035,297 of record CP139504.1, read on the forward strand.
TGGATTATAAGTATGCCTTCGAAATACATGTCGTGACTAGTGTCGTTATTTGGTGATTCTCGTGATGACGTGATCTTGTTGGAATAATATAAAAAGAAAATTTTTAAATTCTTCCGTAAAAATGGGATCTATTAAACAGTAACTCAAGGTTATCACTAATTAATGAGAATTATTACAATGGATTTTTGCAGTGTCTTTCAGTATCCTTCCAGAACCGCACCTTGTCACCACTAACAAGATTGTACCGCAACGTATGACGAGCAAATATATGTTTGTCATGCAAATAGTTTACCGATCCAATAATATGAGCCCAAGTACCTGTTTTCACCCTACTAACCTCTCTGGTATCCAACCCTCCGTATTCCCCATGAATAGCTTTTATGACATTACACCATAAAGCTCCATCTTGATTAAAAAAACGCCATATCCATTTTTGTAATAATGCTAAATTAAACGACGCCAAACTACCAATACCCAAACCACCTCTTTCCTTCTCGGCAATAACCTTCTCCCACGCCACCCATGTTAGCTTTTTCTTGTCCTCCTGACTACCCCAAAAAAAATTTGAACGGATTTGCTCCAAAAATTTTAACACACCTTCCGGGACTCGAAACAAGGACATATAATAAATACCCAAACTCCCAAGCACCGACTTTATAAGGGTAAACCGACCACCTACAGAAAGCATATTTACCTTCCATGTAGAGAGGCGATCTTTAAACCTTTGAACAATACTATCCCACCGCCCCTTAGATGCCATGCTCGCCCCAATCGTGATTCCTAGATAATTAAATGGCAGGTAGCCCGCTGCACAACCGGTGGAAACTGCCATATTTGTGATCTCGTCTACCGACACTCCCACCCCATACATGTTTGACTTCCCGATATTGATCTTCAAACCTGATGAATTATAAAATTCGTGCAACACGTCTAGGATGCCATCAACATCTCTAGCTGTCCATTCAGTTAGAAACACGACATCATCTGCATAGAACAAATGTGAAACCTTTAATCTATTCACACCAATGGATGCCCCTGAAATTTTGTTATCTTCTATCGCCTTTTGAATTGCTAAATGTAACCCTTCCATTGCTAAAATAAACAAAAAAGGAGACAACGGGTCCCCCTGGCGAAGACCCCGATGCAAAGCAATTTCATCCGTTGGGCTACCATTTACGAGAACTGACACTCTAGCTGAAACAAGACATTCCCGAATCCAGGATCTCCATTTTTGCCCGAACCCAAATTGCTCCATCACGTGGTCTAAATATTCCCAACACAAAGAGTCGTACGCCTTTTCAAAATCAACTTTAAATATCATTAGTTTCTTCCTCTTTAATTTATACCATTCAATCACCTCACTTACCATTAGCGGCCCATCTAGAATTTTCCTCCCTTTAACAAACGCTGACTGTTCACTACTTACTAGACTTCCAACCACTTTCGCCAATCTTAGAGCTAACAACTTTGCAATAATCTTATACTGAACACCAAGCAATGAAATGGGACGATAATCTTTAACAAACATGGGATTAGATACCTTTGGGATCAACGTAATAAAAGACGCATTACATCCTATCGGGATATTACTATTTTGACAAAATTCCATCACAACTCTAAATATGTCTTATTTCATGATCTATTAATACTTCTTCACGAACTTGAAGGAGTAACCATCCGGACCCGGAGATTTATCACTTCCACATTGCCACACCGCATACTTTATTTCGTCAATTGTAACCGGCCTTTCTAATTCTTCAATTTCCTCGGCAGTAAGTTGATTATAGCAAGACTGAGGCAAGTTTGGGGTATGAAACTGACCTGCCTGAAACTTGTCACGATAAAACTCCAGAAATGTCCTCTTTACCAGCTCAGGATCCGTGCACCATTCTCCATCATGCATAATTCCATGAACCATTTGCAACCTTCGACGTTGTTTCAACAACCCATGAAAGAATGCTGAGTTTTCATCGCCTTCAATGTCCCATTTAACCTTTGCTTTTTGGGCTGCATCTAGAGCATCAATTCTGTCAAGCTCTGCCAACTCTTTTATCCAGACTGCTCGATTTTGAACCTCTTCAACATTAGCCATCTGATCATCCATTTTCTTTTCAATCATAAGAATGTCTTCACACAACTTTTTTCATGTACATATCTTGGCTTCTTTGAACTCTCTATGCCACAATTTAAGGCTTCCTTTAACATGCTTCAATTTGTTTTTGAGATCAACACAAGCATCACCTTGATTATTTGCAAAATTGTTATAACTTTCAAGAACGACCTCATGAAACCCGGGCACTTCAAACCAAGAATGGAATATACGAAACGGGACTGGTCCGTAGTCTACCTTCTGTTTGCGCAGTAAAATAGGCGAGTGATCAGACCATGTACGGTCTAAAGCCACCACCGACATCTCCGGATGTTCACTAATAATACTTTCGGAGATTAAAAACCGATCAAGCTTACTCATTTTTTACCCGGACTTGTTCATCCAAGTAAATTTTCGACCACCAATTGGTAAGTCTACTAATTCTGTATCATTAATAAATTCATTGAATAACGCAGCCCCATGAGGATCAAACACCGACCCGCACCTTTCTGATTCCTCCCTGACTTCGTTAAAGTCCCCGAACACAATAAAGAAACCATCTTTAGACCGTATAATCTGTTTTATTTCATACCATAACCGAGATCTCGCACTTAAGTCTTGTGGAGCATATATGTTAATGACGACACATCTTTGATTCACACCCAACAACTTACCATCCACCACAACATAATTTTCACCACATTGGATATTAGATTTAACTAAAGTACCAGTATCCCACATCGAAACGATTCCTCCAGAATGACCTCGAGCTGAACTACACGCAAAATCAAATTGGAAATTTCCCCACATTGATTTCAAATTAAGCATATTAACCTGCGACATTATTGTTTCCTGAACCCCCAAGAACGTTACACCATATTGATAACATAGGTTTTTAATCCATGTTCGTTTCGCCCTACTACCAATCCCCCTCGCATTAATGGATAGTAAGTTCATCGGTAACCATCTTCACACCCTTTCTTCTATCACTGCTCGAACTAAGAGATCTTATCCTTCTCTTGCTTCCAAAACTAGTGCCACATCTAGAATGAAACCGGTTAGGACAACACATTTTCTTCTGTCTACTACCTTCATCAACAATTTGTGTCCCATTTTTCTTCTCATATTTTAAAAACTCAAACCCTGGTGGGCAACTACCAAGATCTGAGTCATTTGAGCTCGTATCCCCGTCGTTTAGTTTCATAGTATTCATTTTTGTAGCCTTCTCCTCTTCTTGTCGTACATCATTTTGACTCCCGTTATCGCATAAATTATCTTTGATTGAACAATCACTTATATCTTGTGTTGTTTCTTTACAATTGACGGATGCTTCTTCTTTCTGTGGTTCCACTTGCTTATTTTCATTAACATACATTTCCAAGTCATCTTCCATATCTACTTCTTCACTCCCATCCACACTTAAATTAGAATCACTTTCCTCATTTTGCTTTTTAATATCAATGGACCATAAACCGGCCTCACGAATCCTGACCATATAGGACACCCCTGCCACCACAACATTAATCACCTCTGATATGATGCTCTTGTGAGACGTACGTATACAAAGACGTCCACAACTCACATTTTCTCCAGAATCGTCATCAAAGAACATGAATTTGCCCTAAATTCTCCCAATTTTCTTAAGCGCCTCTGAGCTCCATGCACACAATGGAAGGCCCTCAATCTCGATCCACACCATCCTTTCGTCCACCACAAAATTCCTCATCACCGGATTTATAACAGAGAAATATGGCCTCAACGAAACCTTAATCTTGAATTTCTGACATGCAGATTGGTTTTTGAATGCAATCCAAACCCATAATCCTCCCACATGGTTTATGTCAACATTCGTAAAACCTTCACATTCAAGAATAGAATACAATTTCTCCATCGTTTCCACCTCTCTTACCTTAGCTAACACTACTTCTGCCAAGTCATCCAACGTAATTAAATCTTTATCCTCTAGATTCAAAGATTTCAAACTCGTTTCCCTATTATCTTTGGACCTTGGAACACTATCAGCTTGTTCCTTACCAGCAACAACATTAGCATATGATGCCTGACTTCTCATACCATGGTTGTTCCCGATCGAATTATGTTTTACCATCCCAGGACGTTCCCTCCTATTAACATTCAATCTTTTGAATCTAGCCAGTGACACATACACATGATAACTGCCAATCCATTCAAATTACAACTTCTTCGCAAACTCCACATCATCTCCAACACCCATAAATCGAATAAAACCAAACCGTTTACCCACTTTTGACAACTTCCTTGCAATATAAACATCAACAACTTTGCCATGCCCCATGCACCATTCCCATAAATTCTTAGAATCCCACTTTGGTGGGAAATTGGTTATAAAAAACGTCGATGCAATACTCTCAATGGAAGAAGTATAAGGGTTAGAAATTGGCTTACTCATTTTCGCTGCCGTTGCATTATTTTTCTTACCGATTCTCCAAATCCATCCTTCAGAATCTATTTGTTGTTTATATATGATGACCATTTTGATCGACACCAGTTGAATGGGATCACGACGCCGTATTTATCAAACACCGAAAATGGGGGAAAATGGCTGGAAAATTGGGGATTTTAACTTAGTTGGGTTAATTAATTGGTGAAATTGATTGGGGGAAATGAAAGATTGTGGTTTTGGAAGTGGGGTTTTGAATTAATTAAAATATGGTGGATCAAAGTAGGTTAATTGGTGAAATTGATTGGGGGAAGTAGTTTGCACTCAACATAATATTGTTTGATACATGCATAAGAGATACAAAAAATGTATATCAGATGATCGATACAATCATTTACAGCAAGAAATGTTGTACGTGTGTGAAACAAAACGGTCCTCCAACTACTAGTCACACACGATCACTATTTAAAACACATACAACAAGTCTTCCACCATTGCCGTCTTCGGTCAGCTTTCACCATCCTCACCGGACTGATTGGCCATTCTGAACTTAATCTGCATTCCAACAACAATCATATACCAAATAGAACAATATATTTTAACCAAAATTTAGTACAAAATTATGGAAATCAACGTGAAACTCACACAGGAAATGTAAATGATCGCCTGCTACTAGATCTACACGAGATGCTACCACAATTCGACGTTTGATCTTCAACTCTACTTGCAGCTTCCCCTTCTTTGTCATATGTACCATCTTCACTTGCATCATCCTAAAATTGAAACATAGTATATTTTCTTAGGGTTTATTTGATGCAAATTAAGAGCAAAAAGTTCGGTGTTTGTTGTAGTCACCTTGTGATCTTGATAAACTTCTACTCTTTCAATCTCAGGGCTTAAGAAGAAAGCTAAAGTTTTGTGATCGACGTTGCATCGTTTGATTGAACAACTTTGATTGCCGGTTGTTAGTGCAAAAAGTGTGATGAGTATGAGTTGGGCTTAGTTTGCGTATTGGGCTGCCTTGGTGGACTGCCAATGGATGAGTTATGCACTAATTCAAGTAATGAAATGATTCCCTGCACAAATGAAAGTAAACCGTTAGCCTTACCGTGGGGACGGACCCCACGATTAAGCTCCGGCGTGAGAGTAAGTAATCATGTTTGTCAGAGAATATATGTGTATTGGGATGTGTGAGAAAGTCATACCTCGCAAATGTGCTAAAAGGTTGCCTTTTATAGGTGAGTCAAATACTAGGGTTTCCTAGTATTTCGCTTATCTTTGCAAGTGGCCGGAGTGGGACCCTTTTCAGGCAAGGATCTGCTCTAATCGCGGTTGCGAACACAGATCATCTTCCGCGGTCCTTGGTTAGTCCTGCTTGCAAGATTGCCGGGAACCCTTTAAACCTCGTGCTCTATTTTGTTCCGAACTGATTTCAAACTTTCAGTACAGTATCCATTATTGTTATTTTTGGGTCACCATAATTTATTTTAGAACCAAAAACCGTAGAGACCTGTACTATTTGTATCAATCCAGATTCTTCATTCGTGTTGTTTTATGCAATGAATGTTTGTAAGGTGTTGTAGTTAAGCCGTTGATTCTTTTTTAATTATGATAATTTAAAGAATCAAGTAATGTACCATCTTTTCTATTCTACTATCCTTGAAATTTGATATGTATCTCTTTTTTCAAAGTCGTTCATAATAATATACATGCAGTCGTCTTTTCGGGTAATCCCCTTTATAACCGGTAAAATCCGAGTCACATTACTAATCCTTCCTTCATCCATCGTTCCCCCTTTGGAGCTTCTCAAGATTTTTGCGTTTTCTTGTGGTTCCCTTGAGCATTAAGATAATAATTAAATGCAAATTTAGGGGCTCTTACGTTTTTGTTGGTAATGTTTCATATCCGAGGAATTTACCCAAAATAGGAATTATCTTCAAATTCATGAACCCCTAGGTAAAAATATTATCCCAGTTTTTTATATTTTCAATTTACAGTTGCCTAACCGATATTGATTATATCGGAATCAGACAATATATCCAAGTTCTATTAAAAGAAACGGCTAAATACCATTTGAAATTGTGTCGTCTATCACTGAATTATTGCAACCCATTATTTTTTTATGTTCTTTGACATAAATATGACAAGAAAATATGTTAATTTTTAGAAGTGCCGATAGATGATTTGTTAAATTATTGGAAAATTGGAGATATTTTTCTGGGGAACGACTTCGATGTCGAATTTAGGACACACCCAAAAATCGATATAGGGTTAGTATTTTGTGGTTTGGATCTGAGTAAATTAATGCAATTAATGATTGTGTCATGATGTTTTAATGATTAGATAAGTTAGGGTTTGGTTTTGCTATTTTAAAAGTAATCCGATTTGTTTCTAAAAAGTATAAGGGTGTGTTTTGCCAACTTTGAAACTTCTGGGATATTTTTGTAAGATTATATACATCTGTAAGAATGTGGGAAAAATATAACTTTGGGGTCCTAAGTGTAAATATTGCATAATAATGAATTAATGGGAAATTAGGGTTACGTTTGGAAATTAATTAAAAGTGAGGGACCAAAAGTGTAAATCTGGAATTCTGAAGTTGTTTTGTGTTAATACTGATATAAAAAGGTTGTTGTGTAATTTTGAGGATTTTTGGGCTAATTATGTAATTGTTATGAAATTATGACTTAATATATATATTTTGTAAACTTAAAGGGCTAAATATGTAAATTCTGAATTCTGAGGGGTCTAATATGTAAAGTACTGAATTCTGATGATATATTCTGTAAATTTGATATATAATATGTTTGGTTGGTAATTATGGATATTGTAGGGTTTAAATTGTAAAATATGTAATTATAAGGTTGGTTTTGTAAATTCTGTAACTAAAGGGGTGTAATCTGTAAATTGTGAAACTTAAGGGAATAAAATGTAATTCTGAATAAAATGAGCATATAATTCTGTAACTTCAAGTATTTTCACTAATGACCTTGTAAATTTATGAAGTTACATTTAAAACCCTAAACTTTGTATAATTGTCATTTAAAACCCTAAACTTCTGTAACGTGATAAAATATACTGTTATTCCATAATAATCTCTGAATAAGGGTTAAACCTAATCTGAAATGATAATATATGTTAATTCTGGAAACCTGCTAATTATGGGAACTTACTAAATCTGGAAAGTTACTAAAAATAGAAAGTACATAAAATGATGAGGTAAACAAAGAGTAATAATCTGAATAAGGAACTTTAGTAATTCTGTCTTCCTCTTCCTTAGGTGTAAAGAAGGAGAAGTCTTGATCATCTGATTTCTGTGTTTGTCTGTTTGATTTCTGCTGTGCTAATAAGGTACAGATATTCTGCCCTTTTTCAGTAAGGTTTTTCATCCCCTTTTTCTTTCAGTTTTCATTTTCTTTATTAGGATCTCCGATACCACTGCTATGTTCCCTTCTGTTGTGAATCTTTGTTGTGATCTGTTTGTCTTGAACCTTTTTGTTTGAACCTCTGCTATGATTCTTGTATTCTGAACCTTTTTCCTGAACTCTGATTGATCTCTTGTTCTGAATCCTGAATTTGTGAGTCTTAATTGAATCTGATCTGTGAACCTTGTTCTGAACCTTAACCTGATATATCTGTTGTAAATTCTGATTTGATTTTTTGTAGACCTTAACCTGTTAAATCTTTATCTGAACCTAATTGATTTTGAACCTTTATTAAAATTACATATGAAACTGTTTAAGAAAAGCTATCTTGGAAATGGAAGTCTCTAAACGTTTTGGAAGACCATCTTTATGAAAACTATTTTGTAAGATCATTTCAATGAAAACCATTATTAAAGGATTGATTTAAATGAACTTTTGACAGGAACTTCTGAAATGGATTATTGCTATAAATTTGTAATCATTAACCTTTGATATACTTTTTGGACTATTGGAAATAAACCTTTTTAAATCTGAACTTAAGCTTTGATATTAAACTTAATCTGATAAACTCTGATTTAAACCTTATTATTATCTTAATCCGAATTGTTGACATGACCCTTCTGCCATGAACCTTAGATGTGACTCTGTTTATTATATGACATCTGACCTTGACCACAGTTTGATATCCGAGCCAATCACTAGGCATGAGGGTTTCATGTCCATGTCATTGATGCACCTTTGACATGACTCTAGGGCAGGAGAGTGATGACCTGTCCCGTCCCTGATTTATTTTATCTGGTGTGTTCTGAGGAGTTTCTGGCCACAGGGGGCGCATGGATGCATCCTAGTTCTGATTCTGTTATCTGTTATCTGTTATCTAATATCTGTTTATGTTTATGTTATATGTTATTATTATATCTGGTGACTGATGGTGTGTGCGATACACGTCTTTCACATTATCTGGGAGCTGATCACTCCGATTTGATACATGAGGTCACCCCTCATATTATCTGTTATTTGAGAGGCATCCCCTCTGGATTATTATATGATTATTCTGTTATGATATTATCTGTTATCTCTGGGCTCGTGATGGATTTCTGTACTTTCCTAAACTTGGTTTGTGCATTATCCCTTTCTCATTTCTTTTCCTTTACCCTTATTCCTTTCCTATTCTTTCACTTTAATTCAGTATCTGTATAATCTGTATTTCGGATTTGTTTCTGTATTGTTATCTGTTGTTGTTTCTGTCATCTATATATCTGTTCACTGAGCTCTCGTAGCTCAGCCGCATTTCTTTTCCTGCGGCAGGTTTTAGTAGGAAGCTGGGAATGAGTGAGAGTGTACCTCTGGACTTAGAAGGCTTGGTAGCTATTCTGGATTAGAGTTGGACTGAAGTTATTATGTTAGAATTAGTTTTGAAAGTTTCATTGTAACCTTGTAGAATTCAGTATTTCAATTGTAATCCTTTGAGACTTTGTATTACTGTAGATGTATGCTCTGTTTTGATCTGATATGAATCCATTATTGTGATATCTTTACCCTTGTCGGGTTGGGGTGTTACAATTTATGGTATCAGAGATCACAGGCTGCGACTCGTAATACATTTACCCTTGACCTGTGAAGTCTGGACCACTAAGTTTCCACTGTAGGCGCTCGTAGGACAACCTTTGAGAATTTGCTTTAGGATTTCCCTATAGGAACTTAAATTCTGACCAGTGAGGAATGGGTAGACTATAAGACATTTGCTTAAGTATCTTGCTTCCGCACCACTCTGATTCGTGCCTTGTTTTTGGTTAAAGACTATTGAAATTTCATTGGGAAATTTAGAGCTTATGCCTTGCACCACCTAAGAAGTGAAACCTTGATAAAATCTGAAGCATTGGAAATTGCGTAGTAATTATCTGACATTATTTGACCCTTACCTTCCGATTTCAACTCCGACCTCTGAACCTTCTGTTAATCATTCTGATGCCTATTTGGGCAAATCTGAGAATCCCCATGATGATGATACACTTGATAAATTTTGTTATTTCTTTCTTGCTTCTGATAATTACCTATGAATCCTTTGATTACGTCTTAACCATCTCTGCTCCTATGAGAAGTTTTGTGGCGGTTGACCACGAGTATAAAAATGCATTTCCTCTCATTTCCGAACGATAAGATTTATCTTTATTGATCCGTCTTTCTTTGACAGTAACCTTGATTTTATCCTTATAAGGATTGATTGATTGATCATTTAATATTGACGACTATCCTCCTATGTCTCACATTTGGCGTTTGAAACAATTTTGGAACCCCTGCCATGATTACCGATTGTTAAACTTTTGCTGCCACTACCTGATTTTGACCTTCATTTTTGATCGGTGGATAAACCGTCTGATATCTCTCCGACCATTCCGAAGACCATTTAACCTTAATGTGTTTGACACATCCTATAAATTCGTGACCCATACTGGATATAAATGGATCCACTGAAACTATATTGTCCTGAATGATGAACCTTATTTGCTCCCTTGAATGATGAATCTTATTTGCCAATCAGTTTTTCTTTGGAAGGATTTGATGCAAATACCGTCTCTGTATGGAATTGTTAACTGAGCATATGATGCTGATATCCGATATCTCATAAGTCTCACTTCTGCAATTATACGATGTTCGTATTATCAATGATGTACACCCCACCTGTCACTTATGCTAAAAGCTAAACCAAAAACTCCAACACCTTGAACTGTTCGCGTACCTATCCCCACACTATACTGAACCATGTACTTGACTCTGACATATGAACTATCCGTCTGGTTAAGTGACCATATACGTTCTGCGGATCTGTTTACTATTGATATACTTAATTTGGAGATCTTTTGATTATTGATTGGCGGGCCCTTCGTAAAAGCTATCATAGGTTACCGCATCTGAAATATAACAATCTGCTCCACCCTGTTTAGTTATAGTAACCTTGAACGCTTAAATATGTTAAGCTTATCACTGTTATGGAAAGATTTACCCTGATCTCATTTGATTGTCATTTACTCCTGACACCTATTAGTATCCACCCCTAGAAAGTTTTGTTGTACAAAATTTCTGGCATTTTCTGATGAAACTTCTGAGTTTTCCTTCCGTTTGAGAAGTAGAATTGATCCTGAACCGATCTTGGTTGACGACCCATGATGCTATAGAAGTAGAGAGATTGAAGAAACTGATGAGATATGTTTTTGTCCACCTCAGTGTTTCCCTTGGATACCCCTATTTGTTATGAAGAAGAAAGAGAAAAATTTTGCGTCTGCATATCAACTATCGTAAACCTAACCGTAATCCCAACCGTAATCACTTTTCATTTCCGAGTATAAATGATTAAATTATTCTATCCTTGTGAACTCCGTATCAGACAACCTCATTTAATGTTTGAAGGACTGAAGAAGCAACCTCAAGAACTCCTGAGACGGGAGATGACTAACTGAGAGAAGCTTCCGTAAAGTATTTCAGTTTATGTGAATATATCCCTGAAAAGATTCATGAAAACTATTTTCGTACTCATTGTGACCATTATAAGTCTAAAAAAAAAAAAAAAATGCCAATAGTATTGGCTAATAAGAATCATGTTTTCACGAGTATCTGGACAATTGTCATAGTATGACAACATGTTGTGCCCTGAGACGAACGAGGAAACATGTAGACCATCTTCGTATTAAATGGAATGACCTTTGTTCTGGAAGAAAAGATGTGATTTGGCATTTAGAGATTGTAGCAGACACCGCCACCGAACATCCGATGACGACAGCAATCTGAGTTGGCGAATTTCGAACTGGGCTAGTAGACCTGTCCAAGACTCGCAGTCTTGCTTCTCTATTCATTTTAGTTGTACTAAGATGAATTGAGAGTAGAAGCAGACTTGAGAATGGAAACTGAGATCATGACTTTGAATAGAAGAAAATTCTGAAGCGAATAAATTCTGTGACGAATGAAGCTATGGATGATGTGATTCACTTCTGCTTGACCTATCTAAATTCCTGTTACCTAATGATAAAATCCTTTGAATGATTTAAGTTCTTTATCAGTAATTCCGCTCTGTGTTCATTCTGCGTATGTCGGATGATGGTTTTGTTGTCTGAAATTTGACGAATGATGGATGATCTGATGTACCAAATTCTGATAGACATTCTGGGACTTCCGTTAATTTTGGGTAATTTGTTCTCTTCTTAGTTATGGTATTTGATTCTGATGACCTCTGAGACCGTAGGAAGACTAGGTGGATTAAGATAAGTCTGTTCTGTTCATGACTTGAGATAAAGTATGACCATCATGAGGGCATATTTATATGATGCCAGTATTATGACGTCTGGCCAACGTGATAATACTTACATCATATAACGTGCACTTGTTGTGGGCATAGGATATTTCGAGAAGTGCCTTAGAAGCTTTAGAAATTCTGATAACTGTTTGAGATCGTCTGTGTTAGTGAGACTTTAAGTTCATTCTACCTATACACGTAATTCTGATAACTGTTTGCGAATTGATACGTTTGGATTCTCGTCATGCGTTTTGCTGACCTCTGTACATCTGATACTAATCTTAGCTTCTGCTATAGAACTTTCTGCTATTGATGTCATCGATAATCTATTTTCTGTATGTTCAAATCTGATCTGTCTAATCAAATTCTGTGAACCATATATCCGTCAAAACCCTATGAATCTGATTTTCATCTACTACGTTTGGTATGCTATTCTTCTGATCTGGATTCAGTATGTTATGTCTGTTCTGAGGACCTGAAACAATTTTGGAATCTGCAAGTTCGAGTTATGAGAAACAAATCTTTCATATGTCTGTTCACCGTCAGTTGTGTTCCTGTTTCGTTTCATTTCAATTCTCGTTTTAATCTGGTATGTCTTGTTTTGTTTCTGCTCTCTCTCTCTTTTCCTTCTGCTTTCTGCAAATTTCGAGGACGAAATTTTTTTGTTAGTGGGGAAGAAGTTGTAATACCTGAAATTCAGATAACCCGTAAAATTACCAAATTACCCCTGAAAACAATAAAACCTAAATAAAACATTTATAAAAGTCTGAAACGATTCCAAACTTCTGAAAACGAACCATATATGAAATGAATTAATTTCTGGGACAACATAATATTATTTATGAATGTCCAAAAAAATTAGAAATCACATGTACATATTTGTTATGAACCGAATTACATTTATTTATTATAAATTAAGTTTTGTAAATTAATTATAAATAAGATAAATACAATTTAATTAAGGAAAATATTACAAATAATAAAATACAATCCTTATCTAATTCTATCACTTAAAAATCTGAATATGTATCCTCTAAAAGTCGGTCCAATAATAATATATATGCAAAATCTTTATTTTTGGTTAAAACCCTTTTACCGAATATCCTAAAAGTCGACAAACTAAAATCCTAAACCCTCCCATTCGACCTTTTGGAGCTGATCTAAGAATTTTCTGGTAATCTTTGGGTCATTGAGGAGTTAAGAAAAATAAGAACAAGAATTTAGAGGCCTTCGTTTATGCTTGGTAATTGTTTTCATTCGGTGAATCACAAAAGAGGTAATTATTTTTAATTCTTAATCCTTATGTTCTAAAAATTTTCCAGTATTTTTCTAGTGTTATAAACGTTAAATATGACCTAAGAAAAATGATAAAATCGAATCATGCACTATAGATAAGTCGTATGAAATTAAAGGGCTTAAAACACACTTAAATTGCAAATCATGTTTATATGAACTTTCTGGGGTGCAACCATATTTTTTTTATATGTTCTTTGACATTAATATGAGCTAGGAAAAATAGCCCCTTAATTTTTAGAAGCCTGGATGAATCGATTTTAATTATTGGATAAATCGGATTTTATGGAAAAATTAAGAAAATTAGAGAAAAACCCTAAATCGAATTAGGGTTAGTATTTTGTGGTTTGGATCTGAGTAAATTAATGCAATTAATGATTGTGTCATGATGTTTTAATGATTAGATAAGTTAGGGTTTGGTTTTGCTATTTTAAAAGTAATCCGATTTGTTTCTAAAAAGTATAAGGGTGTGTTTTGCCAACTTTGAAACTTCTGGGATATTTTTGTAAGATTATATACATCTGTAAGAATGTGGGAAAAATATAACTTTGGGGTCCTAAGTGTAAATATTGCATAATAATGAATTAATGGGAAATTAGGGTTACGTTTGGAAATTAATTAAAAGTGAGGGACCAAAAGTGTAAATCTGGAATTCTGAAGTTGTTTTGTGTTAATACTGATATAAAAAGGTTGTTGTGTAATTTTGAGGATTTTTGGGCTAATTATGTAATTGTTATGAAATTATGACTTAATATATATATTTTGTAAACTTAAAGGGCTAAATATGTAAATTCTGAATTCTGAGGGGTCTAATATGTAAAGTACTGAATTCTGATGATATATTCTGTAAATTTGATATATAATATGTTTGGTTGGTAATTATGGATATTGTAGGGTTTAAATTGTAAAATATGTAATTATAAGGTTGGTTTTGTAAATTCTGTAACTAAAGGGTGTAATCTGTAAATTGTGAAACTTAAGGGAATAAAATGTAATTCTGAATAAAATGAGCATATAATTCTGTAACTTCAAGTATTTTCACTAATGACCTTGTAAATTTATGAAGTTACATTTAAAACCCTAAACTTTGTATAATTGTCATTTAAAACCCTAAACTTCTGTAACGTGATAAAATATACTGTTATTCCATAATAATCTCTGAATAAGGGTTAAACCTAATCTGAAATGATAATATATGTTAATTCTGGAAACCTGCTAATTATGGGAACTTACTAAATCTGGAAAGTTACTAAAAATAGAAAGTACATAAAATGATGAGGTAAACAAAGAGTAATAATCTGAATAAGGAACTTTAGTAATTCTGTCTTCCTCTTCCTTAGGTGTAAAGAAGGAGAAGTCTTGATCATCTGATTTCTGTGTTTGTCTGTTTGATTTCTGCTGTGCTAATAAGGTACAGATATTCTGCCCTTTTTCAGTAAGGGTTTTTCATCCCCTTTTTCTTTCAGTTTTCATTTTCTTTATTAGGATCTCCGATACCACTGCTATGTTCCCTTCTGTTGTGAATCTTTGTTGTGATCTGTTTGTCTTGAACCTTTTTGTTTGAACCTCTGCTATGATTCTTGTATTCTGAACCTTTTTCCTGAACTCTGATTGATCTCTTGTTCTGAATCCTGAATTTGTGAGTCTTAATTGAATCTGATCTGTGAACCTTGTTCTGAACCTTAACCTGATATATCTGTTGTAAATTCTGATTTGATTTTTTGTAGACCTTAACCTGTTAAATCTTTATCTGAACCTAATTGATTTTGAACCTTTATTAAATTACATATGAAACTGTTTAAGAAAAGCTATCTTGGAAATGGAAGTCTCTAAACGTTTTGGAAGACCATCTTTATGAAAACTATTTTGTAAGATCATTTCAATGAAAACCATTATTAAAGGATTGATTTAAATGAACTTTTGACAGGAACTTCTGAAATGGATTATTGCTATAAATTTGTAATCATTAACCTTTGATATACTTTTTGGACTATTGGAAATAAACCTTTTTAAATCTGAACTTAAGCTTTGATATTAAACTTAATCTGATAAACTCTGATTTAAACCTTATTATTATCTTAATCCGAATTGTTGACATGACCCTTCTGCCATGAACCCTTAGATGTGACTCTGTTTATTATATGACATCTGACCTTGACCACAGTTTGATATCCGAGCCAATCACTAGGCATGAGGGTTTCATGTCCATGTCATTGATGCACCTTTGACATGACTCTAGGGCAGGAGAGTGATGACCTGTCCCGTCCCTGATTTATTTTATCTGGTGTGTTCTGAGGAGTTTCTGGCCACAGGGGGCGCATGGATGCATCCTAGTTCTGATTCTGTTATCTGTTATCTAATATCTGTTTATGTTTATGTTATATGTTATTATTATATCTGGTGACTGATGGTGTGTGCGATACACGTCTTTCACATTATCTGGGAGCTGATCACTCCGATTTGATACATGAGGTCACCCCTCATATTATCTGTTATTTGAGAGGCATCCCCTCTGGATTATTATATGATTATTCTGTTATGATATTATCTGTTATCTCTGGGCTCGTGATGGATTTCTGTACTTCCCTAAACTTGGTTTGTGCATTATCCCTTTCTCATTTCTTTTCCTTTACCCTTATTCCTTTCCTATTCTTTCACTTTAATTCAGTATCTGTATAATCTGTATTTCGGATTTGTTTCTGTATTGTTATCTGTTGTTGTTTCTGTCATCTATATATCTGTTCACTGAGCTCTCGTAGCTCAGCCGCATTTCTTTTCCTGCGGCAGGTTTTAGTAGGAAGCTGGGAATGAGTGAGAGTGTACCTCTGGACTTAGAAGGCTTGGTAGCTATTCTGGATTAGAGTTGGACTGAAGTTATTATGTTAGAATTAGTTTTGAAAGTTTCATTGTAACCTTGTAGAATTCAGTATTTCAATTGTAATCCTTTGAGACTTTGTATTACTGTAGATGTATGCTCTGTTTTGATCTGATATGAATCCATTATTGTGATATCTTTACCCTTGTCGGGTTGGGGTGTTACAGGTGGACTGCCAATGGATGAGTTCTGCACTAATTCAAGTAATTAAATGATTCCCTACACAAATGAAAGTAAACCGTTAGCCTTACTGTGGGGACGGACCCCATGATTAAGCTCCGGCGTGAGAGTAAGTAATCATGTTTGTCAGAGAATATATGTGTATTGGGATTTGTGAGAAAGTCATACCTCACAAATGTGCTAAAAGGTTGCCTTTTATAGGTGAGTCAAATACTAGGGTTTCCTAGTATTTCGCTTATCTTTGCAAGTGGCCGGAGTGGGACCCTTTTCAGGCAAGGATCTGCTCTAATCGCGGTTGCGAACACAGATCATCTTCCGCGGTCCTTGGTTGGTCCGCTGCAGGATTGCGGGGGCACCCTTTAGATGACCTGCGTGCGTCTTTGTTTGTTTGGACCGCAGCTTGTTTGTCTTTGGGCTTGGTGGCGGTCCAGTATTCTTGTTTGTTTACTTTGTTGGGCCATGGCCCAAATGTGTATAATACGGCCCAAACCCGGTAGGCCTGCTATCCGTATTATACGTCATCAAGTCCCCCCAGTCTAGTTCGTTCATTGCGTGTGTCCCTGTTGTTAACGTGCGGTGAATGTTACTAGACTAAGGGCCTGTTGTAGTTCCGCCCCGTGGTCGGTTTCTTTTTTGAGACGCTTCCTTGATTAACTTTGAAAAGGAAGGTCATGTGTAACGTGGACCGTTTTTGGCTTTTCATATTCTGACTGATTTGACCTGGTGGACCTTTGATCTTACTGTCATGCTTATCTTTTACTTCCAATCCGGACCGTTCGTTCAAACGTCACTTGACATGCGTCGTCATCTCGGGCTATCCTGAATTAAATATACCGTGGGTATAAATACTCGATCTCATTTTTACTATCCTCCTTCTTCTCTCTCATTACGTTCCGCCATTAACGTGATTTCTTCAAGCTTTTTGCCGTTCTTCTTGTGTTTGTATTTTTCCTTACATCATAAGTGATATTATGGACATTAAATGCAAACTTTATCAGGGTGCTCTTACCACTTTTTGTGTTAAGTTTCATATCCCTGAGGAGGTTCACCCGGAACTACCAGATCCGACTCAAACCATTCATGAGCACCCAGAGGAAAAGATAGGCGTGTATACCCGGTTTTTTGATTTTTCCAATTTCCAATTGCCTTTATCCGTGTTTTTCGTTAGTATTCTTAGGTACTATCAGATCAATATATCCCAAGTTTCTGTTATCGGAACGGCTAAAGTTTCTCATTTTGAGATTTTGTGTCGTGTTCACGATATTGCACCGACGATTAATCTTTTCCGGTGTTTTTACGTAAAATCCAAGAAGAATGGATGGTTGTCTTTTAGTAAGCGTTCCGATAAGACTGATGTTTGTTACACAAAAGTCCTGGATTCGGTGAAGAATTGGAATGATCGTTTTTTCTGGGTTGACAAATTCGCTTGTCCTGACATCTTTCCATGGCACACTGCCAAAAATGTCGTTAAAGATGCTACTCCTAAAGATGGTGAATTTAGCGCCGATGATTTTGCCTTCCTTGTCGCGAACCCAATTCCGTTCCGTAGGTTTCTGGAACCCTTTCTTTGTTAGGTTGGGTTGAGTCGCTATTATACCTTGGGTGAGGATACTTATCCTCGATATCTTTACATCAATGATGCGGGTGAGTGTGTCTTTCTCACTCTCTCTCTTTTTTTTTTTTTTTTTTTTTTTTTTTTTTTTTTTTTAATTGTTGATGGCTTTTGTGTTTTCCTTCTGATTTTTTCTCTTTGTTATGCAGAGATAGATCTTTTTTATTTGGTCCAACTTGCGGATCCCACCAAGGTGAAAGATGTTGGAAGGGTACGTCGTGAGGGGGAGCCCAAGCTTTTAGAAGTTGCTGTTAGGCGAACGGTTCTGCTCCTCCCGCTTGCACCTGCACGCACGGATACTGAATTAGATGTTAGCGTTAATGAGTTGTTTGGTGATGGTGGTGGTGCGGGACAGGGTGGTTCTGGTACTGGCGGTGTTGATGGCGTCGATTTTCGAGTAGCCGCATCTGCTGATAATGTTAGGCCATAGAATGTTGTTGTGAAGCCCCAGTGGAAGAGAAGGATCGTGAATGTTCTCAAGAGTGCTGGTGAGCCTTCCCATCCTGCAAAGAGGTTAAGGGATGACTTTGGTGATTCTAGCCGGTCTTCTGTTGGTGGTAAATCTTTTGCCGTTATTCAGGGTTTGTTGGCAAGGAGTATGTTGAATGTGGAAGCTGGGGTTGAGGCTTTACCTACTATGCCCCTTATTACTTCCTCCGTTTCTGTTACGCCGGAGCGTGAAACGGATGTTCAATCTGAAGCTTCTTCTGAGGTTCAAGTCCGTTCCTCTGATCCTTCCGGAAGGTTCGTTATTCCCTCCGATCCTCCGCAGCCTTTTAGTACTAATGATGCTAAAGTTAGTTCTTTTTCCAGGCATCTTGTTCCGGTGATGACAGTGGCTACAACTACTACTGCTTCTATTTTTTTTACTTCGGCTTTAAAGGAGAAAGGAAAGGAAAAAATAGCTGGATCTCCTTCATCCCTTGATGCGTCTTTGTCCTCTAATGGTATCAAACTTGATGTTGGTGGTTTTCCTGACCTTTCTGGAAGTGATCTTTCTATTGGGGATATCCGTGCCGCGGTTAATGTGGATTCTAGCCTTTTGGAAAAAACTTATGTTCCGAGATGGAACGTAACTAATGGTTCCAATCTTGATGACCATGCGGAGTGCCACGATATGATTGGCAATTTCGCCGCGCCCTGCTATTTTGCCTCTGTCAGCAGCATGGAGTATGACCAGCTTCTTACTGAGTTTAATATTGGTACGGCCCACCAGACAGTGTTGGGTGCCGAGCTAAGAATGCGGGCTGAGCACTAGGGGTGTTCAAAAAATCCGAGAAACCGACGAACCGAGCCGATCCGCTCAATCCGAAACCGCAAAAAAACCGATAACCGAAAAAACCGAAACCGAGAAAACCCGAAACCGGAAAAACCCGCTTATCACGGTTCGGTTTCGGTTTTACTTTTAGTTATCTGCGGTTACCGAACCGAACTGTGTATAATATACATGCAGGTTTCAACAAACCATTCATAAAATGTACAAGTATTTAAATATATATGCATTACTTTTATCGTATAACGCATTTTTTACTTATCTATGTGATCATTTACTAACGTCCATGGATTAGATATAATTAATGTGATCGTAACCTATTAGCGTCAAATAAATAGTATTAATTATTTGTTTACATATGATAGTTTGAATGTTTTTATTGCGAGGGACAAATTACTATGACTCTAATATCTTAAATTGTTATTTAATTTTTCTAAAATGACATATTATGTTCTACTTTATGTTATGGTTCGTCGATTGATTCGATTAATTTTTTTAAATGGTTACGTGACCCGAACCGCAGGTAACCGCTCATTTCGGGTCACCTCCGCATTTTTGGTCTATGTCCGGTGGATAACGCCGCGGCAGTACGGTTTGCGTTTCGGATACTAAGAATGAAACTACCGCCGGCCGCATGGATAGTTAATCTCTAACCGACGAGTCCGAACAGCCTGAACACCGCTGAAGCACTATATTGTGGTAGAGGAAAAAGCTATCTGCTCGTGTGACCGGTGGATTTATTAAGGAGAGAAAGGGAAATTACAAGCTACAGGCTAGTTGCACTGTTGAGGTGAGGCTCGGAGGCGCTCGCAATTCGTGATCAAGTTTTCGTTCTGAAGTCGCGAAGAGTTCCCATGCGCTGAAGTGAGTTCTCTGAAGGAGCGGAATTCTGTTCTGAGAGAGAACGGGACTCTTTCTGCAGGGTGGCGGAGCTCAATCTTTGTGATGGTAAGGAACGTGGCTTTGGTATCTAAATGCACGGTTGCTGCAAGTGACACTCGACAGGTTCTTGCAGATGGTATGCATTTTTAGTTTGTGTACTTTGCGGGTTTCTTGTATTTGTGTTTCTTTCTTCTCCCCCTTTATTTATTGTTTTCGTTCATATACTTATCCATTTTATGTCTTCCTTTGATGTAGGTGCATGCATTGAAAGTTACATTGGAGGCTTTGAGAGAACAGTTTGAGAGGACGCAGGATGCTCAAATGAACGATGTTGTTGACAAAGTTGCTAAGTTAGGAGCTGATCTGTCGAAGGTGGCGTTGCAGCTTGTCGAGACATTGTATCCTCATCTTCTCACTGTTGTATCTGGTCGACGGTGGTTGTTGACTCATGGTATGAAGCTCGCCATCATTAAATGCCTTAATTCTTCGAAATATCGTGCGGCTATAGGGGAAGCTTTAAGTTGTGCTGTGGTGAAGGGTATGCAAGATGGATTAGCAGCTGGTATTGAGCATGGTAAGGCAGGTTTTAGCCTTTCGGATGTTGTTGGTTATAATCCTTCGGCGGAAGCAGATCATGATTTTGTGTTGCAAAAGCTTCGTGATGTTGAGTTTTCTTTGTTAGCTGCTTTGACAGTACATAAGGATGCCAGTACTGAGGGTATCATGAATCTTCTTCATCTTGAAGGTCCACTTGCGGATGTTCCCAGAATGGCTGATTTACAACCTAACCCAGAGCAGCTTACCGTTCCAATGCGTAATGCTGAGGATGGTTTGGTTATTGGTGATACTCCTTTGTCTTCTTCTTTAAGTGTTGCTCGTCAAAAGGTAGAGAAGATAAGGGAGAACATTGCTGCCCATAGGCTTGTTCTTGCTGATGTCTTCACCTCAATTGTTAAGCCTTTTTCTACTGAGGTTTTGTCAGGTACAGTGGCCCTTCCTGGTAGTGAACCAGCCGTTGTTGTATCGAATGTTGCATCATCAATCACTCTTTCACCCTCTCTAACTGTATATGATTATGATACTCCCAATCCGGATGACCAAGTTGGCACCGAAGGTGATCAACGCAATGGCGAAGTTGCCGCTTCCTTGATTAACTTTGAAAAGGAAGAACTCGAGACTACATCGGAGCGTGAGCTCGTTTAGTTGTATTTGTTTACTCCGCGACCGCATGTGGTCTCTTCGTAGCAGCTTTTTGTAACTAGACATGATCTTTCGCCTTATGTACCTTGTTCTTACAACAATGCTTATATTCTGTATGAACATTTTCGCATGTGCCGCGTGTAACACCCCAAAAATCTGGTTTAGCGGAAGCATACATGTCACTGAGGTGCTACTAAATTGGATCACAACACATAGTAAAGAGAACAGATTTTACCTATCCGTTTTATAAGAAATTTCATTATTAAAAGTATAAAATTTACATCATTCAAAAGTAGTGCGAAAATACAGGCCCATAAAAGGATTTAAGCGGTCCCAACATATATATATATATATATATATATATATATATATATATATATATATATATATAATATATATATATATATATATATATATATATATCAGAGTTGTCTATGACCGTGCCATGCCATGCCAAAGCCTCCAATAGTATGCTATCGCTTTACACCTGAAAATACATGCTAAAGTGTCAACACGAGGTTGGTGAGTTCATAGGTTTAAATATTCGTAAATGTGGAACACAAATTTATAATGTTTGGTTAATCGGTACACTCGTAATGACCATTACACCTGGTATTATGTCCGTTACACCCGGTAATGTGACCGTTACACCCGGTAATGTGACCGTTGCACCCGGTAATGTGACCGTTACGCCCGGTCCTGTTATATATGTTTGTCCAGTACACCTGGTCAATGTGTGTGTCATGTAAACATATAACGCATTCGAGTAAACAATCTAACATTTAAAACCAATCACATTTCAAGTAAACTAATCACTGAGTTAAAATAAAAACGAGCATGTATTCTCCCCCAAAACAGTTATAAAACAAGTAAAGGTAGGGGCCATGAACTCACCTCAGCAAATTGCAGTCAAATAGTGCAATAATTCAGATAGTGTTCGGCACCAACACGCGACCTAGATTAGTAAGGCATGTTTAAGTTCACAGTTTAAGTTTAAGACTCTACGAAATTTAATTCAAAAGTTTTAAAGTATTAATGCTATTGTTGCTTGTGTGGCAGCATTTAATTGCAAATCGTTTTATAATAGTTGGCAAGGATTGGCTCTTAGAAGTGCATAAGTATATAAGTATATAACAAAAGTAGCAAAGGCAAATAGGTCTCCGGTTCGACTGTAACTGAAAGACGAGGTACGGAAAATAATTACAAATAGATATCACACATTGACAGATTTTGTGAATATTATTGTTAAAAGAATATATAATACTAAGTGTGTATATATACATATGTATCACAATCATAAAAATATTTAAAAAGAGTTAAGCAATAACTTTAATTAATACTCTCGTTTTTAAATTAATGGATGTAAGTTATGAATAAAATTCCTCATTGTTGGTTAAAAAAATGTAAGCTAAATATATATATTTTAACGAAAGACGGGCATGACCCGTGTATAGGTTTTTGTTTGCCCGAGGTGACTAAATATCAAATTTTATAATCAAAGTAATTTTTACCGAGTTTAAACAATCAAAATAAGAAAATTTAAATCCCTGGTATTAATGTTAAGCTAGACTTTATATTTCCATTAGTTTGGTTTAGTGGTGTAAAATATTAAGTTTTAGTTATAAGTAATATTTTAAACATTCGTTTATATTTTACAAGTAAAGTAGAAACTCATCTAATTAATCAAACATGATTTCAATTTGTTTAAAGTTTACGTATTCATTAGTTGGTCCGAGGCTTAAGTTTTATAGTTTTGAAAGTATGAAATATCATGTTCGAGATGCGTCGCGTTAAGTGATCATATATATAATATATATATATATATATATATATATATATATATATATATATATATATATATATATATATATATATGATAGTACAAGTTGTGTCGATTTGCGTGTGTCGAAGAAATATGCGTCGTGACCTATAAGTCGGGCAAGTCGATAACGTGTCGCGGGATAGGTCGAGCACGAGATACGTTGGTACACACACACACACACAAACGGTATTAGTTTAACTAGATTTTGCTTTACACTGCTATATAAAAATATACAATCAGTTTGGTTGTATATATATCAAACGCACCCTTTCTGTCTAAAATTCCTGTTGGGCTTCGGCCCACAGAAGTGTGACACACACCAAAACGCAAGCCCAAGCACCCCTTTGGATTTTTGACACAAACGCACCCCAATTACATGTAACTGACTCGAGACAATTCACAGAAAAACACTCCCTTGAATGTGCCGTTTACATGCCGAGACAACAACACCCTCTTGGGTGTGTCTTGGTAAGTCGTATCGACAAAACTCCAAACAACAAACACAAGACTACACTTGTGGTGTGTCCGTAAAACCGAGAACCAAAACCACCCTTGTGGTGGTTTCTTGTTGAACCAACTTCAATAAACAACCGCAAAACAACCTAACACCCTACGTGGGTGTAGTTGGACAGTGAGCTTAGACCAGGCAAACACAACAAACGCACCCTCATGAGTGTGTAAATACTCATCATTTTATACCCATAAAAGACACAAAAATGACCAAAAACACCCAAATAGATCAAATATTGTTGCAAATATTCTTGGTTTGTGTTTTATGTGTTTCAGGTACAAAAGGATTGAAAACGGAGCAAAAACGGACAAAACCGAGCACAAGAGTGGAAAAAGTTCAAAAAGCCGTGGCCGGGGAAGAAATTTACCAAAGTGGATCATAATTATGCTAAATTTGTCAAGATTGGTCCTTGGAAGTATTTTTGCAAAATAACAACATTGGTTGCAGAATTTACAGTATTGGCAGGAATGGTCCTTGGATTTTTGCAAATTACCATGTTAGTCCTTTGGCTAAATTTAATTTACTAAACCCTTTTACCCAAAAATAAACAAAACCAATCCCCATTAACCCTTAACCCTAAAAGCCCAATCATAAACCCAGCCCGACCTAAAAACCCATTCAACCCAAACCCGTATTTTAGTTAAAAAAACCAGTCAACAAAAAAAGTCAACCCTTCTTCCCAAAACCGTCTACCGCCAAAACCACCTCCATTTCCCTAGACCACAAACAATCATGTTCTCATGTCCCCCATGCCTTTTCTGACACACTCAACCTTTCCCCCCTCCTATAGCCAAGCACCTTGTTCACGTGCTAAATCCAAGCTGGAATCCCACAACCCATTTTTCCCGCCAAAATTCCAAAGTACGGCTGAGATTAATTCAACCCAATCCAATGGTGGGGATTTGATGAGAGAGACCAAAGAAGTCTTTTGAGTGATATATAAGCTCTCCTCAGTACACATAAAAAGAGTAGTAGATGTGGAAACCGTAGACGGGGGGTGAATACGTTTCCATTTAAAAATTAAAACTTTTGTATCAAACACCGATCAAGTGTGACGTAATATGAAAAGTGTTAACAATGGTCATTTAACACTTAGAGATGAATGTAGTAAACTATAACACAAGCCCAATCAAGCATGACACATACTAAATCAACATAACATGAGCAACAAGTCACACAAGCATAACTTCATGCAGATATAAGTATAAGCGATAAAGAATAAAATGAAAGTAAAGAGATGAGTAAAGGCGCAAACCGGACACGGTGATTTATAGTGGTTCGGTCACGAAGCTCCTCTTCGCCCAGTCTAGTGTGTGCAATGCGAAATTGCGGATGCTAGACTAACAATTGGAACTAAAAATATTCCTTGATGCGTAGCGGGGAAGTTTCAAGTATTTTCCACCAAAATTAGCAAGTTAACCTAGTCCAAGTATCTTCTTCGAAAAGCGTGAGGGTGGGTGAAAAAGTGCTTTACCTTTTGGGTTCCCAACCATCCGATTGGAGCAAGTGGGGTACACATGTCGTTCATCCACGAATATGTGTAACCCTTTATATACTTGAGCCGTCATTTCACTGTGGTTATCACAGTAAAAAAAATCATCATCTTCCGCCATTGTTAAACCTCCAAACAACAATCAAAGATCAACAAAAAACTAAGGTAATAGCACGTGCGCTTATAATAGTTATTGAAGGTTAATCATGGTTCTTCAATTGTCTGATTTTACTTCTGAATTATCTGAGGATGAACTTCGTCAGTTCACTTCAGATTATTACATCCCTCTCGCATTGCATCCGGTAATTCCGGCCGCAAATGCGTCGATAGCGGATTTCCCGCAAGGGAAAGTAGGGGTATATACGCGTTTTTTCGAATTCGCTAACCAGCGTGCGCCCATCTCCCTCTTTTTGTGCGATATTCTCAATCACTATCGCCTTCATATTTCCCAGCTGCACTGTATAGGTGCAGCAAAGATAACCAACTTCGAAGTGAATTGTCGCTTGTTAGGGATAGAACCCACAATTCATCTATTCCGCGCGTTTTACCACACGTCGTGGTCAAACGGGTGGGTTTCCTTCTCCAAGCGCGCAGGTCCGCTGCAGTGCTATACTGAGAAGTTAGATGCACTGAGGGATTGGAGAGAAAAATTCTTTTGGGTTGATAGTTCATTTTTCCCATCGATTTTTGAGTTCTATACTCGAGAATTATTACCAAGAGACGAGCGCCCCGACCCCGGGTTGTACAATGTAGCTGATGCGGATACGATAAACACCAATCGTATACCAATCAAAGCGTATCCCGAAGAGTTTTTGGTGCATATGGGTATTAGCCGCAATTACTTCGGTAGTCCAGAAGAAGTGCCAACATTTCTGGATGAAAATAGTCGGGGTGGGTGCTTGTCTCTTCCTTCCTCTTCGTTTAATAGCTGTAAGCGTTCTCTCTTTGTAGCTTATTAACACATTTTGTGTTTGTTTGTTGTTTGTTGCGCAGAGATGGATCTATTCCGCATTGTGCATTTGGAGAAGCCGAAGCAGGTTATTGTGGGTGTGCGCCCTTTGAGAGATGGTGAGGAGCCCATTCTGCAGGCTACCGCAGGACGCACAATGGCGATCGCGCAGGGGGAGCCAGAGGGGACAGATGAGACTGTGGAGATCCCCGCAGGTGTTACTATAGCTACTCCTCTGCATAGCTTTTCCCCTTCTGGGTCGCAAATCCCTGTGGAGTTATTGCATGTAGACTCGTCGGGGAGTTCTATGGATGAGTCTGAGGAGGAAGACCAAGGTTTAAAGCGCAAGAGGTCATCTGGTGATGATGGCGCAGAGACATCAAGTAAGCGCCCTGCTATTTTTGTCGAGCGACCAACTGAAGAGGATGCGTCATCGCATAAAACTCCTCCCCCCAAGTAAGTACTTGTACCTTTAGATCTTTAGTCCTTAATCCGCTATTAGTACTATAGAGTAACGTTATTATTTGCGTGTAGTGCTGCGACTGCTGTTGATGATGATGCGCATGTTGAGAATTCGCCACCTAAGACTGATTTTGGGCCTGAGAGTCCAGTGGATGAGGAAAAATCTGCTGGAGATGCGCCAAGAAATAGCCTTCTAGAGGAGTTGGCATTGGCTGCTGTGCACCAGGCTTCATTGGTTGCGCGGCTACAGGCTGAGTATGGTGGTGAGGGCAGCCTAGTTGCGCAGAAGGATAAGGAGATTGACCTACTAAAGGCGCAGTTGGCTGATGCGCAGGCTGAATTGAGGGCATCTGCTATGTATGACCAGAAAATTGCTGATGAGAAGATGTCGCTCATGGCCGAACTGAATAAAGAGCGTACTGGAGCAAAAGAGTACAAGGCCTCCTGCCTTTGGGCCTTGAGATATATGGAGCTGAACAAGGGGAAACTCCTGTCTGACTTGGATGAATTCCACAAGGCTGTGGAGAGATTTCTGGAGAATCAGGAGAGCAAACTGCGTAAGCTCAGCATTGAGTATGATGAGGAGTTGTATCCTCATTTGGTGTCAACCATAGCTGAGCGCAGGTGGCTTATCAGCCATGGTTTGCGCCTTGCCGCTTTGGGTACTTTGGAGTCGGAGGAGGTGACAGGGGTATTTGGGGAAGTTGTTGAGTGCGCGTTGGCACGTGGCCAAGCGCAGGCTGTAGAAAAGCTTGCCAAGAGCAATTTGTTGACCGTGCCTATTACTCAGGTACCGGGTTATAATGCCAACTCCTATGATGAGCTTGTCGCTGCCATGAAGAAGATGAAGCTTTTCGAGCTTCCTCATATTGCTCGCCTGGAGCGTGACCAGGATTTTCCTATCAATGTGATTATGGAGGGTTTGACCTTGGCTAGGCACTCATCCGAGGATGCTGAGGCGCAGCTTGACTATTTTTTGAAGCCGGATGTGTCGCAGCTACATGTGCCTATTTTCGCTCGCCCTCGTGACATCCTCAACCCTTTTGCCCTTGAGAAAGAAATTCCATTGAAGGCGTCCTTGGAAGCCCATGAGATGAGACTTGCCAAGAAGAAGGGTCAGAAGGGTAAGGCCATTCTTTGTGGTCTTGGTGCGGCTCACATTCCTAGATCTGATGGGGTGCCTGTTAGCGTGCCAACGGTAGCACCCAAGGATGCTGAGTTGTTGCAGAGGCTTAGAGATGCTGGTAGTGTGGCGCGCCAAGTGGGTAGCTCAGGGCTCAGGCGTACTCGTAGCATGTCTTGGTAGTTTTGATGTAGTGATATTTTGTGGTATGTCCACTTTTTTGTTGTACATATGCGTGTTGGATGTGTACTTTTGATGAACTTGTTATCCATAATGAAGCGTTGATTGAAAAATACAATTGTATGCATCTTATATCAAATTTGACTGTGGTTATAACGTTTGTACTTAGTTATTTAGTCTTTGCATAAAAGATGTCTAAGAATCAAACCGTTTGTATAAACACATTTAGAAAAAGTTACAAGGATTTATAATCACTTATATCCTTATCTTGTATGAAATTTATGACATAGTCGTGTATGACATGATTGTATATAACATAATTGTGTATGAAATTTACAAGTTGTTGTGTATCCATCGTGGGGTGCACAAGTGTATGGATTGCAGCGTGCTACTAATACCATATTAAGGGGTTAATTGTCTTAACTCCTAATTTGTTAAACGCGCACAGTGTGCATTGATGTGTATCCGTCGTGGGGTACGCATCGAACTTACTCCAACGTCTTGAGAGTAAGGTGTCTAACAAGGATGCGTGATCCGGTGTTGATGGGTTTGCAACCCTCTTACTCAACGAGTCATTTATTAGGTTTACTCATCCTTTTACCATCGTGGGTTTTTAATTAGTGCATGCACGCCATGTAGGCAAAAGATAATATAACAAACCATATTGAGACATAAATAATATGTAGACAATAAAGTAAAGTGTGTCGCGGAGTTAGCTAGAAACCGCAACATTTTATTAATACTTGCAAGTTTTTGTAAAAAGATAAAAAACATTTGTCTAAATGAAACAAAAAATGTAAATACACGGATATTTATTGAGCACTTACTAAAGTGCGTAGGTGTCCATGTATTGGGTCGTAACCTTTCCTAAAGATAGCATCTCTTGAGATTGCAGATATTCCATGTGCGTTGTAGCTCACGGCCATCCATGTCACGCAGCTTGTACGCGCCTTGTCCTAGTGCTTCAATGACCTCATAGGGTCCTTCCCACTTTGGTCCAAGTTTACCTGTATCTTCTGCGTGGCTTGCATCATTAGCGCGGTACACAAAGTCGCCTGGTCTGAATGAGGTGCTTCGAACTTTAGCATCGTAGTATCCCTTCATCTTTGACTTGGTTTTTGCCTCTCGTATAGCTGCTCGCTCGCGCCTTTCTTCCAATAGGTCCAAATCTATCCGTCGTTCGTCATCATTAGTTGCGACATTAACTTTCGCGGTGCAGATAGTTGGCATTCCAATTTCAGCTGGTATGACAGCTTCTGTCCCGTAGACAAGGGAAAAAGGAGTGTCCCCATTGCTAACTTTGATTGTCGTGCGGTGCGCCCATAAGACATGCGACAATTCGTCCACCCATCTTCCTTTGTGTTTGTCCAGGCGTGCTTTAATTCCTTCTCCTAGACTACGATTTGCGCGCTCAACTAAGCCATTGGTTTGTGGGTGTTTTACTGATGCGAAGTGTTGTGTGATATGTAACTCTGCGCACCAGTCTTTGAATGGGTTATCACGGAATTGTTTTCCTTTGTCCGAAACAATCTCCCCAGGTAATCCAAAGCGGCATACAATACTTTCCCAAACAAAGCGTTTTACTTGGTTACCTGTGATTGTCGCTACTGCCTTTGCTTCAATCCATTTAGTGAAGTAGTCTATTGCAACAATAAGGAATTTAAGTCCTCCCGTTGCGACAGGGAAGGGACCCGCAATGTCAATACCCCACTTATAGAATGGCCATGGAGAAGTGATAGGTGTTAGCTCTTGTTGTGGTCTGCCCGGGATGGGTCTATGGACTTGGCAGTCGTTGCATTTCTTTATCACATCGCGCGCATCACGGTGCATAGTAGGCCAATAGTATCCTGAGCGTAATGCTCGCGCTACGACGGACCGTGGTCCTGAATGCATACTGCATGAACCAGCGTGGATCTCTCGGAGTACGTAATCTGCCTGAAGAGGTCCAACGTACCGAAGCCATGGTTGTAGGAATGAGCGCCGATACAGGATACCATCTCTAAGTTCGAACCTCTGCGCTGTGCGCCATATCCGTCGAGCGTCCTTCTGCTCATCGTGCAATTTGCCCTTGCTTATAAATTCGATAATAGGGGTCATCCACGTAGGATTCTCTTCCTCTATTACTGTGGATATCTCCATCTCCGAGATGAATTTGTTCTTTAGGATCTCCACTAAGACTTGTTTTGACAGGTGTGCGAAGCTAGTAGATGCGATCTTGCTTAGCGCATCTGCTTTCTTATTTTCACCTCTAGGAACTTGCTTAATGGTGAACCTGTCAAAGCCTTGTATTAGCGATTTGGTCTTGTCAAGGTATTGGACCATGTTATCCTCTTTAGCCACATATTCGCCCAACACATGGTTGGCTACCAATCGGGAGTCCACATTTGCTTCTAGGTTGCGTACACCCATTCGATTTGCAATGCGTAATCCAGCAATTAGGGCTTCATATTCTGCCTCGTTGTTCATGGCTGTGAATTCAAAACGCAGTGCGTAAGTGAATTCCATTCCTTCTGGATTAGTGAGGATAAGGCCAGCGCCCGATCCATCCACGCATGAAGATCCATCCGTGAACAAGACCCATGGTTCTTGTAATTCTACCTTGCTTAGTGGTGGTGCGTCATCGGTATCTGGTTTTTCGATGATGAAGTCTGCTAATATTTGCCCTTTAACCGCAGTGCGTGGTCTGTAAGAGATGTTATATTCGCCTAGTAGCACACTCCATTTTTGTAATCGCCCCGATGCGTCAGGTTTAGAGATAACTTGTTTGATAGGTTGGTCGGTAATCACTGCTATTGGGTGCGCTTGAAAGTATCTACGCAGTCTTTTGGCAGCAAATACTAATTCCAAGACCAACTTCTCCATTGGGCGGTAATTAATCTCTGTCTTCTTGAGTGCTTTGCTTACAAAATACACCGGTGTTTGTACGGAATTCCTATCCGTCAGTAGCACTGCGCTGACCGCTCCATGAGTCGCAGATAAGTAGACGATTAACTCCTCCCCTGGTCGGGGTGCAACTAGCTTAGGAAGCGCTGCTATGTGTTGTTTTAGCTGTGTAAAAGCTTCTTCCGCTTCCGCAGTCCAACGAAAGTCTCCCTTTTTCGTACACTTCTTGAGTGTTTTAAATAGAGGAAGTGACTTATCCGCTGATTTAGACAGGAATCTATTTAAACCGGCTAGCTTTCCATTCAGAGATTGAACTTCTTTCAACGTGCGCGGTGAAGGAAGTTGGATAACAGCCTCTGTTTTTTCTGGGCATGGCTTAATGCCATCTGGTTCTATCAAATATCCTAGGAACATGCCTTCTGTAGCGCCAAAAGTGCATTTCTTAGGATTCAACTTCATGTTGATCTTTCGTAGTGTTGTGAACGTTTCTTCAATGTCGCGCACCACTTCTTCTTCTGTATGGCTTTTTATGACAAGGTCGTCCACATAGACCTCTAGGTTGCGGCCCACCTGCTTGTCAAATGCATTATCTACCAGTCGCTGGTAGGTGGCGCCCGCATTCTTCAGGCCAAAAGGCATCTTTGTGTAACAGAAGACGCCTTGGCTTGTGTGGAAGGCTATTTTTTCCTCGTCTTCCTTAGCCATTTGGATTTGGTGGTACCCTTTGTATGCATCTAAGAAACATTTAAAGGGATATCCGCACAGAGATTCCACCTTCCAGTCTATCTCTGGTAGTGGGTAGCAGTCCTGTGGACATGCTTTGTTAAGATCAGTGAAGTCCACACACATCCGCCAGCTGCCATCGCTCTTCTTGACCATTACTGGATTGGAGAGCCAATCGTGGTAATAGACTTCTCGCATAATGCCTGCGTCCACAAGCTTGTGTACTTCTTCCAGAATGGCTTTTGCGCGCTCTGGAGCCTGGCCGCGCTTTTTTTGCCTTACCGGGGAATATCCTTGTCGGATTTTCAGCTTGTGTTCTGCTATCGAGCGTGGCACACCAGTCATGTGCTTTGGTTCCCATGCGAAGATATCCAGATTCCTTTGTAAGAGCGCGCACACGGCCGCTCTACCTTTGTCAGACAGCGATCCTCCAATCGTCACTTCTTGCTCCGGGTATTCAGGGTGAATCGCAATCTTTAGGTTTGGTACTTTAGCTGCGCTCTGTTCTGGGATGTGCGTTGTTTCACATGTAATCGTGTTACACTCTTCTGGTGGCGCAGCGCTGTTGTATATGGTGACAATGCCGCCTTCTACTGGGAACTTGAGCATCCCATGTGCTGTGGATGGTACCGCGCGAATCGCTGAGATTCCTGACCTTCCAATAATGCCATTGTATGGCGAAGGAGATCTGATCACCATAAAGTTCATCCAGGCTGTCGTGGAGTGTTCCTTATTACCAACAGCGACTAGTAGGCGCAGTTGCCCCATGGGCCATATCTTTTCTCCTGTAAAGCCAGTAAGCGCAGTCGTAGCTGGACTTAACTGTCTTTGTATCTCAGGGCGCAGTCTTTTGAAACAATGTTCGTACATTATATCCGCTGACGCCCCTCCATCAACATACATGCGGTGGGGAAAGAGATTTCGTTTCCCTGGGAGAATTTTTGGCTGACCTTTTGCCTAGTCTTTCGCTGCCATGATTGTATCATGTAGATAGTGTCAGCTTTTTCCTTAGGCGCTTCTTTCTTGCCTCCTGTTTTCTGCTTGTCTTTCCCATCCTTAATATTTTTAACGAGATGATCCAATCTACCTTCTTTTACTAGTTTCTCAATTAGTTGGCGCAATTGGACACACTCATTAGTGGTATGGCCCTTCTGTGCATGATATTCGCAGTATCCATTCCCTACGCGCCGATCTTCAGGAGTGCGCATAGGTGGGGGTCTTGGAAAGTTCGCACCTTCCGTCGCAAATATCTCCTTTGGAGTTTTTGTTAGTGGGGTGTACTTGTCGTTTCCCCGTCCGCCACCTTGACTACGATAGCTTTTGCTACGATTGCCACTCTGGTCATTGGATTGTCTCCTTGGCTCTTCTTGTGACCTATGGTTCGAGTAGCCTCTCTTGCTATCCGCAGCGGCTGCTTCTCCTTGGACGAAGGACCTCGTGCGCTTCATGAGTTCGTCAAAGGTTTGGGGAACCCTATCGTTTAACTTTTTTATCAGATCTGGGTTATTGATTCCATTCATAAACCCCGATATCTTTAGTATTTCTGGGCACGCCTTGACCTGTATGCATTCGTCCTTATAGCGCTCCATGAAAGCGCTTGTGGATTCCCCTTGGCGCTGTTTTACCCTAGCGAGCTCGACAGGGTTTTTGGCGCACTTCTTTCTTTGAGTAAAGTTTAAACGAAACGCCTTTCGCAACTCTTCAAACCCACCGATGCTTCTGCGTGGAAGCTTACTGAACCAGTTGCGCGCATTCCCTACTAATGTAGAGTTAAACATGTGGCACCACACAGGTTGTGGCCAATTTTCGATAGTGGCTGCTGATTCGAAAATTTTTAGGTGATCATCAGGATCACCTGTCCCATCATATGTTTTGACATTAGCAGGCATGCGCCTTCTCTTATTTTCCGAAAAATCGCTGATGCGCCTAGTGAACGCATTGACTTTTTGGCGGCGCCAGGGACGGGACATGTCATCGTCTTCCTGGTCGCGGTATTTTCCCCTTGATTTCCAGTGTCCTGTTTCTTTGTCCTCGTTGTCCGAGGAGTCACTTGAGGATGAGCTTACTCTTTTGCGACGCTTGCGCCGACTATCATCGGAATCTGAGCTTGCTCCTCTGCGGCGCTTGCGCCGACTATCCTCGGAATCAGAGCTTGAAGGGCTTTCACTTGGGGAGCACCGTCGCCCAAGCCTATCATGGACCCTGCGACTGCCAAGCCTAGTGTGGACATTGGCGCGCCGTTCCCCATCTTCATGCTCCTCCAGATGCTGAAAGTCGGCTGCTTCATCATCCACAACCTTCCTTCCAATCCTGGTAAACACTGGGTGTTTGTGGCTATCCCTCTCGCGTCTTTCCTTTCGGTAGCGCGGTGGGGATGCCTCATACTCAGGGTCGAAGTTGAGCCTGGCGTGCAGACTTTGGCTTGACCTCTTTTTCGCCTCCTCTCGCATGAGCGTAGCCAAGGCTTCGTAGTTTTGAGATACGAAATCACTTGGCGCTAGTTCAGGCGTGACTCCTTCTAGCGCGAGGGAGTCTGTTTCCAAAACAAGATCCTTGTTTCGGATAGGTGCATTTAGTGGCTCAGTGAAGTTTACTTCTGGCATGGTGAGAGGAGTGCGCTGTAGGTCTACCGCGCTAGTACTTGTTGTAGTAGCATTGGTAGTCATAGTGAGCGGTTCTATTGGAGTAAATAGCAGATCTGAGTACGATCCTAAGCTTCTAGGCGCACTGGTTGTCCCAGAGGCCTGCTTAGAGGCCGCATCAATTTGCTGTTTCTTCCCTAGTAGGTCGTCATGCGTTTTCTTCGCATGCGGAGTCCGCTGATTTCCGTGCTTCGTCATTCTAGTTCTTAGCAAAGTTCTTAGTGTAGGGTCCCACGGATGGCGCCACTTGTTGATACAAAAGTTGGGCGTTCCTTGATTCCGTACCAATCAGATCTTAATGCTTGAGACCTGCGCACTAAGAAAATGAAAAGACACGTTAGGTTTATCGTGGGATTGTCTCCCACGATTATCCTCCGGCGTGAGAGTAAGTAATCGGTTTTTAGGGTTTGTAGAAGAGTTAGGGTTCTTGAGATCGTACCTTTGTGAGGGCTGAGGTGCCCTCTATATATGGACACGAAATCCTTATTGGTTTCGTGTTCCCCAATCTTCGGTCTATCCCGCGTAGGGCGGTTCATTGATATATATCCCATAAATAGAAGATATACTATCAAAACCATAAATAATGTTGGGTTTGGGCCATCGTAAGCCCAAACCATTATCGCAATAGCCCATATCGTGATGGGCTGGAGTCCATTTGTGATGGACTTAAGTATGGGTCGGGTTCGTGACCCGAATACGGACTATACGTCATCAATAGTGGTTCGGTCACGAAGCTCCTCTTCGCCCTACTCCACTCCCCGAGTACCAACTCGAGAGTTACTTCACTAATCAACAAACTCCCTTCAGGCGGAGAAAACCGTACACGTCGCTTAACTTGTTTTCCGACACTAAGCTAGATGTCGAGTGCTAATCTTAGCTAGCACCAATCTACCACGATCTACCCGATCTGCACCTTACACGTCGCTTATCCTATTTCCGACACTAAGCTAGATGTCGAGTGCTAATCTTAGCTAGCACCAATCTACCACGATCTACCCTTGATCCACATGATCAATCACACAAGCCCAATGGCTTCAAGAGATCTTCACTATCTCTTAAGATCACAATGATCTTGACTCACTCTCGCACAAAAGAAAAATAATCTTGATGTATGCTATGATACAATCAAGAGTGTAACCAATGTTACAAGACCTAACAACTACAACTCTTGTATCTTCTTGGATACTTTGAGTTCTTTTCTTGCAAATGAAGAGGAATGATAACACTTTGTATCTACTTGGATACTTTGTGTTCTTCTCTTGCTAATCAAGAGGGATGACAACACTTTGTATCTACTTGGATACTTTGTGTTCTTCTCTTGCTAATCAAGAGGGATGACAACACCTTGTATCTACTTGGATACTTTGTGTTCTTCTCTTGCTAATCAAGAGGAATGAAGATGATCACTTGAATGGAGGATTGGATCACTCTTAAACAAACAAAGACTCTCCAAATGATCAAAGAAAGTCATCTAAGTGAGGAGGGATTAGACCAGAGAAAAAGGACTGGAAAAATCAAGTTGGAAGTGTGGAATGGTCCACTATTTATAGGCAAAGAAAAATCTAGCCGTTACGTACAGACGGCTCCGTTAAATACCTGACGGCTCCGTTAAATTTAATGGAGCCGTCCCTATTTAAAGGTGCCGTGGACGCTCCTTCGTTTGTCTTTAGTGGGGAAGGTTTATTTGGGAAAGTTAGGAGCTGTTTTGGGGGGAAATTTGACTGTTGGGATTTTCAAACATATTTTTCAAAATAAAACATTTCTTTTTAATTCAAAAATAATTTGTGAAATATATTTTTGAAAAAATGTTTTGTCACATTAAAAATGTGAAGTTTAGAAAAATAAAATCCTTTGATCATTTGTCAAGTAGTAGATTTGTTTGTCCATACCTTGAGTGATTTATGTCGGGATGAAAATCTACGACTTCGTTGAAGCATACTTGAGACGTCGGGAGGTGTTGATGTAAGTATGCATTGATGATTTGTGTTTACAAGTAACTTGCACATTTTTCGTTATGTATTACAAGTTACATGTTTGTCATTATTAAAACCGAAGAAATCGTTTAGTTTAAATATCGTAATATTTGCACTAAATCGTTTAGTTTAAATATCGTAATATTTGCACTAACAATCTCCCCCTTTTTGATGATGACAAATATGTAAACCGTAAGACATAGTAAAATGTAAAAGTTACCTGTGTAAAAGTTACCTGTTTACACTTCCTTCTCCCCCTTTTGTCGAATCAAAAAGGTAGTTTCCTCGAGCGCTTCCTTGGATTTACTTCCTACTCCCCCTTACTACACTACTATCCTTTTCTCACTAGAAAAGCGAGTTTGCATCATCCTAGTGAAGCCTTCTATCAACACTTGTGAAGACGACTCCATGCTATGTATTCAAATACTCCCGAGCTCCCCCTAGTTCAATGCTCCCCTATGGTGACTTAAACCCCTTGTTTATTTACCTTAGTATCTAGCGGATCTATGGATCAAATTCTTACAAAGGCTTTTCCTACATCAAGGGTTAGCTTCGTGCAACATAATATATAACAGTATAGGAGCAACAATATAGGGATAGAATACACATAGCAAGACATGCATGGGTTAAACTATGTTAACACGTACGTGTCACAATCTGACCGAAAACCTAAGGTGTAATTGTTCACTCAATCACACTAATCAAGAACACGATTCGTTCATTGACTGACGCACTAAATGACTTATTCCAAGTTGTCATTGGGAAGGAAAGTTCTAACAAACCTTTTGAACAACATAATCATCTACCTAAGATGATTGATGTTAAGGATAGTTTGTTGATAAGACATACTCTAAATGATTACTATTATGACAAGTCGTGCCATAAAGTAGTCTCGATAGAGGTTATACCTAAATGATTCCATAAGGTGGGAGAGTGTTGGTTGTGGTGACAACAAGGACAACTTGGGTTATGTGGTTGTAGGAGATAAATAATGGGATGACCCATTAGTGGTTGTGGTGATGGTGATAGTGATAAGGATGATGTGTTAGTGCCAAGTTCAAAAGGTGATGTAGGTGACAAGGTTAGTGTGAGAGCTAAAGGTTGTGGTGATGGTGATGGTGAAAAGGATGATGTGTTGGTGCCAAGTCCAAAGAGGTTTGATGGTGATAGGGTTAGCGTGATAGCTAAGGGTTGTGGTGGACTTGGTGGAGGTAAGGGTGTAGGAATCCTAAAGGTGGATGATGATGATGATGATGTGGTTGGAGATGTTGGTTTTTCCCTTTGAGGAAAGGTGGGAAAGGATGGTTTAGGTTAATATATCGTTTGCACTGACAATGAGATGCATGATATATTTCAAAAGGGAAAAAGAAAAGGTGCATGTGATCCTAACAGGATTGTTGGTGGATATCTCTAATGGGGTTAAGGTAACGAAGTTCTAGGTTTCTAGGTTGGATGATCCTAGTTGTGTGTTAGAGATTATTTGGTGCATGAAAGGTTTTGTGTGATTGTGAGGGTTGGAGGTTGTTTAACTAACTATCACTTATCCAAAGTGAGGAGTAGTTGTAAGGTTTGAGTGTGATGATTGATGAGTTGAAGGTTGTAAGGTTTGAGTGTGATGATCTATGGGTTGAAGGTTCTTAGACTAGCTATCACTGTCAAGAGTGAAGTGTAGCTAAAAGGTTTGAATGTGAGATGCAAGATAAGCTTGCAATGGTGAGGCCTTATATAGGCAAGAGTTGTGGGATTCGAACTAAAGTTGGTGTTAGAGTCCTATGGTGTAGTGAGGGAATCCTAGGGTGTATGTGAGTTTGCAAAATTTTGCAGGTTTGAGGTTAGGGATGCAGGGATCTAAAGGAAACAATGAAAATTCGTCAAACATAGGCACGGTACCACTAAATACCACACGGTACCATTAAATTTAACGGTACCGTGGCCTTTTTAACGGTACCGTGACCTAGAAGTCATGAATTTTCCTATACAGCCTAGTTTTGGGCAGCTAAAGGGAAGTTTCCTAGGGAATAAGAATCACATTTGTGTGTTCTTGAGAGTGTTTGGTGAAAGGCTATAGGAGTGTGTTTTCGCTCCCCCTTAATCTATGACCATCCGGACAAGAGGTAAAAGATAAAAAGGAAAACAAACGTTAACGAAAGCGATGAGCTTAGTAACGTTATGACAAGTGGTGGATAGCATGCGACAAACTTCACCTTTGAAGTCACGTAGCTCTTCTCAATCATTGTGAATATTCATCGAATATTCACATGATGAGGCATGTGATTACTTGGAGATATCCTAAGGGTTAAGAAGATAAAATCTTCAGGGTTGTGAGGTAGGTGATAAGGTTATAGGGTTATCTATGTTGATGAAGGAGGGTTATCTCAACGTATCCTAATGGTTCTTCGTTTGAAGTGTGTGGAAGATGTGTGGGATGTGGAAGCATTGGTAGTGTTTAGTACCATGCGGAAGTGTGAGGGAAAAGGCTAAGGAATCAGATGATAGATACAATCTATTCTGATAGGAGACGGTTTTAGGTTCAAGACTACATCGAGTGGGAAGCAAGATTTTTGACAAAGAAAATTCACATATGTTGTGATTTTTCTGGACTTTAGATTAAAAGAATTTATACCGAATAAATTCTTTTATGAATGAATCCAACGGGATTAGGTGAACATTGATCGAGAACGAGAGATGACATTTAATTGCATTTCGCAAATTAAATATACTTTAAATATTTCGGATGAAATATTTAAGTTGTCATTAGAATTTAAGAGGATTTTACGAATAAGTCTCGCTGATTTAGTGAGACTTTTCGATACGAGGAGAGAATTTATACCTAATAAATTCTTTGAACGGTACTGGACGAGAAGAGATGACTTTTATATTTCCTAGGAAATACATAGGTAGTCATTAGAGCGATGTGAAAGATGACTTAATATTTCCAGTGAAATATTTAAAAAGTCATCAGACGAGACACAGGATATGACTTGACATTTCCAATGAAATATCTAACAGTCATGGGACGAGATAGAGGGAATGACTTGATATTTCTAGTGAAATATCTAAAAGTCATGACACAAAATAGAAGAGATGATCTCAATATTTCCAGTGAAATATTCAAGAGATCATGCAAGGAACGTGAGGGATGACTTAATATTTCCAGTGAAATATTTAGATAGTCATGAGAGGAATTTAAAGAATGACTCAATATTTCCAGTGAAATATTTAAAGAGTCATGAGACGAGACACACGAGATGACTAAAATATTTCCAGTGAAATATTTAAATAGTCATAAGATTTATGGAAAATGTTCCATCATTCCTAGACCTAGACGAAGATGGTTAGGGGATTCTCGGTTGAGAGGTTTGGTTGATTTACGGATTTTGATGTGCTTCACACACGAGTGTTTCATGGGGTTTTGAAAGACGTAAAGCTAAGCCTATGGTGCTGATTTGCAGCAGGGTTTGGGATCTTAAGACGTGTATATTCACACGAGGATGAAAGGAACTACTAATCACTTATGTAGTAACTCGTGAGTCCTTTGTCATCTGAAGGTTGATGTTAGCTTTTAGCTTTTGGATGAGCGTTTTAACATATGTTGTTAAAAGGCTTGAGTATGATGTTTCGGATATGACATTTAACAATTGCGATCGCAAGTTAAACTTACTTGAATATTTCGGATGAAATATTTAAGTTGTCAACCCTACTCCGAGTTCTACTAGGTTTGTTCCTAACCTTCCCATGACAAAAGGGTGCATTACTTGGAAGAAGGCGAAGTGATGACTAGGGAATTAGGATAACTTCGCGACTACTTTGACTTATAGGTTCTGACACTAGTGTATGACTCTATGACTTCTAAGGGTTCATAGTGATAGGCATACCTAATTCCTAATGTGTCACAAGGACATAGTGTGGGTGCAAACTTTACAGGCAAATCA
Organism: Artemisia tridentata subsp. tridentata; assembly: GCA_021014915.2. Lineage (NCBI taxonomy): Eukaryota > Viridiplantae > Streptophyta > Magnoliopsida > Asterales > Asteraceae > Artemisia > Artemisia tridentata. Next base: position 89,075,525 of record CP139504.1, read on the forward strand.
AGTAAAATGCACATAAGGAATAAATGCAAATATCATGCAAAACATGATAATCATTTAGCATTTAAGATCACGAAGACATTTAATCATATCTTACGAGAACATGTTGTCATTTTGAAACACATATGTGGGATGCAAGCAATCTAGGTTTGCTAAGGAAGATCCTAGTTACTACTTGTTCAAAATGAGATCCTAACGAGAGATAAAGTTCACCGATGTAAACTATCTCTAGTCAAATGTAGGAATGAAAAATTTTCAAGTTAGAGAATGAGTATGAGACTATCACTAGTGGTGCTCAATTAAGGCTAAACACGACCATTTTTACGGGTTATACACCAACCCAACTTCTCTCCTGGAAGCAATCCAACCGTTAGGTCAAATTGAATTTCTAGTGCGATAGGTTCTCCAGTAGTCATTCTCATGTTAGAAGAATCTAAATTCCTATATTTGCCTATCGAAGTATAGCAAAGATGATATTAGCTTATTTCGCTAATACATGGCCTAATATGACTCAATTAACCATACTTTGAAAGTCGGTTAAGAAAATGACATGTCTTACACAACTCCTAACAAAGGCAAGTGAAATGTTTTAATTTCGTGTTTGAGATTTAAAGGTTATTTGATGGAGATGGTGTATTTTATGATCTCTTGGACAACAACTTTGTTTGTTGAGTTGTTACATGTTATTTTAACATGATTTGGTTTCCTAGAACCAAGAGACACTCTAATGTGATACAATGTAGAATCTACTACATCGTGTGTGTTTCAAGAATGCTCCTTTGCATATCTTGAGTGAGAATCTAGTAAAGGTTACTTACCTCAATAGATCTCGTGAGCATTTTATTTGAAATGAGACATATTGTTTATTTCAACAAGTATGCTTTTCTAAGAAGAAACTTATCACTCTTAAGAATGCTTTGTGAAACAAGTATTTTAGTGTATGACCAATTTTACTTGTTTATGCAATGACACATGTAGTATTAGGTTATTATTCAACTCTAATATCCTATATTTGTTAACAAGATGCAATGTAATCTCTTGTAATATAACCATTCATGTTACAAAAGAAATAAGATGCATAGGATATAAGTTATCCTTTGTCAATCTTTTGATAAGAGAGATATATGTGATATTCTCAAAGATTGATGACTTACATAATAGTTAATAACATATTATGTGTGACACTTTTACTAGACATGTGACTTTGAGTGTTGAGTCGTTCATGAGCAAAGTTTACATATGTTGTTTGTTTGCTCGTGTTTGGCTTTTCGGAAATGACCCATTTACTTATTGCATTGCAATGTAAATTACTTGTATATTTCGGATGAAACATCCAAGTTGTCAATCCTACTTGGTTGTGTATTTTATGCATCTTTTAAACATATTAGTTTAATATTTGGAACACAACTATTGGACAAGAAGACTCAATATGGCATCTTTAACACAAGTGTGAGTTATGATCCGATGCATATTATTTTCGTCTTGAGAGGACGTCATTATTTACATAACAATCGAGTGTGATTGAGTATGCAGATTCAAGATAATACTTTTCATAATATTTTGATGTTATCTTGAAGCTGGACAAATAATGACTCCAATTTCATGTCCACACTCAAAAACTTGTCAATTAGATTCGATAATGATATCAATCATAATTTGAATAATGAATTGATATGTACTCGAGATCTTTCTTGACCCTCACAATCACTCCTTTTTAAAAAGAAATAAAAATTTTAGGAGTGTGTTCCATTTATTCTAACACTAGTTGTATGTGTGAGGTTAATGACATATTAAGTTACTACTTTGATATTGTCATTTAATTTTATTTGAGAAAAACCATTTTATATTATTGAGTATAATATTCTTAGTTTTTCGATACCTCATTTGTATAAAAATAATTATCTTAACTATTTTTATACAACATACGTAAAATACTAAATGTTTAAAACATTTTGTATGTGTGTTAGATCAATGCAAGTTTAATACATTTTCTTTTACTTAAATACTAATGTATTAAAATGACATTTTATCTTGTTTAGACAACCCATGGTCAAACAAGACAAAATGATGTAATGTTTTAAAGATCATGTTACGGATTTTATGAAAGTGTTAAGTATTTTGGGGTGATATACTACTTAAACCTTTGGAAAAATAATTGTGTAAGACAATATTTTTCGACACACATGATCTACGAACTTAGTTTCTATTCCTAAGAAGGTTACTAAACCATTTTAAAAACTTGCAACAAATGCAAGAAAAATGGTCTATGCCTATATGCAATGCAAAATCAATTACGCAACTTAGTGCAAGAAGTCTATTCTAAGTCCTATTGACGCATAAGCCGAAAAACTAATATTCGACACATAGCAACAAGGCATGAAATACACTTATGCTTATAGATAAAATTAGCTCAACTAAAGATAACAATAAGCATACAAAAGTATTGACTAGCAATACTAAGACACAAAGAAAAGCAAATAGTCATTTAGCATAACACACAAAGATACTTATCGTCATTTTGTGTATTAAGTATAACAATGTACACTTAGCTTGACTTTATTTGAAAATGAATTATTTTCCACCCCATTTAAAAATTTGATCAACACCTTGAAATCATGAATGCATCAACGTGTGATGTTCACTTTGTGTTTTGACAAAAAAATTTGTGCAATCGGCATGACCGGAAAGGACTCTCTATTACGAAATAAAGACTCTCGTAAATTTTACTTTACAATCACTTTCTAAAATTATTTTTAAGTGAAAGTAGACTCAATTACGTTTAAAACGATAGGTGGCACGACTCCTACGGACTTACGGTTGATTTTATACGAATTTTTGAAAATTACCGAATTCTGAAAAACAGACGAAGGTACCGTTAAATTTAGCGGTACCGTCCATATTTAATGGAGCCGTCCGTTATATTTAACGGTGCCGTACGTCTGACATCAGTTTTTGAACAGAACCAACTTTTATCAATTTAAGAAAACCTTCAAGCTAGTATGACAACATATACTTAACAACAAAACTTGTAAGTATTAAGTAACTAAATACTTTTCATATTTTTATCACCTTCATGGGTAATTTGATACATGGATCGTACTCAATTTTGAAAACCATTTGTTTTAAAAATTTGAGAGACCTGGCTCTAGTACCAATTGTGGAAACCGTAGAGGGGGGGGGGGGTGAATACGTTTCCATTTAAAAACTTAAAACTTTTGTATCAAACACCCGATCAAGTGTGACGTAATATGAAAAGTGTTAACAATGGTCATTTAACACTTAGAGATGAATGTAGTAAACTACAACACAAGCAAAATCAAGCCATGACACATACTAAATCATCATAACATGAGCAACAAGTCACACAAGCATAAACTTCATGCAGATATAAGTATAAAGTGATAAAGAATAAAATGAAAGTAAAGAGATGAGTAAGAAGGCGCAAACCGGACACGGTGATTTATAGTGGTTCGGTTACGAAGCTCCTCTTCGCCCTACTCCACTCCCCGAGTACCCAACTCGAGAGTTACTTCACTAATCAACAAACTCCCTTCAGGCGGAGAAAACCGTACACGTCGCTTAACTTGTTTTCCGACACTAAGCTAGATGTCGAGTGCTAATCTTAGCTAGCACCAATCTACCACGATCTACCCGATCTACACCTTACACATCGCTTATCCTATTTCCGACACTAAGCTAGATGTCGAGTGCTAATCTTAGCTAGCACCAATCTACCCCGATCTACCCGATCTACCCTTGATCCACATGATCAATCACACAAGCCCAATGGCTTCAAGAGATCTTCACTATCTCTTAAGATCACAATGATCTTGACTCACTCTCTCACAAAAGAAAAATAATCTTGATGTATGCTATGATACAATCAAGAGTGTAACCAATGTTACAAGACCTAACAACTACAACTCTTGTATCTTCTTGGATACTTTGAGTTCTTCTCTTGCAAATGAAGAGGAATGATAACACTTTGTATCTACTTGGATACTTTGTGTTCTTCTCTTGCTAATCAAGAGGGATGACAACACTTTGTATCTACTTGGATACTTTGTGTTCTTCTCTTGCTAATCAAGAGGGATGACAACACCTTGTATCTACTTGGATACTTTGTGTTCTTCTCTTGCTAATCAAGAGGAATGAAGAGGATCACTTGAATTGAGGATTGGATCACTCTTAAACAAACTAAGACTGTCCAAATGATCAAAGAAAGTCATCTAAGTGAGGAGGGATTAGACCAGAGAAAAAGGACTGGAAAAATCAAGTTGGAAGTGTGGAATGGTCCACTATTTATAGGCAAAGAAAAATCTAGCCGTTACGTACGGACGGCTCCGTTAAATACCCGACGGCTCCGTTAAATTTAATGGAGCCGTCCCTATTTAAAGGTGCCGTGGACGCTCCTTCGTTTTTCTTTAGTGGGGAAGGTTTATTTGGGAAAGTTAGGAGCTGTTTTGGGGGGAAATTTGACTGTTGGGATTTTCAAACATATTTTTCAAAATAAAACATTTCTTTTTAATTCAAAAATAATTTGTGAAATATATTTTTGAAAAAATGTTTTGTCACATTAAAAATGTGAAGTTTAGAAAAATAAATCCTTTGATCATTTGTCAAGTAGTAGATTTGTTTGTCCATACCTTGAGTGATTTATGTCGGGATGGAAATCTACGACTTCGTTGAAGCATACTTGAGACGTCGGGAGGTGTTGATGTAAGTATGCATTGATGATTTGTGTTTACAAGTAACTTGCACATTTTACGTTATGTATTACAAGTTACATGTTTGTCATTATTAAAACCGAAGAAATCGTTTAGTTTAAATATCGTAATATTTGCACTAAATCGTTTAGTTTAAATATCGTAATATTTGCACTAAATCGTTTAGTTTAAATATCGTAATATTTGCACTAACAGTAGATTTTAGTGAGTAGTTAATTTAATTAGGAGTAGTGTAATTCAGTCGAATGTAGTGTAGCTTTAATTGTTTAGCTTAAATCTCAGTTCAATGTAACTTTAATTTCAAGTTCTAATTTAATTTCAAAAGTCTTGTACTAAGCCAGTTGTAATTCAAGTTTAATGTTAAGATATTTAATTCGAATCAGTTGTTACTTAAAGTTTAAAAGCTTTTATTTCCTGTTCAATAAGCTCACATAAGCCTGTGAATGCTTGTTGTGAGTTTATTGTTGCTAAATTCACTGATTAATTTCAAAATAGTCAAAAGTCAACCGTAGGTCAACATTGCTGATGAAGCGAAAAGTGTACCGCTTTTAGGGGGTGATTTAAGCCCTAAATCGTATTTATTTGATCAAATATTGCCCTAAATCTTTCCTTTTGTCATTTTAGGTATTTTGGAGAAGAAATCTGGAAAAGGAAGCATTTTGGACGTTTTTGGAGCATAAAAGTGAAGAAAACGACAAAGTCTCCAAAGCTGCTGGAAAAGTACACTTGACGGGGTCAAGAATTGTTCTAGACGGCATCACGGCTTAGCAAAAGAGGTGGATATGAAAAATACACGTGACGCGCCAGAGAGTTTTGCAATGGAAGTCTGACGGCGTCACCCTTTAAGGTGATCAAGGCCATCACGGTTTAAGTTAAAGAGAGACGGCGTCAAGCACATTTCTGACGGCGTCAACCCTTGATAGGCCAGAGCGGATTTTGGAGGATTAAAAAGGGACGGCGTCAGGAAGACCATCCGGGAACCCTAGCCACGGCGAGGTGACGGCGTCAAGCTCTATAACGTGACGCCGTCAGACCCTAAACTCTATATATAGTTTTGCAATTTTTAGTCATTAGTGTGCAACTTTGTGAGGAGAAACCCTAAGAAGAATTTTCTACCATTTTTAAGGGTTTTATACCCTTGGATCTCCCATGTTTAATTGAAGATAAGTAATCATTTAATCATTCAATATGTCTATGTGTTGTTTGATTATATCTTGTTCTTGTCTTTTAATTAACATGCTAGGCTAGATTTATCTTGTGTTTGCTTAGATCTAATGAAACCTAACTATTGATTATTGGTTATTGGTGTGTTATTAATTGTATTGGATGATTGTTTATCGATGTTAGGCTTAAGAAAACTGGCTAACCTCCTATACGGTAACTTGCTTGAACGTCTTAAGAAACATGAACCAATGCGTACTAGGTTTTTATGGTTGTATTTAATGCATGAGCGAATTCTAGTGATCCCATGTTAGGAGCTTCTTAGCCGGCTCGACATAGGAGTGAAGTAGGAGCTTGTAGAGTTGGGGAAGTACGTATGCCACCCCACGATTGGTATTAAGGAATACACCCATCATCCACGCAATTAATACACACTAATCAACCGGTAAAAGATAGTTAGGGAGTAAGGAAATCTAAGTAAACACATTTCTCTCCATATAAGTTTCACAACCTTTTCATTTTCAGTTATTTTATTTTATTTGCAATTGTAGTTATTTGGGTTAGTTGAGTAGAAACTAATTCCGCCCACTCCTTCAAACCCGAGATTTTACTTGCTTTCATAAAATTATAAAAATACAAAAAGAATCTTCCCTCGCCCTTAGACCTATTAGAGTAGTTTTTCAATCCTAACGACACTATTCCCCTAGAGAACGATCAATCCCCCGGTACTTGCCACTTCACTATACTACATCGGTCAGGTACACTGCCTGGTGGGGATTGCAAGCCTCTTGAGATCCCTCGAGAGTTAAAACCTGTTGTAAGGTCGCAAAACCACGCATCAATTGCTTATTGCTTATTCTCATGCTTCTTTTCAGCTTATTTGTGGTTAATAATGTTAGTTTAGCATATTTATGCCTTGTCTCTTAGTCTAGTGTTTCTAAATAGATTTTTAATAGCAAACAGTCCTCTAAAGGACTGTTTAGGTCAATGGGTTAAAACGGGTAAAAACAAGTTATCACTGTTCCTTTGCAATCTTGGTTAGTTTAGTCTAGCTTCAAATGAGTTAAGTAAGTGGCCTTTAGTTCCTGTTAAGCTGTTTTTCAGATTTTATAGGTTCTAGTATTTCTACTTTTAATTGAGCTCCTCATCTGTTCATTACAGCTATTTGTAGGATTAAGCTTACTTAGGTGCTTGTTTGTGGTGTTTTTGAAGTCCTTAGAGTAGGTTTAGTTGATTCTCTTAGTTTCATTAGGTCTAAATAGGTTTTAACCATTCCTTGTGCAAAACAGTCTGCTCAGCTCCATACCACAGACTGCATTTTTTTTTAGTTTTTTCTGTTTTCAGCCCTTATTTGTGCATTTTTAATTTGTTAGTTATAAGTTAGATTTAGCTGAAATTCAGCACAGTTAGACTTGGCTGGCTTATCTAGTTGATTATATTTTTTTTATATTTTTAGAATTTTTTTTTCACAGCTTTTCAATGGCTTGAAAAAGCCCTTTTTCCCCTGCCCACTGCTACATCAGCAGACCTTAGAAGGTCTTGTGGCTTTTTGAGTGATCTTTAGTGCTTATTCACTGTTCCTTGTAGCTTATTCTTAGATTAGTTGTTAATTCAGATTAAGTTTATCATAATTTAGCTTATTTCAATTTATTGTTAGCTTATTTTATGCTTATCAGTCATTTTGTTCCCTAGTTTAGCCTATTTTCACTCCCTTTAAGCCACTGCTCTGTTCCCTTAGCTGTTTCTAAGCTTATTTCTAGTTTGTTAAAATTGTTGTCTTTATAAATTCTGCTTATCTTATAGTGCTTTTTAAGTTGTTAAAAGAAAAATAAATAAAAAAATAAATAAGTAGCAAAAAGGTAGAGGCCAGGTTCGAACCTGGGACCTCTTGCTTAGCAAAACCTCACACCCACACGTCTATACCAACTGCCCTAGGGTCTTGTGTTGGTATATCCTTGTACTTTAATTCTTTTAACCAGTTTAATGTCCTTATAGCTTATTTCCCTTTTAGCTTAAGTTACTGCTTATCCGAATAAGCTGTTTATCCCATTTTATTTTTCCTAGGATCAGTTTAACACTTAGGACTTTCCCGTATTTTTCCGTAATTTTTAGTTTCCATTTAGTAATTTTAATCTATTTTTCTTTTTAATTTAGTTTTTAATTCGTAGTAAATTAAATATTAATCAGAAAAATATAATTCTTTTTTTTCAAAATTTTCTTTTATTAATTAGGATTTAGGAAAAATAGATTTGTAACCGTAGAGTTATTATTTCATCATTTTGACGTTTAGGCTCGGGATTTCCCGGTTTAAACGCGTTCTTATTTTTCTTTTTCGTTTTTAGTTACACGCATTCCTTAGATTATCGTTTTCCTTATTTCTTAAGTCATTTTTATTTTATGTTCACTCTTTTTAGCATAGAAACCCAAAATCCCTTTGTTTTCACTATTCAAACACGTTTCACGAATCGAGATCACAAATTCCATTCAATCCTTCGTTGGGAAAACGACTCGGGTTTACATATTTCCTTTGTAAATCCTTGGAGAAAATACGTGTTGATTCCATCGAATCAATTTTTGGCGCCGCTGCCGGGGAAGGCTTGAAGTGAATTTTTAATTCTCGTTTGTCGTTGCGTGTTTTGAAGACCCTTCTCCCGAGAAGTTATCATTTTCTTCGTAAATTTTTTCTTATAAAAACCCTAAAAGATTTTCTTTTCAAATTTATTTTCCTTTTTCCCTTTGTGTTTTTCAAAATGTTTCTAAATTATCAAAATCCAAAAACATTCTTCTCATTCCTCTTATACGTTTAATTCTTTATCTCTTACCCTCTATCTGTTTAATTCTTCTCTATGTCTTCATCTCACCATTATGGTTGTGAATGGTGTGGGGGACCTCCAAATGGTGGAAATTGCCACGGTTGTAGCATTGTAAATTCGGGAAACGGGTTTGTCTATGACCAAAATCCCTACAATGAAACAACCAATTTCTGTAACCAACCCCCACACCATGAGATGGAAACATATTCTTGTGAATATTGTGGAGGTCCACACCAAAGTTTTGATTGTCAAGCAAGGAACACGCTTGTCTATGAGCAAGTTCCATGTAATAATCAAAACTTTGGTTATGACCATTATCCATATAATTCATCGAATCAGTCACAGCAAACGTATTGTTGTGAGTACTGTGGAGGTCCTCACTATAGCTCCGATTGTCAAACAAGGAACCCGCTTGTCTATGAGCATGTCCCTTGTAACAATTATGACTATTCTTATCTTGACCAACCTCCACAGTTCCAAATGATTCAACCACAACCTCAGCCACTTCCTCAAGAACTTCTCATTGATCTTCTAGATTTAATAAAAGATCTTAAGGATTTGACTAATAAACTTCCCCAAGAAGATCCTCATGAAAAATCTATGGGAGAATTACTAGCAGAGAACGAGCAGCGCAAAGGCGTTCCATATTTCTCAAGGCTGCCATTCTCGATGACGATGATGAGGACACTATTCAAATTGGGGAGTTTTACAAAAATTCATCAGCTGCAATCACACCCGTCCAGAAAAATCAGGAAAACAAGGGTATTGCAGAATTGTTAGCAGAAGAGCAAATGGAACGTATAAAAGCTGTTTATGCTAGCAATAATGATGAGGAAGACGACGAGGAGAGTACTATTCCTTTGAGCGATATCATTTCTCAACTCTCTCAGTCTATTGCAATCACATCATTCTTTCCAACTTTGGACCCCAAGGACTCTCTTATTATGGGGGATGAGCATCTTAGCACTATTCTTGAAAAGGAATAGGACGAATTCATAAAGTCTAGTGCTGAGAACCTTATCCCAATCCCAAGTGAGTCTGAGGATACATCCGACAGTGAATGTGATTGGTCTTTTTGTGATGATTATCCTCTTGACATTGAGGATGATTTTTCCGGGATTTTCTCTAACCCTCTTTTCAAGTCTAATGATGATTTTTCCTCCAGTGATGACGAATCACTTTCTGATGAGGACGTTCAAAAAGAAAGTCTCAAAATCTATTCGAATTCTCTTTTTGAATTTGATGACGAGTACTTTTCTAGCAACATAAATCCTATCTTTGATGAAGAGTTAGAGAACAATGAGGTCAAGGACTCTATTACTCATAAACTTGATGATATGACCTCAATTTTTAATCCCGATATTCAAAAGGATAATCTTTCTCCGACATATGTGACAGTTCCGTCTGAGGATTGCCATTATATTGACTTCACATATGTCGTTCGAGTTTTTCTACCTTTCTGTGCTTATAAGGTAGCTTGTCCTTTCCTTCACTCGTTTGGGAACGAGGACAAAGTTTTTGACCCCGGCATCTCCATTTATCATTCTTTTGAGTCGGATGTATCTCATCGGAGTGGAACTTTCAAGAACTTCAATGTTTATCCAAACATTTTAAATGAAAGTCCGATGGAGATTCTCTCTTCTACATGCTTCCCCAAGAACAAATGAATTCGGGGTCGAGTCAAGCTAGTGACTCGGTTAACAAAAACATTAGCACCACATGGGTGACAACCCATGTTTCTGACTTCTTTCTATTTTCTGACACTAAGTGTGGGGGGATTCCTCTACTGTGCTCTGTTTTGTGTGTTGTTTGCTCTTGTTTGCAGGTTTCACTTAGATCGTGATGATTGATGCGCCTGTTTTCAATCCAGCCTCCCAATATCTGATCTTGTTGCTAACGATTATCTAGGGATATCTTTTTAATCCTGTTTGTGAAAATAGAGAATTCTTTCACACACTTGGCTATTAGTATCACCTTTTTACGTTCTAAGTGTCGGCATAATAGCCGGTACTTTGAATATTGAGGGCAATATTCAATTCTAAGTGTGGGGGGGAATTCTCTGCAAATTTTGTCACATTTGTACCTTCTAGTGCCCTAGTACCCCCGTTTTGGCCAAAATTTTAAAATTTTTTTCGTTTTTAGATAAGAAATTGCAATAAAAAAATGTTTAGTCATGATTAGGTTAGAACAAAGGGAATCCCAACTCTGCTAGAGTGTTGATCTGGCTGCTCCCTTAACGGTTAGACTAAGGTTTTACGATATGTGCAAATGAAAATGCTAAGCGTAGAATAGTGGTTTTCTTTAGAGCTTATATAAGTAATTGATTCGCTAAAATCAACAAGTATATTTTTCTCCAAAGGAAACACAAGTGAAGTATGTGTAACCCGAGTCGTTATCCCCGATGAAGGATGAATGGAATTTTGTGATTCGAGTCGTGAAACGTGTCGTGAATAGTGAATAAAATGGGATTTTGGGATTTTACACTAAAATAAGTGAACATGAACTAAAAACAATTTAATAAAAAGGAAAAACGATAATCTAAAGTACGTGTATTTAAAAACGTAAAGAAAACTGAGAACGCGTTTAAATCGGGAAACCCGAGCCTAAACGTCAAAATGGTGAAATATTAACTCTACAGGTCCAAATCTATTTTACTTAAATTCTAATTATTAAAAGAAATTTTTTAAAAAAAGAATTATATTTTTCTGATTTTTATATTTTTATTATGAATTAAAAACTGTTTTAAAAAGAAAAATGCATAAAAAATATTAAAACTATTCTAAAAATTCTGAAACTTTTTGTGAAATTACTTTATACTAAACCAGTCCTAGGAAAAATTCAAACAAGGTGCCAGCTTATTGAGATAAGCTGGTAATAAGCAAAGAAGCTCGGATAGCTTAAATGGGAAAGTGGGTTTAATATTAAAGTGTGCAAGGTTTAACCAGAGAAAGACCCAAGGGTCAGTTGGTGAGTGTGCTTGTGTGTAAGTCAAGAGACCAGGGTTCGAATCCCTTGGCTCTCTTTTTGCTTTTTATTTTCTTTTTGGATTTTTTTGATTGAAACTCAACAAGCACAAGGTGATAAGCAAACTTTATAACTAAAACTATTTTTGAAAACCTCAAATAAGCCCAGAAATAAGCCAAGTTGGCTGATCAGTGGGTTAAAAGAGAAATAGCCCAAGTTTTTGATCAAAATAGCTGATAAGCTATTAAATAAGCTAAGGCACAGTTGAAATAAGCTAAACAACCAATAATAAGCTAAGATGAAAACTGAAAAAGCCACAAAAAGAACAAATAAGCACTGAACAAAGCTCAAATAAGCTCAAAAGGACTCAGGGTCTGCTGATCTAAGGGGGGGGGGGTCTGATGTGCAGGCTTCAAACAGGCAAACTAGGCAATTTCAACCTCAAAAATAAGCAGTAAAAGTTATAATCAAGATCCTAAAAACTCAAATAATTTAAAGAACATATACCAAAGAACAGATAGGAGAGTTTTCAGACCTTAATGAGCTTAGTAGGTGCTTAAAAATAAGCTGAGCAAGATGCTGTTCAAGACTAGTATACCATGATGACTTCAGTCCTTAATTGCCTTGGTATGCAGCCTTTGAGCTACTTTTAAAGCTCTAATAAGCTAATTTTGAGACCTGAAAACTGGGAATCAGCAGAGGTGGATAAGCAATATACTTAAATCTAGCAAATCAGGAACTTATGAAAACAAATAAGCACTAGCACAGTCCTTATATCAGCTGCAGGCTGCATATGGTGGTCTCACAGACTGCTTATGCAATAATGATCAAAAACCACTCACAGCCATGGGAAACCTAACAAACAAATGAAAATCAACTTGTTGGACCTAAAGGGACTTATAAATTCTAAAAGCAAGCTCAGAATAAGCTAATACCCCTATTAAGCTCTTAAGAACAGTCTAGCTGCTCTACTTCCACTCTAGACCTATAATACCATAAAATCTTTAAAATAAGCTAGACAGTGACTACAAAACACTTAACTAAACTAAATTACTCTGAATCAAACTTGACCCAAGAGTCAATGAACAGTGGAACTTCATTTTTACCCATTTTGATGCTTGATCCAAACAGTCCTTTATGGGACTGTTTGCTATTGAAAATCTAATTTGAGGCACTAAAATAAAAGGCAAGGCATAAATAAGCTAAACTAAGTTACTCCTAATCAAGTAAGGTAGATGATGGCAGCAGATAAGCAAAGGAATAAGCAATAAGCAAAGTTGACTTATGGTTAACTTTTGACTATTTTGAAATTTAACAGAATTAAGCAACAATAAACTAACAATAAGCTGTCACAGGCTTATGTTAGCTTATTAAACTGGAAAGAGAGGCTTTTAAACAACAATAACTTCGAACAACTGAATTAACAATAACTTGAATTATAACTAAAATCGTACAATGTTTTTGAAATTAAATTGGAACTGATATTCAAATTACAACAGACTGAAATAATGCTAACAATAAGACTTAACTAAAAGCTTAACTGAATTTAACTTATTAAACTACATTACTCTAAAACTATTTTAAGCTAAAAATCCTACTAATTAACTACTACCCTCCACTTCTGTGTGCTGAGGCCTTTTATATTGCTCCCGAAAGTCTTCTCTGAGTCTTCTGAACAAATCCCCACCATTGGATTAGATTGAATCAATCTTAGTCGTTCAATGTATTTTTGGCGGGAAAAGCAGTCTACTGCTTTTGAGGTTTAGCAGGCCATGTTGTAATACCCAATTTATGTCAAATTTCAAAACCCTTGTAACTTAAATTCAATTAATAATAATTAACCCAAATAAATCCAATTCTTTGAATCTTAGCTAACATATGAGTAAGGTAATTTGCATGAACATTTTGAATATTTTGACAGTGAAAAATACGACACACATTAAAAACATTACAGGCCGAATAATTATTATAAGATATGTTTCCTGAACGAAACTAGGAAATGGCAAAAAATATAGAGAAAATACTAAAAATAGGAAATTTCAAATCAGGAATTGACGCCTGATCACTTTGGGGAAATCCAAGTCGTCACCTAAGCCCTCATCCCTTAACGTTTATAAACTTATTCCTTATAAGCATCTAAAAACCGTATTAGACCAAACTAAAACGCCCATCGGCACGCAAAATTTTCCCACGACCCTCTTAAACGGTGTGTTGAGCACATCGCATACCACTTCAATGAAATTTATAAAAGTTTATGAAATACTTTTAGACTATCTTATGAAAAACTTACTAAACATCATTTTATGAAAGCCACTTATTGAAAGATTTTCTAAATTTCGCCTTGATATGTAAACCTTGAATAAGTTTACTATTGAACCTCGAATCAGTTATGTATGAACTTTGATATTACTACTTGATCTGAACTTTTGCTATAACACCTGCTATGATCTTGATTTGAACTTTGACTTGAACCTTGATATAAACTTTATATGGTATACTTGAAACGGAAACTTGATCTGAACACTTGAATGAAAACTGTAACTTACCATCTTGATAACTTTGAGTACTTGAAACCTTGAACCCACGTTGATATACGAGCCCACTTTGTGTACTAGCATGAGGGTTTCATGTCCATGTCATTGATGCCACCGATGGCATAGGATATAGGGTTAAAGGGAAGTATGTCTATCCCCCCTGAAAGTACTTGAATTGACTCGTTACGTAAGGAAGAACTTGGCCACCTGGGGTTATGGGATGACATCCTAGATTTGACATTGACTTACTTGTTTTGATGGATTTATCATGTATTCTTATTTATATATTGATGTATGATTGGGTTGTGGATACAACAGTCTTCACATCTTGGGAGCTAGCTACTCCAACCCTTGGAGGTATCCCCTCACATTATACTTGGTATACCGAGGTCTCCCCTCCGTATACATGGTTACTTGATACTTGACTTGATACTTGACTTGACTTGGGCTCGTGGTGGATTACTGTATTCCTTTACTCTTACCTTTTTATTTATTCCTTAACCCTTATAATATCTGTATGATCTTCATTTCATTACTTTTCACTATTCTCTATTACTGCTTTGTTATCGTTATATCTGTTCACTGAGCTTTCGTAGCTCAGCCGCATTTCTTTTCCTGCGGCAGGTTTTAGTTTGGAAGCTGGGTATGAGTGGAGAGTACCTTGGACTTAGAAACCTTACTAGCTATTCTGGATTAGAGATGATTAGAACAATTGCAAATTATAGAACTTAGAATTTATTATTATTTCCTTTGTAACCTTGTATCTTCAATTTTTCCCTTGTAACCCTTGAAGTTATTTTGTATTAATTAGTCATATGCTTGTGTTTGCTTTGATATGTCACCATAATGTGGCACTTCTACCCTTGTCGGGTTGGGGTGTTACAATTATGGTATCAGAGACAGGCTGCGACTCGTAATACATTTACCCTTGGCCTGTGAGTTTTGGACCATTAGGCTTCCACTGTAAGAACATAGGAGAACACCTTGAGAACTTGCTTTAGGATTTCTTAATATGAACTTAAGTTTTGACCAGTGAGGAATGGGTAGACTATAAGGCATTTGTTTAAGTATCATTGCTTCCGCATCACTCTGATTCGTGCCTTGCTTTTGGTTAAAGCCTGTTGAGATCACTTTTGGAGATTGAAAGCTTATGCTTGCACCACCTAAGATTTGAAACCTAAATAAATCTTGAAGGCATTGAGAATTGCATAGTAATTGCCTGACACTATTTGATCCTTATCTTTAGATTCCGACTCTGACCTCTGATCCTTTTGTAAATCATTTTAATGCCTCTTCGGCATTCTGAGAATCTCCATGGCGATGACGTACTTGGTATATTCTGTTATTTGTCTCTTGTTTTTGATAAGCATCTATGAATCTTCCGACGCTATTTGATTTCTTCTTACCCATCTCTGTCCCTATGAGAAGTCTTGTGGTGTTTAACCACGAGTATAAGAATGTTTCCCTCTCACTTTTGAAAGATAAGACTTGCTTTGTTGATCTGTCTTTCTTTGGATAGTGATGAAGCGAAAAGTGTACCACTTTTAGGGGGTCATTTAAGCCCTAAATCGTATTTATTTGATCAAATATTGCCCTAAATCGTTCCTTTTGTCATTTTAGGTACTTTGGAGAAGAAATCTGGAAAAGGAAGCATTTTGGACGTTTTTGGAGCATAAAAGTGAAGAAAACGACAAAGTCTCAAAATCGGCTAAAAGTTACCTTTGACGGCGTCAGGGATTGCCCTGGACGGCGTCATGGCTTGGCAAAAAAAGGTGGATGTGAAAATTACTCATGATAAGCCAGAGAAATTTGCATGGGAATTCTGACGGCGTCACCCTTTGGAGTGATCAAGGTCGTCACGGCTTAATTTAAAGAGGGACGGCGTCACGCCTAATTCTGACGGCGTCAAGCCTTGATAAGCCAGAACGGATTTTGGAGAGCTAAAGAGGGACGGCGTCAAGAAGGCCATCCGGGAACCCTAAAAGCGGCGAGGTGACGGCGTCACACTCCATAACGTGACGCCGTCAGATCTGAAAGTCTATATATAGTTTTGCAATTTTTTGTCATTAGTGTGGAACTTATTGTGGAACTTTGTGTGTGAAAACCCTAAGACGAATTTAGCAGCTTTTTCAAGGCTTTTTGCCTTGAGATCTTCCATGTTACATTGAAGATAAGTTATCAATTAATCATTCAATATGTCTATGTGTTGTTTGATTCTATCTTGTTCTTGTCTTTTGTTTAACATGCTAGGCTAGATTTATCTTGTGTTTGCTTAGATCTAATGAAACCTAGCTATTGATTATTGGTTATTAGTGTGTTATTAGTTGTATTGGATGATTGTTCATCTATGTTAGGCTTAAGAAAACTGGCTAACTTCCTATTCGGTAACTTGCTTGAACGTCTTAAGAAACATGAACCAATGCGTACTAAAGGTTTTTATGGTTGTATTTAATGCATGAGCGAATTCTAGTGATCCCATGTTAGGAGCTTCCTAGCCGGCTCGACATAGGAGTGAAGTAGGAGTTCATAGAGTTGGGGAATTTACGTACGCCACCCCACGAATGGTATTAAGGAATACACCCTCATCCACGCAACTAATACACACTAATCAACCGGTAAAAGATAGTTAGGGAGTAAGGAAATCTAAGTAAACACATTTCTCTCCACATAAGTTTTACCACCTTTTCATTTTCTGTTATTTATTTTATTTGCATTCGTATAATTTGGGTTAGTTGACTAGCAACTAATTCCGCCCCTCTTTCAAACCCGAGATTTTACTTGCTTTCATAAAAAATATAAAAACATAAAAAGAATCTTCCCTCACCCTTAGACCTATTAGAGTAGTTTTTCATACCTAACGAACACTATTCCCTGTGGAGAACGATCAATCCCCCGTACTTACCACTACACTATACTACATCGGTCAGGTACACTGCCTGGTGGGGTTGTAAGCCTCTTGAGATCCCTCGAGAGGTAAAACCTGTTGTAAGGTTGCAAAACCACGCATCAAGTTTTTGGCGCCGCTGCCGGGGAATAGTTATTGTTTAGGTTGAATTTTTATTTTATTAGGTCTACTCACTTGATTCCTATCGAGTGAGATTTTTATTTCTTTTTATTAGATTTCTTTAGTCTATCTTTTTCTTTGTGCCCTTTGTTTGTAAAACCATTTTCATTTGTCACCATGGCAGATGAAATTCCATTTAGATCATTAACAATAGAGGAACAATTACTTTACACGGATAGATTTGCTTCCTGTTGTTCCAATGAATTTTTAAGTGATCTTAGATATATACAAGAGGAGATGGGTGTAAAGTTTGATAGGTTTGATGAATTATGTGCATGTGTGGCTTCTATTAAACAATCATTGTTAGGATCAACTCCTTTTAATAAGACCCTTTGGAAAATTTTGAGGAAAGCCTCCTAACCGTGAACCTTAAGTTTAATAAATTAATGGGTTCGTATACATCACAACTTGAGGAAACAATTGAGGAGGATTTAGCCGAACATGAGCATATTGAGCAAAAAGACCTAGGTTTTATGATCAATGACTTTGAATCTCAAGGAACACATGATGAATCCTTTAGGCAAATTGAACATAGCAATCAAGTTATCGGGGAAGATTCTTATGAATCGGACTTAGAACTTGAAATGGCTAGAGAAGGATTTGAGATACTTAGGAACATGTTTGGGTTAGATTCTACTAAAACACATGATGTGGATATAATTGATATAGAGACAAGGAAGGATGAGGTAAATAACACAAACCTACAAAGTACCCCACAAGTCCTACCATCATTCGAGGCATACACACCGCCCGTGACTTACCCGGAAGAAGTAGAAGGGACTATAGGAACCCCAATTAAAGTAGAACCTTTGGAAGAAACACAACTAGAGGAAATAGGTTTGAATACTTGTAGTCATAACCTTTCTTCTAGTTCTAGGGAAGTTCCTAGTTTTGATGAACCGGAGCCTAAACCAAAACCGTTACCTAATCTTCCATCCTTAGATGTGAACTTAGGAATTGAATTAGGTCCCGATCCACCCATCAAACCATATAGTCCGGGTAGTTTTATGTTGAAGATAGTAGACTCTAAGCCTTGTAGAGAGGAAGCTGGCATAGGAGTGAACCATGACCTTACATACTTACATCACCCATTCATGATTGATCACAAGAAACATTATGGGTTTAAACCGGGTTTATTAGGTCAAGATGGATTCCCAACTAGGAATCTCTCGAAGTTGATAGAAGATGATCCCTTTTTAGGAGAAAACTTTAATTCACCCATTGACCAAAGTGAACTAGGTAAGGTTATGATGAAAGGAGCACACCCCTTTGAGCATATAATTCATCCACCAATCTTTCCTCACGTGGCATACTCCTACCGAGCTGGTGTGTATCGCTACTATCACCCGCACTTAACCCTAAGTGTAGGGAAAACCTCCCCTATTTCCGTTAAATAAGGGTAGAGTCAGGCTCGTGACTCGAACAAAACAAGCGCTTCTTGGGAGGCAACCCAAGCTTTATTTGCTTTGTGTGTTTATTTATTTGTTTGTTTGATTTTATTTGTTTCCGTGTGTATGATTTAATTTTATTATTATTGATTCATGTTCAAAACTAAATTGTGAAAATGCTTTATTTTGTTTTTAACTTCGTCTTAACTACATATAAAGGTATTTTGCAAAAGTTAAGTGTAAGGGAAATCTAAATCGGTTTATTAGAACACAAATGAACATGAATCATAATAATAATAAATGAACATACATATTAGTATTTGTGTGAGTCAATGCTTGTATCGAGTCATAATGATGTTTTGCAGGAATTCCAGGAAGTAAGGTGTAGGTTTTTCCAAAAATTTCCGGAAACTTAACATGAGAATTCTGTCAGATCATTTCTGACGGCGTCAGGCTTTACAACCTGACGGTGCAGGTTTAATCTTCTGAAAATTTTTGAAAGTTTTATTTTCATAAAAAGTTTTTATTAAATCTCTAACTTATAATCTCCAGGAATCTGCAAAATTATCATTCCACAAGCATTATATCCTTATATATAGAGTTTATCCCGCCGATGTTATGCAGGTTTTCGTGTTTGTTTTCTCAGGTTTAACAGGTTATTTTAGACAAGGAAATGTTTGTTGGATCAAGCTTATGGCGATGCATTAGTCATGGAGCTTCAACATTACTTTGGAAGAAGATCTAACCGTGTTACCACATTATCCACCGAGCGAATCAGGGGAGTATTTGATTTCATTCTTTTACTTTATATTTTTTACATCTTGTTATTTGAACATTGGGGACAATGTTCATCTTAAGTGTAAGGGGGAGGGGTAAAAGCACGATACGATTAGAGAATGCTATTACGCTTGATTTTTGTTTTTTTAAAATAGTAGATGTGTAATAAAACTGAGATAAATACCTGTTAGGGTAATTTTAGTGCCAAATTTAAAAAATTTACAACATTTAGGAGTGAAACTTTGATCTTAATGAGCGTCTCACAGATAGGAGTTATATGACTAGCACAAAAACCGTACCACTAAAAAAATTTCCCACCCCCAAAAATGTGAGGTTCGCCCCTAGAATCGGTAGGAAAAGCATTTATGCTATGATGTGTGTACCGGTAGCACTTAGATTCTAGAACTTGCGTTAGGACATTCCGAGGCCACAAGTGAGACTACATTCGTGTAGTTAGATTTACTACATGATAAGAGGCATTAGGATTAACCCATTGTTTTTACACCTGTGTTTTTGTTATAATTATTTTGGCTACATTGGTCAAGTAATTCTCCCACACCCTTTGCGTTGTACTCATTTTTAGTACATGATACCCCTAGTACACCCCTCAGAGCCTATCTTTTCGTTTTGACCTTTAAGCATTTTACTTAAAGGAAGAATTTGTTACACCCCACTAAAATGTACACCCAAATCGCCTTAGCCTACCTTGTATGCACTCATTTTTAGTGCATTATTGTTACAACATTTTTTTAAAAAACCCAAGTTAATTATCTATTTTGATTACATGGTTGCTAAGTCGAGTCATATCCTTGTACATATTATTTTGGGACGATTGGGACTCATGGGTAAAGTACTAGTGTAATGGAGTAATGGGAAGAACATCATTTATTACCCCCATATGTGCTAAATATTTTAAAAAGTACTCCAAGTTTTTCAATTTTTTTAATTCGAGTCATTAGAATAGTTATTTGTAAAGTTATGTAAAAGTTCAAGTGTAAGGGGAATGCAATGCTCCTATGATGTATTATTTTGGATGGTAGGGCAAAAGTGTATGTCGGAAAAAAAAAATTGAAAATCAAGAAAAATTCAAAAAAATGAGAAAAAGAAAAAAAAAATAGAAAAAACATACGGACTACCATCCCGTTTCATTTTATGTTTATTTTATGTTTTTGTTATTTTGTCATTAGCTTAAATCGAGTCGAGTTTGGCTTAGCAACATTGTATAGTACATGTAATTGATCAAGATCTTTACTCGCCACCAGTAAAATATCCTTTATCCAACAAAACGTGTTTTCCTTTTCCCTACACCTAACGTTATAACCCATTTAAAAGCCCTCTTTGATAGTTTATCTTAGGTGCTTACGCCTAGGAGGGAGGTTTTTGATCCTTTCCCAAGCCTATGGTAATCTATTTGCTATGACAGGTAGTGAGAGATATTATCCGTTTTCATTTATGAGATTTTATTTTGATGACACTTGAGAGATGTGAGTATCTAAACACTACTTGTGAGGTGCTAGTATGTAATCTCCGTGCTTATTATGATTAAAGTGGAACGAATATTTGTTGTAATTACTTTTATGTTAGCATTAAATGACCCCTAACTTGTATTTTGATTAGAATAAAAGCGCATTTGCTTGAGGACAAGCAAATCTCAAGTGTAAGGGTATTTGATGAAGCGAAAAGTGTACTGCTTTTAGGGGGTCATTTAAGCCCTAAATCGTATTTATTTGATCAATATTGCCCTAAATCGTTCCTTTTGTCATTTTAGTTACTTTGGAGAAGAAATCTGGAAAAGGAAGCATTTTGGACGTTTTTGGAGCATAAAAGTGAAGAAAACGACAAAGTCTCAAAATCGGCTAAAAGTTACCTTTGACGGCGTCAGGGATTGCCCTGGACGGCGTCATGGCTTGGCAAGAAAAAGGTGGATGTGAAAATTACTCATGATAAGCCAGAGAAATTTGCATGGGAATTCTGACGGCGTCACCCTTTGGAGTGATCAAGGTCGTCACGGCTTAATTTAAAGAGGGACGGCGTCACGCCTAATTCTGACGGCGTCAAGCCTTGATAAGCCAGAACGGATTTTGGAGAGCTAAAGAGGGACGGCGTCAAGAAGGCCATCCGGGAACCCTAAAAGCGGCGAGGTGACGGCGTCACACTCCATAACGTGACGACGTCAGATCTGAAAGTCTATATATAGTTTTGCAATTTTTTGTCATTAGTGTGGAACTTATTGTGGAACTTTGTGTGTGAAAACCCTAAGACGAATTTAGCAGCTTTTTCAAGGCTTTTTGCCTTGAGATCTTCCATGTTACATTGAAGATAAGTTATTGATGAGGCGAAAAGTGTACCGCTTTTAAGGGGTCATTTAAGCCCGAAATCGTATTTATTTGATCAAATATTGCCCTAAATCGTTCCTTTTGTCATTTTAGGTACTTTTGAGGAGAAATCTGGAAAAGGAGGCATTTTGGACGTTTTTGGAGCATTAAAGTGAAGAAAACGGCAAAGTCTCAAGAATCGGCTAAAAGTTACTCTTGACGGCGTCACAATTAACATGGGACGGCGTCATGCCTTGGCAAGAAAAGTTGGATGTGAAATTTACTCATGACGGGCCAGTGAGTTTGCATGAGAATTCTGACGGCGTCACGCTTTAACTAAATCAAGGGCGTCACGGCTTAAATCATAAGGGGACGGCGTCACGTTCATGATCCGACGGCGTCAAGCCTTGATAGGCCAGAATGGATTTTTGAAGAGCTAAAGAGGGACGGCGTCAAGAAGGTCACCCGGGAACCCTAAAAGCGGCGAGGTGACGGCGTCACAATGCATAAGGTGACGCCGTCAGATGCAAAAGTCTATATATAGTTTTCTAATTTTTTGTCATTAGGAGAGAGCTTAGTGTGTGGAATTTTGGGATAAAACCCTAAGACGATTTGAGCTACTTTTTCAGGGCTTTTTGCCTTGAGATCTTCCATGTTTCATTGAAAGATAAGTTATCAATTAATCATTCAATATGTCTATGTGTTGTTTGATTCTATCTTATGCTTGTCTTTTGTTTAACATGTTAGGCTAATTTTATCTTGTGTTTGCTTAGATCTAATGAAACCTAGCTATTGATTATTGGTTGTTAGTGTGTTGTTAGTTGTATTGGATGATTGTTTATCTATGTTAGGCTTAAGAAAACTGGCTAACTTCCTATTCGGTAACTTGCTTGAACGTCTTAAGAAACATGAACCAAACGCGTACTAAAGGTTTTTATGGTTGTATTTAATGCACAAGCGAATTCTAGTGATCCCATGTTAGGAGCTTCCTAGCCGGCTCGACATAGGAGTGAAGTAGGAGCTTGTAGAGTTGGGGAAGTAAGTACGCCACCCCACGAATGGTATTAAGGAATACACCCGTCATCCACGCAACTAATACACACTAATTAACCGGTAAAAGATAGTTAGGGAGTAAGGAAATCTAAGTAAACACATTTCTCTACACATAAGTTTCTCACCACTTTTCATTTTTGTTATTTTATTTTATTTGCATTCGTAGTCATTTGGGTTAGTTGACTAGCAACTAATTCCGCCCACTCCTTCAAACCCGAGATTTTACTTGCTTTCATAAAATTATAAAAACATAAAAAGAATCTTCCTCAACCCTTAGACCTAATTAGAGTAGCCTTTCACACCTAACGAACACTATTCCCTGTGGAGAACGATCAATCCCCCGTACTTACCACTACACTATACTACATCGGTCAGGTACACTGCCTGGTGGGGTTGTAAGCCTCTTGAGATCCCTCGAGAGGTAAAACCTGTTGTAAGGTTACAAAACCACGCAATCAAGTTTTTGGCGCCGCTGCCGGGGAATAGTTATTGTTTAGGTTGAATTTTTATTTCTATTAGGTCTACTCACTAGATTCCTTTCTAGTGAGATTTTTATTTTTCTAGGTTTTCTTTAGTCTATCTATTTTCTTCGTGTCTTTGTTCGTAACCATTACCGTCCGACATCATGGAAGATGGTAATATCCTTAACCCCCACAACCCACCACCACAACAACCACCACCACCTCCTAGAGCCCGTACTTTAGGAGAGTATTCCCGTCCTAGCCACCATGGCTATCGAAACACCATTGAGCTCACTCAAGGAGCCAATATCACACCCTTGCAATCCGACACCATCCGGTTGGTGCAAAGTGGATGCGCATTCCATGGACTTCGTTCTGAAGATCCCAATCAACATCTCAAGGACTTTCTTAAAATCGTTGATTCTATAGACCTTGATGTTGCCACTCGAGAGACGACCCGATTGCGTCTCTTCCAATTCTCTCTGCGGGACCAAGCTAGTCAGTGGCTAGAACGTCAACCCGCAGGATCCATTACCTCTTGGGATGATCTCACCACTCGTTTCCTTGCTCAGTTTTTCCCACCGGGAAGAACTACCAAGCTAAGGAATGATATCTTGATGTTCCAACAACGTCAAGGCGAAACTCTCTACGAGGCATGGACTCGATTCAAGGACTTACTCCAAAAAGTCCCTCACCATGGCATAGAACTTTGGCTCCAAGTCCAAATCTTCTATGACCATATCAATCTCTCCACGAGGCAAACCATTGACCAATCGGCCGGTGGCAAGCTACGTGATCTAAGTGCGGAACAATCATGGGCTCTCCTAGAGGATCTTGCTCTTTATGACAACGAAAGTTGGAGTGATCCCCGTGATTTGAAATAAAACGGTCAAGGCAATATCTTTGCCTTCTAACAATTCAAGCACTTCTGACCGTAGGATCATAGAACTTGAAGACCAAGTCAAGTTTCTCATGAAATCCTACGAGGCTCCTAAATCTTCAAGCCAAGTGAACAAAATCACTTCCTCATGTGAATTATGTAGTGGTCCCCACGACACTCGTGATTGCATGGAACTCCCCGAACAAGCTTTTGTGGACTACGCATCCTCGCGTACCGACGGAGCGGGAGACAAGTGGTACACTTTCAAACCCGAGCCAAACCATTATGGTGATTCATACAACCCCTCATGGAAAAATCACCCGAACCTTAGGTGGAAACAAAACCAAAACTCTCAACAAACCAATTCTTCCAACCCACCTAATCGTTTCCAATCAAGCGGTTCCAACTCGAACCGTACTTTCAGCAACAATCCTTCCGGCAATGGTAGTACCAATAACTTTGAAGGATTGATGTCTCAATTTATGGCATCTCAAGAAGCTCGTTTAGCCAAGTTTGAAGCCGATTTCAAACAAAAACAAAGCGAGATGACCGATAAGATTGACACCTTGTTGAAAGCCCTCAATGACCGAGAAATGGGAGCACTCCCTAGCAACACGGTCAAGAACCCGAAACTAAATGTCAACGCTATTTCATCGGTTTCGTCCCCTAGTTCTTGTCCACAATATTATTCGGTCAATTCCATGAGCACGTGTTTCAAACAAACCCAAGTCGTTCCAAATGACCAAGAAGTTATGACATCCAAATTGGTCAACAACATAGTTGAAACACCTCCCACTCAAAACCTTGACGAAGAATTCAAGGAGCTCCACCTTGAAAGTCCGGTTGTTGATGTGTTGGATGAGAAGAAGCTCAAATTAGGCGAAAAAGGGACCGCCTTCGTTCAAAACAAACTACCTAAGAAGTTAGATGATCCGGGCTTATTTGTTCTACCTTGCAAGGTCGGTAATTCGGAGGCTTATGACACATTAGCCGATCTTGGATCAAGCCTTAACCTACTTCCGTTACCTCTCTACACCTCTCTAAAACTTGGAAAACTTGAAGAAACCGAGGTGATAATAGGCTTAGCGGATGGAAGTGTTGCTTACCCGGTTGGAGTAGTTAAGGACGTGTTAGTACACATTGGAAAACTAACCATTTTAGCCGATTTCCACGTCCTTGATATGGTTAGCGACCCTACATGCCCCTTGTTGATAGGTAGAGGATTTTTGGCGACCGCTAGTGCTATGATTGATTGTAAGGAATCTAAGATAGCGGTAGGAGAAGGAGATACTTGGTCAATCTATGATGTTAAGAAACACGCCTATGATACTAGTGAGGAACCGACACCCCATTGGTTAGAATTAAATAGGAGACCATCTAGATATGGACCTTGGATTGATAGAGACTTCATAGGACCCCAACGCCCATTTTACCTAGAAGAGGACTTTGTTAACCGAACACATACGGTAGAGCAACTCTTGGCTAGGGACACCGAATTGGATCCATTTGAAGACTCTCTAGTTTTTAGAAAGATGATTGATTTCCTAGGAGTTTTGCCAATTAACCTAGGAATGAATAAGTGGATTTGTGAGGAAGATGATCATAAGTGGAATTGGGATAAACCACCCAAAGATGGAGACGGGTCATGGCATATCAAGATGACATTGTATGACCCGGATGGAGAGAAGTTTGAAAAGACATATCGTACTAAGCGAACCAATAGGAAACTTCAATCCAAGCTTAACCCTAAAGACGTCCTTGATGACGAGCTCACTTACATAGGGTAGCGTGACTTTGAGTCTAGCTACAAGACTCGTTAATAAAGAAAAGCGCTTCTTGGGAGGCAACCCAAGCTTTATTTGTTTTATTTGCTTTGTGTGTTTATTTATTTGCTTGTTTGATTTTATTTTCCGTATGTGTGTTTAATTTTTATTAGTATTGATTCATGTTCAAAAGTAATTTGTGAAAATGCTTTATTTTGTTTTTAACTTCGTCTTAACTACATATAAAGGTATTTTGCAAAAGATAAGCGTAAGGGAAATCTAAATCGGTTTATTAGAACACATATGAACATGAATCGTATAATAATAAATTAGCATACATATTAGTATTTGTTTGAGTCAAATGCTTGTATCGAGTCATAGTGAGTTTTGCAGGATTTCCAGGAAGTAAGGTAAAGGTTTTTCCAGAAATTTTCCGGAAACTTAAAATGAAAATTTTTGTCAGGTCATTTCTGACGGCGTCAGGGGTTATAACCTGACGGCGTCAGATTTAATTTCCAGAAATTTTTGAAAGTTTTGTTTTCATAAAAAGTTTTTATTAAATCTCCAACTTATAATCTCCAGGAATCTGCAAAATTATCAGTCCACAAGCATTATATCCTTATATATAGATTTTATCCCGCCGATGTTATGCAGGTTTTCGTGTTTGTTTTCTCAGGTTAACAGGTTATTTTGGACAAGGAAATGTTTATGGAATCAAGCTTATGGCGATGCATTAGTCATGGAGCTTCAACATTC
Organism: Artemisia tridentata subsp. tridentata; assembly: GCA_021014915.2. NCBI lineage: Eukaryota > Viridiplantae > Streptophyta > Magnoliopsida > Asterales > Asteraceae > Artemisia > Artemisia tridentata. The sequence goes on from CP139504.1 coordinate 89,102,178, forward strand.
TCTTTGGAGGAAGATTTAAACCGTGTAATTTCATTATCCACCGAGCGAATCAGGGGAGTATTTGATTTCATTCTTTTACCTTATTTACTTTTACATCTTGTTATTTGAACATTGGGGACAATGTTCATCTTAAGTGTAAGGGGGGGTAAAAGTACGATTTTAGAGAATACAATTGCGCTTGATTTTTGTTTGTTTAATAGTAGATGTGTAATAAAACTGAGAGGAATACTTGTTAAGGTAATTTTAGTGCCAAATTTAAAATTTTTTACAACATATAGGAGTGAAACTTTGATCTTAATGAGCGTCTCACGGATAGGAGTTATATGACTAGCACAAAAAAACCGTACCACTAAAAAATTTTCCACCCCAAATATGTGAGGTTCGCCCCTAGAAATTGGTAGGAAAAGCATTTATGCTATGATGTGTGTACCGGTAGCACTTAGATTCTAGAACTTGCGTAGGACCATTCCAAGGCCACAAGTGAGACTACATTCGTGTAGTTAGATTTACTACATGATAAGAGGCATTAGGATTAACCCATTGTTTTACACCTGTGTTTTTGTTATAATTACTTTGGCTACATTGGTCAAGTAATTCTCCCACACCCTTTGCGTTGTACTCATTTTTAGTACACGATACCCCTAGTACACCCCTCAGAGCCTATCTTTTCGTTTCGACCTTTAAGCATTTTACTTAAAGGAAGAATTTGTTACACCCCACTAAAATGTACACCCAAATCGCCTTAGCCTACCTTGTATGCACTCATCTTTAGTGCATTATTGTTACAACATTTGTTTAACCCCAAGTTAATTATCTAGTTGATTACATGGTTGCTAAGTCGAGTCATATCCTTGTACATATTGTTTTGGGACGATTGGGACTCATGGGTAAAGTACTAGTATAATGGAGTAATGGGGAAGAACATCATTTATTACCCCCATATGTGCTAAATGTTTTAAAAGTACTCCAAGTTTTTCAATTATCTTAATTCGAGTCATTAGATTAGTATTTGTAAAGTTATGTAAAAATTCAAGTGTAAGGGGAATGCAACGCCCCTATGATGTATTATTTTGGATGGTAGGGCAAAAGTGTATGCAAAAAAAAAAAAAAAAAAAAAAAAAAAAAAAAAAAAAAAAAAAATCAAGAAAAACACAAAAAAATGAGAAAATGAAAAATAGAAAAAACATACGGACTACCATCCCGTTTCATTTTATGTTTATCTTTATGTTTTTGTTATTTTGTTATTTTGTTTCTAGCTTAAAATCGAGTCGAGTCTTGGCTTAGCAACATTGTATAGTACATGTAATTGATCAAGATCTTTAACTCGCCACCAGTAAAATATCCTTTATCCAACAAAACCGTGTTTTCCTTTTCCCTACACCTAACGTTATAACCCATTTAAAAGCCCTCTTTGATAGTTTATCTTAGGTGCTTACGCCTAGTGGAGGAGGTTTTCGATCCTTTCCCAAGCCTATGGTAATCTATTTGCTATGACAGGTAGTGAGAGATATTTTCTGTTTTCATTTATGAGATTTATTTTGATGACACTTGAGAGATGTAAGTATCTAAACACTACTTGTGAGGTGCTAGTATGTAATCTCCGTGCTTATTATGATTGAAGTGGAACGATTATTTGTTGTAATTACTTTTATGTTTGCATTAAATGACCCCTAACTTGTATTTTGATTAGAATAAAAGCGCATTTGCTTGAGGACAAGCAAATCTCAAGTGTAAGGGTATTTGATGAGGCGAAAAGTGTACCGCTTTTAAGGGGTCATTTAAGCCCGAAATCGTATTTATTTGATCAAATATTGCCCTAAATCGTTCCTTTTGTCATTTTAGGTACTTTTTGAGGAGAAATCTGGAAAAGGAGGCATTTTGGACGTTTTTGGAGCATTAAAGTGAAGAAAACGGCAAAGTCTCAAGAATCGGCTAAAAGTTACTCTTGACGGCGTCACAATTAACATGGGACGGCGTCATGCCTTGGCAAGAAAAGTTGGATGTGAAATTTACTCATGACGGGCCAGTGAGTTAGCATGAGAATTCTGACGGCGTCACGCTTTAACTAAATCAAGGGCGTCACGGCTTAAATCATAAGGGGACGGCGTCACGTTCATGATCCGACGGCGTCAAGCCTTGATAGGCCAGAATGGATTTTTGAAGAGCTAAAGAGGGACGGCGTCAAGAAGGTCACCCGGGAACCCTAAAAGCGGCGAGGTGACGGCGTCACAATGCATAAGGTGACGCCGTCAGATCCAAAAATCTATATATAGTTTTTCTAATTTTTTGTCATTAGGAGAGAGCTTAGTGTGTGGAATTTTGGGATAAAACCCTAAGACGATTTGAGCTACTTTTTCAGGGCTTTTTGCCTTGAGATCTTCCATGTTTCATTGAAAGATAAGTTATCAATTAATCATTCAATATGTCTATGTGTTGTTTGATTCTATCTTATGCTTGTCTTTTGTTTAACATGTTAGGCTAATTTTATCTTGTGTTTGCTTAGATCTAATGAAACCTAGCTATTGATTATTGGTTGTTAGTGTGTTGTTAGTTGTATTGGATGATTGTTTATCTATGTTAGGCTTAAGAAAACTGGCTAACTTCCTATTCGGTAACTTGCTTGAACGTCTTAAGAAACATGAACCAAACGCGTACTAAAGGTTTTTATGGTTGTATTTAATGCACAAGCGAATTCTAGTGATCCCATGTTAGGAGCTTCCTAGCCGGCTCGACATAGGAGTGAAGTAGGAGCTTGTAGAGTTGGGGAAGTAAGTACGCCACCCCACGAATGGTATTAAGGAATACACCCGTCATCCACGCAACTAATACACACTAATTAACCGGTAAAAGATAGTTAGGGAGTAAGGAAATCTAAGTAAACACATTTCTCTACACATAAGTTTCTCACCACTTTTCATTTTTGTTATTTTATTTTATTTGCATTCGTAGTCATTTGGGTTAGTTGACTAGCAACTAATTCCGCCCACTCCTTCAAACCCGAGATTTTACTTGCTTTCATAAAATTATAAAAACATAAAAAGAATCTTCCTCAACCCTTAGACCTAATTAGAGTAGCCTTTCACACCTAACGAACACTATTCCCTGTGGAGAACGATCAATCCCCCGTACTTACCACTACACTATACTACATCGGTCAGGTACACTGCCTGGTGGGGTTGTAAGCCTCTTGAGATCCCTCGAGAGGTAAAACCTGTTGTAAGGTTACAAAACCACGCAATCAGTTATCAATTAATCATTCAATATGTCTATGTGTTGTTTGATTCTATCTTGTTCTTGTCTTTTGTTTAACATGCTAGGCTAGATTTATCTTGTGTTTGCTTAGATCTAATGAAACCTAGCTATTGATTATTGGTTATTAGTGTGTTATTAGTTGTATTGGATGATTGTTCATCTATGTTAGGCTTAAGAAAACTGGCTAACTTCCTATTTGGTAACTTGCTTGAACGTCTTAAGAAACATGAACCAATGCGTACTAAAGGTTTTTTATGGTTGTATTTAATGCATGAGCGAATTCTAGTGATCCCATGTTAGGAGATTCCTAGCCGGCTCGACATAGGAGTGAAGTAGGAGTTCATAGAGTTGGGGAAGTACGTACGCCACCCCACGAATGGTATTAAGGAATACACCCGTCATCCACACAACTAATACACACTAATCAACCGGTAAAAGATAGTTAGGGAGTAAGGAAATCTAAGTAAACACATTTCTCTCCATATAAGTTTTACCACCTTTTCATTTTCTGTTATTTTATTTTATTTGCATTCGTAGTAATTTGGGTTAGTTGACTAGCAACTAATTCCGCCCACTCTTTCAAACCCGAGATTTTACTTGCTTTCATAAAAAATATAAAAACATAAAAAGAATCTTCCCTCACCCTTAGACCTATTAGAGTAGTTTTTCATACCTAACGAACACTATTCCCTGTGGAGAACGATCAATCCCCCGTACTTACCACTACACTATACTACATCGGTCAGGTACACTGCCTGGTGGGGTTGTAAGCCTCTTGAGATCCCTCGAGAGGTAAAACCTGTTGTAAGGTTGCAAAACCACGCATCAGATAGTTAACTTCGATTTTATTCTGATAAGGGATTGGTTGATTGAGCATTCAAAATATTGACAACTATCCTCCTATGTCTCACCTTTGGCGTTTGAAACAATTTTGAACTCCCTACCATGATTACCGATTGTTAAACTTTTGGCTATTACTATTACTCTGGAGACTCGTGTGTTACTTTCGCGGTTATGAAGTTTTCCTAGAACCTATTTCGTACACCAATGAATGAACCTTATCTTGAAAGTTATTTGGCACCCTGAGTTTTCTGAATATGATTCCTGGTTGAACCACCAAGTTTTCCACTGGAGTGTGAAGTAGGATTTGACATAATACCGAGAGATTGTCTAGTCACCAAGCGAAAATGTCCTTCAGATGTGTCCGGAATCATACCAGTTGATTTGAGCAACCGGGAAGAGCAGCAACCGAAGACCAGGAAGTGAGTTTGCTTAAGTGTATCTTCTGGGCATGTTTCAGTTTCGTTCGCGATAAAGAAGGATGGTGACAGGGGATATGTATTGATTACTGGAAGCTGAACCATATTGCTGTTAGGAACCATTAATTCTCCACCCTGAAAAGACTATGTATCTGTTCAATTTCAGAGCGCGAAGTTTCCTTCAGATGGAAGTATGAATTGAGGTTATTCTTGGAATCGCCTTCCGTATTCGTAACGACTGCTATGACGGTTAGTGACGCTAATAGTATTAGCTAAAGCTCTGACTGTTTTGTGAATTTGATAAATGATGTTTTCTCGTGAGTACTTGGGCAAATGGTCATTGTATGACTTAATAGTACATTCGGAGACGAGGAAGAGCATGAAAATCATTTTTGCACTTTGTTAGAAATTTGACGATCATTTGTGCATTCTGGGAGATTGATAATTGTTGAGACAACGGTGTTCTTAATTGAGGATATCTCTTTAAATCCCGCAAGTTTTGAAACTATCACCAAGTGGTCAAGACCGATAACAGAGTGGAGAACTGAAATCTTTTGAACTTTGCAGAAGAATTCTGGAAGATGTTTACAACTTGCGTTACCATTGATAAATTTCGTGAACAGAGAGAAACAGCTTAGTTTGATTGAGAATGGAGTTTTGGAAAAGCTGAAATAGAATTAGCTTCCATACCTTCAGGCGGAACAAATTTTGGGACATTTCAGAAAGAGGCTCGGTTATACTCCCTTGCAGCACAGAAGGTTTTGCATATGCATCAAGACAACTAGAAACATATCAGAAGAATTACTTCACTGCCTGACCTGGAGTTGACAACAACGGTGGCTACCCTGAAGAGTGAAGACATTCCTTACAAGGCAGAAGTGTTGGCGATGCAGAAGATCTAGTCAAGATGGCGAACCTGGAACTGATGAAGACATACAGTCTCACTTCCCTATTCATCTTGGTTGTACTAAGATGAATTGAGAGCGGAAGCAGACTGGATGATGAAGGAATTTACAGAGCGTGCCAGAAATCCACATTACTCCATCACATTCCAAGAAGAACTGCAGGAGGCTTAATGAACCAGACATAAGTTCACGATTTATTTCACTTCCTGATTTATGGACAAGCGAAGACAGATTAACCGGACTTGAAGAGATTGAATGTTTTGAATGAACGGATTTTTGAAACAGACCTTTTATGTTTGGAAGAATTGATTCTGTGAAGGCCGAAGTTATTGACGACTAACTTTCACTTCCGTTGACTCACTTAAGTTTCGTTATATAGTAATAAGATCCTCTAATGATTTAAGTTCCCCAGAAGCATTTCAGTTCCGTGTTTATTTTTCATATGATCGATGATGGCTTTGTTTTGGGCAATTTTGGCGAATTGTGGAAGATCTGATGCTTGTGGATGGCGTACCTTACTTCTGCTAGGCAATCAGGGATTCCGATACTCTTGCGAGTAGTTTTGTTTTTCCCTCTTGACTATGACATTTGATTTTGTTGACCTCTGAGACTGTAGAAGTACTAGGTGGATTAAGATAGGTTGTTTTGCTCACGACTCGAGATAAAGTATGATCATCATGAAGGCATATTTATGTGGTGCTAGTATTATGACGCCTGATCAACGTGATAATACTTACACCATATAACGTGCACTCATTGTGGCCATAGGATATCTTGGGGAGTACCTATGAAGTTTAGAATTTGATCTCCGTTGGATTATCCGTGATTAGTGAGACTTTAGGTTCATTCTACCTATGCGTATACTCTGCCTTCGTTCATTAGATATCTGGATGAGTTTGGACTCTCGTTTTGCATTCTGTTGACCTCAGTTATAAATCTTGAGCTCTTTACTGTTGATACAGTTAATTTGATTTGAAATTTTTGTTCGTATTCCATATGAGCTTTCAGAAGATTCACCTATCATCCATTTTATGTTGCATGGGCCTTTTGATCAGAATCAACCTAATTTGTCTCCTTCTGAGGAATTTGAACCCACCTTGTTTTGATTGAGTCATGAGAAACTATTTGGTTTGAAGATCCTTTTTGGATGAACCTCCCCGGGCGTGAGAATGTTTGTGACGATCTTTTGCGACTTGCTACGACTTCGTCTAACTTTGCGACTTCAAATTTCGAGGACGAAATTTTCTTTTAGAGGGGAAGAAGTTGTAATACCCAAAATTTTAAAACATGCAAAATTACCAAAATACCCTTGTAACTTAAAAATTCAATTAATAATTATATAAAACACCAAATAAATCACAAACTCTTGGAAACTAGCAACATATGAAGTAAGATAATTTTTGCATGAACATTTTAATATTTTACATGTCCTAAAAATACTTGTCACACATAAAAACATTACATGGGCCGAATTACATATATATAAATAATTGTTTTCTTATTAAATAAATAAGAAATGTACAAAATAAAGAGATAAGTACTAAAATTAAGTGGAAATCTTCAAAAATCAGGAAAATTGATCCTCCTTGATCACTTGCGCCAAAATCCATGCCCTCCCCTCATCCCTATACACGGTTTTATAAATTATTTCCTTTTATGCATTCTAAAAACCCTAAACACAAAACTAAAACTCCCATTCGGCCACCACAATTTTCCACGACTTCTTAGAATTTTTTCTGGATACATTGGAGTTAGAAGGAGGCTAGAAAAATAGGATTTCGAATTATAGAGGCTTGATTCGCTTGGTTTTGATTTTTGTTCGAGTTTAATCCTAGCCAAGAGGTACAAATTCCCCACACCTCATTCGATCATTCTAAAAATCATCTGGTATTTTTGTGACTCTCTTTACATCATATATGATCCATATAAAATAATTATCACGATCCATGCACGCTAGATCAATCGTAGTAATTCTAAATATAAAAAAACGTAACATAAATCCAAAACCAACCATGCCATTTTTCCAGGCTTTGTACCTTTTTTATTTTGATTCTTCATGTTTCATATAACACTGTAAAAATGATCCTTGTAATTTTTGAAGCCTAAATCATCCTTGGTGAATTATTTTGTTAACCGCATTTAAAATGAAAAAAAGGGTTAAAAATATAAAAATAAAGTCGAATGGGTTAGGGTTAGGGTTCTTGATGTTAGATCTGGTAAAATTAATGTGTTTTAAGGTTGACTTGATGATTAGTAATGATTGGTAAATTTTAGGGTTAGGGTTTATACATTTAAATATAAACCGAGTGATATTTATAAAGTTTTGGGTGTGTTTTGTAATTTTATAAACTTGTGGGTTATTTTTGTAAGATACTTTGGACTAGGGGTGAATCGTATAAAATATAATATGGGGGTGTTATATGTAAAATTTGTAACTAAAAAGTTTAAATGGTAAATTATGTTATTAATTACTCCGAATTGAAAAATGAATAAAGTAGAGGGACTTGTTTTGTAAATTATGTTAAATGGAGGTATTTTGTATAAATATAAATGTAAGGGGTGTAATGTGTAATTTTGGATAATTGAAGGCTTAATGTGTAAATATGAATATTATAAGGATTAAATTGTAATTTAATTAAGTATAAGGTTTAAATTATAATTTAATTAATTAAATGGTCTAATTTATAAAATTGTTAAAATTAAAGGATTGAAATTTTAATTATGGGTAACTTATGGATTAAAATGAATAACTTGTAATATTTGCACTTTAGACCTTTATCTTTGGCATGATTGCATTTAAAACCCTAAAATTAGAAAGTTGTCATATTTAACCCTAAACTATTATAACTTGCTAAAATGAACCCTATTTTCCATAATAATAATTAATTGATAAATTAACTTAATTTATATAACTAATCTTTCTAATTATGGAAATCTGCTATTTGTGGAAACTTGCTAAATAAGGAAACTTTCTAAAAATGGAAACTTACTAATCTTGAAAACCTGCTAAAAATGGAAAGTTACAAGAAAATAGAAAGCCGACTAAAAGGAGAAATCTGATTTAAATAAGGTATTAATAATAAGACGACCCTGTATTCGTGTAGATTCGCTGAAGATGGAGTTTGTTTCCGATCTTTATATTCTAGATGTGTTTTCACTTGCGGTATAAGGTACAGATATTCTGACCTTCTCACAGGTTTCTCATGAACTCTCTCTCTCTCTCTCTCTCTTGTCTATCTTACTCCCTTGAACCTTGCTATGCTCCCCTTGATTTGTGAACCTTGCTATGCTTCCCTTGATAAATTGAACCTTGCTATGTTCCCTTGATACTTGTTATAATTCGTTCATCACCTTGTGTCATGAATATTCAAATCCTTGGATACCTTGAAAGTTTATTTGATATTATAACTGGATGCTAAAACCTTTCTAAATTATATATGAAAATGTTTTGGGAAAAGCTATTTTTAAACGGTGTTGTTGAGCACGATGCGATACCACTTTTAAATGAAATTTTACTAAAAGTTTTATGAAAACTACTTTTAAGACTATCTTTATGAAAAACTTTACTAAACATCATTTTATGAAAGCCACTTATTGAAAGATTTTCTAAATACGCGTTGATATGAAACCTTTGAGTTAAATCTTTACTATGAACCTATGAATCATTTGATTATGAACCTTTGATATGAACCACTTGATCTGAACTTTTGCTATAAACCTTACTATGACTCTTGATTTGAACTTTGACTTGAACCTTGATATAAACCTTGATATGATATACTTGAAACGGAAACTTGATCTGAACCACTTGATATGAAACTTGAACTTGAACATCTGATACTTGATACTTGACCCTTGACCCACAGTTTGATACTACGAGCCACCACTTGTATACTAGGCATGAGGGTTTCATGTCCATGTCATTGATGCACCGATGGCATGACTCTAGGGTAGGAGAGTGATGTCCTATCCCATCCCTGACTTGACTTGTTACGTAGAGGAAGAACTTAGCCACCTGGGGCGTATGGATGCATCCTAGATTTGACTTGACTTGACTTGTTTCGATGGATTTATCATGATATTACTTGTTATATACTTGGTGACTGATGGCGTGTGCGATACACATCTTTCACATCTTGGGAGCTAGCTACTCCAACCCTTGGAGGTATCCCCTCACATTATACTTGGTATACCGAGGTCTCCCCTCCGTATACATGGTTACTTGATACTTGACTTGACTTGGGCTCGTGGTGGATTACTGTATTCCTTTACTCTTACCTTTTTATTTATTCCTTAACCCTTATTATATCTGTATGATCTTCATTTCATTACTTTTCACTATTCTCTATTACTGCTTTGTTATCGTTATATCTGTTCACTGAGCTTTCGTAGCTCAGCCGCATTTCCTTTCCTGCGGCAGGTTTTAGTTTGAAAGCTGGGTATGAGTGGAGAGTACCTTGGACTTAGAAGACCTTACTAGCTATTCTGGATTAGAGATGATTAGAACAATTGCAAATTATAGAACTTAGAATTAATTATTATTTCCTTCGTAATCTTGTATCTTCAGATTTTTCCCTTGTAACCCTTGAAGTTATTTTGTATTAATTAGTCATATGCTTGTGTTTGCTTTGATATGTCACCATAATGTGGCACTTCTACCCTTGTCGGGTTAGGGTGTTACAAATGTGGTAGCATGTGGGCATGTGAGGGAGTAGCTGGAGGGGGTTGGAGTGTAGCAGAGAAGAAAGCATGGTAGGATGGTGGATTGTCAGGGATAAGGCATGGGGAATTGGTGGTGGTTTTGGTTTTGGCGGGGTGTTAGTTTTGGGAAGGAAGGGTGGTTTTGTTTGACTTTTTTCCTTGACCGGGGTATTAGTTAAATAAAAGGGTTGTGGGTTTTATTTGGTGGGTTGGGGCATTTGAGATGGTTGGGCTTGGTGGGTTAAGAGATAAGGCTGGGTTTTATTTTTAGGGTGAAAGGGTTTGGTTAGTTATAGGATTTAAGGTTTAGAATTGAATTTGGTTTTAAGTTAAGGGACCAAACTTGCCAAGTCTGAAAAATATATCCAAGGGCCAATTATGCCATTTTGATTTTCTTTGAAGGTTGACTTTTGAAACTTGATCAATTTCTCGGTCCAAACTTGTAAATCTCTTCCCCGTCCTCAGAAAAGGCATGTGGGGACATGGGAGACATGATTGTTTGTGGTCTGGAGAAATGGAGGTGGTTTTGGCGGTAGACGGTTTTGGGAAGAAGGGTTGACTTTTTTTGTTGACTGGTTTTTTTAACTAAAATACGGGGTTGGGTTGAATAGGTTTTTGCTAGGGTTAGGTGGGTTTTAGATTGGGCTTTGGGTTAAGGGTTAATGGGGATTGGTTTTGTTTATTTTTGGGTAAAAGGGTTTAGTAAATTAAATTTAGCCAAATGACTAACATGGTAATTTGCAAAAATCCAAGGACCATTCCTGCCAATACTGTAAATTCAGGGACCAATGTTGTTATTTTGCAAAAATACTTCCAAGGACCAATCTTGACAAATTTAGCATAATTATGATCCACTTTGGTAAATTTCTTCCCCGGCCACGGCTTTTTGAACCTTTTCCACTCTTGTGCTCGGTTTTGTCCGTTTTTGCCCCGTTTTCAATCCTTTTGTACCTGAAACACATAAAACACAAACCAAGAATATTTGCAACAATATTTGATCTATTTGGGTGTTTTTGGTCATTTTTGTGTCTTATATGGGTATAAAATGATGAGTATTTACACACTCATCAATCCCCCACACTAAACTATTGCTAGTCCCTAGCAATCCGATCATATAAAGTAATGAAAGGATCAAAAGAATACCAAGTATACCCCGTTTCGACTTTTTATTAAAATGCAAGAAATTTAAACTAGAATTAAAATAAATAAAATGCTTGATTTTCAAAAAATGGTATCATGGAACGGGATTCGCACAAAATGGGTGTCTCCAGGGAATTAAAATCGTCATCCTCTTTTTTATACTCCCAACTAAGCTTAAACTCAATGTGCAAATGTTTTTTTGTAAAATGCTAACACTACTTATACTAATAATCAATGTAAGCCGAGACTTAACTTTTCACTCCCATATTTATTTAAGTTAGGTGACTGTGCTTGATTTTCAAAATTTTGATCACAAAAATTGACGTTTTTATAAGATTTTGACTAATACTAGTTGAAAGATAGATTTAAAATTTACAACAAGCAAGTTTCAAAACTTTATTCAACACATAAAACTTATTGCATTTTGCAATATCATTCCATTTTTTTTTCTTTTCATTTTTTCATCATTTTTTTTTTTTTTTTTTTTTTTTTTTTTTTTTTTTTACTTTGCAACATAAACTAACGGAGTTTCACGGGAACCAAGACCTTACACCTTCCGAAATAAAGGATCCAAGGGCCGTTACAACGGAGAGTTCCAAGACTCTAAGCATTCCTGAAATGAGGATCCAAGGGTGTTAGACCAAGACCTCACACATTCTTGAATTAGAGGTCCAAGGGCCGGTGTAAGAGGGTAGCCAAGACCTAAACGCCTTCCGAAAATAAGGATCCAAGGGCCGATCTTGAATCCGCAGCTTATAGCACATACATTTATTATTTAACTTTTACATTACTATGACATATGCTTGTTCCGAAGTTTAAATAAATCTTTGAACTAGTATTTTTCAAAATCGTATGAAAAAAATGATTTTGTGTGTTCAAATGTTTGAAAAATAAGCACTAATTAAGTCAGATTAGTTATCTCCTGGGAGGAAAAGCCATAGATTACTTATATAAGCTCTAAATAAAACCAACTATTCTACGCTTAGCATTTTCATTTGCACATATCGTAAAACCTTAGTCTAATTGTTAAGGAAGCAGCCAGATCAACACTCTGGCAGAGTCGGGATTCCCTTTGTTCTAACCTAATCAAGACTAAACACTTCTTTTTTTATTGCAATTTCTTATCTAAAAACGAAAAAAATTTAAAATTTTTGGCCAAAACGGGGGTACTAGGGCACTAGAAGGTACATATGTGACAAAAATCGCGAGAATTCCCACCCACACTTAGAATTGAATATTGCCCTCAATATTCAAATTACCGGCTATTACGCCGACACTTAGAACGTAAAAAGGTAATACTAATAGCCAAGTGTGTGACAGAAATCTCACTTTTCACAAACAGGATTAAAAAGATATCCCTAGATAAACGTTAGTAAAAAGATCGGATATTGGGCGGCTGGATTGAAAACAGGCGCATCAATCATCACGATCTAAGGGAAACCTGCAAATAAGAGCAAACAACACACAAACAAAGCACAGTAGAGGAATCCCCCCACACTTAGTGTCAGAAAATAGAAAGAAGTCAGAAACATGGGTTGTCACCCATGTGGTGCTAATTTTTTTGTTAACTGAGTCACTAGCTTGACTCGACCCTGAATTCATTGGTTCATGGGGAAGCAAGTGGAAGAACAATCTCCATCGGACTTTCATTCAAAATGTTTGGATAAACATTGAAGTACTTGAAAGTTCCACTCCGATGAGATACATCCGGCTCAAAAGAATGATAAATTGAGATGCCGGGGTCAAAAACTTTGTCTTCACTCCCAAACGAGTGAAGGAAAGGACAAGCTACCTTATATGTGAAGAAAGGTAGAAAAACTCGAACGACATATGTGAAGTCGATATAATGGCTGTCCTCAGAAAGAAAAGTCACATATGTCGGAGAAAGATTGTCCTTATCAATATCGGGATTAAAAATTGAGGTCACATCATCAAGTTTATGAATAATAGAGTCCTTGACCTCATCGTTCTCTAACTCTTCATCAAAGAGAGGATTTATTTTGCTAGAAAAGTACTCATCATCAAATTCAAAAAGAGAATTCGAATAGACTTTGAGACTTTCATTTTGAACGTCCTCATCAGAAAGTGATTCGTCATCACTAAAGGAAAAATCATCTTCGAGATTGAAAAGGGGGTTAGAAAACGTCCCCAAAAAATCATCAGTAGTGTCAAGAGGATGATCACTACGAAAAGAACCATCACTTTCACTGTCGGACATATCCTCAGACTCACTTGGGATTGGGAAAAGGTTCTCAGCACTAGACTTTATGAATTCGTCCGATTCCTTTTCAGGAATAGTGCTAAGATGCTCATCCCCCATAATGAGAGAGTCCTCGGAGTCCAAAGTAGGTGATATGGATGTGGTTGCAATAGACTGAGGGAGCTGCGAAATGGTATTATTCATGAGAATATCACTCTCCTCGTCGTCCTCATCTTCGTCATCGAGCATGCAAGCCTGATTAAACAAGAAACGATTTTGTGCTGCTCGTTCTACGGCGAGTAAATCTTCCATAGATTTACCATGACGATCTTCTTGGGTATGCCTAACAGCCAAATCCTTAAGTGCATTCCTCACATCTTGAAATTCTTGGAATACATCTTTGAGAGCCAAATCCAGAGGAGATGGCTGAGGCTGAGGTTGAATCGTTTGATACTGTGGAGGTTGGTCATGATAAGAATAGTCGTGTTTGTTAAAAAGGCCATGCTCATAGACAAGCGAGTCCCTTATTTGACAATCAGAGCTATAATGCGGACCTCCACAGTACTCACAACAGTATGATTGTTGTGGTTGATTCATAGAAGTATATGGATATTGGTCATAACCAAGATTTTGACTGTTACAAGAAACCTGCTCATAGACAAGCATGTTACTTGCTTGACACTCAAAACTCTGGTGAGGACCTCCACAATTAGCACAAAGATCATTTGGCACATTCTGAAATGATGTATCAATGAAGTTTTCATAGCACGGTTCTTGCCCAAATGAATTCTGAGGAAGGGAGTCGAAATCGTTTTGAAAATTTGGATAAGAAAATGTATTTCCGATTTCAGAAGTGAACATGAACAAAAAACAATTTAATAAACAAGAAAAACGATAATCTAAAGTACGTGTATTTAAAAACGTAAAGAAAATTGAGAACGCGTTTAAATCGGGAAACCCGAGCCTAAACGTCAAAATGGTGAAATATTAACTCTACGGGTCCAAATCTATTTTTCTTAAATTCTAATTATTAAAAGAAAATTTAAAAAAAAAAGAATTATATTTTTCTGATTTTTATATTTTTTATTATGAATTAAAAACTGTTTTAAAAAGAAAAATGCATAAAAAATATTAAAACTATTCTAAAAATTCTGAAACTTTTTGTGAAATTACTTTATACTAAACCAGTCCTAGGAAAAATACAAACAAGGTGCCAGCTTATTGAGATAAGCTGGTAATAAGCAAAGAAGCTCGGATAGCTTAAATGGGAAAGTGGGTTAAATATTAAAGTGTGCAAGGTTTAACCAGAGAAAGACCCAAGGGCAGTTGGTGAGTGTGCTTGTGTGTGAGTCAAGAGACCAGGGTTCGAATCCCTTGGCTCTCTTTTTGCTTTTTATTTTCTTTTTGGATTTTTATGATTGAAACTCAACAAGCACAAGGTGATAAGCAAACTTTATAACTAAAACTATTTTTGAAAACCTCAAATAAGCCCAGAAATAAGCCAAGTTGGCTGATCAGTGGGTTAAAAGAGAAATAGCCCAAGTTTTTGATCAACATAGCTGATAAGCTATTAAATAAGCTAAGGCACAGTTGAAATAAGCTAAACAACCAATAATAAGCTAAGATGAAATCTGAAAAAGCTACAAAAAGAACAAATAAGCACTGAACAAAGCTCAAATAAGCTCAAAGGGACTGAGGGTCTGCTGATCAGAGGGGGGGGGTCTGATGTGCAGGCTTCAAACAGGCAAACTAGGCAATTTCAACCACAAAAATAAGCAGTAAAAGTAATAATCAAGATCCTAAAAACTCAAATTACTTAAAGAACATATACCAAAGAACAGATAGGAGAGTTTTCAGACCTTAATTAGCTTAGTAGGTGCTTAAAAATAAGCTGAACCAGATGTTGTTCAAGACTAGTATACCATGATGACTTCAGTCCTTACTTGCCTTGGTATGCATCCTTTGAGCTACTTTTAAAGCTCTAATAAGCTAATTTTGAGATCTGAAAACTGGGAATCAGCAGAGGTGGATAAGCAATATACATAAATCTAGCAAATCAGGAACTTATGAAAACGAATAAGCACTAGCACAGTCCTTATATCAGCTACAGGCTGCATATGGTGGACTGCACAGACTGCTTATGCAATAATGATCAAAAACCACTCACAGCCATGGGAAACCTAACAAACAAATGAAAATCAACTTGTTGGACCTAAAGGGACTTATAAATTCTAAAAGCAAGCTCAGAATAAGCTAATACCCCTATTAAGCTCTTAAGAACAGTCTAGGTGCTCTACTTCCACTCTAGACCTATAATACCATAAAATCTTTAAAATAAGCTAAACAGTGACTACAAAACACTTAACTAAACTAAATTACTCTGAATCAAACTTGACCCAAGAGTCAATGAACAGTGGAACTTCATTTTTACCCATTTTGATGCTTGATCCAAACAGTCCTTTATGGGACTGTTTGCTATTGAAAATCTAATTTGAGGCACTAAAATAAAAGGCAAGGCATAAATAAGCTAAACTAAGTTACTCCTAATCAAGTAAGGTAGATGATGGCAGCAGATAAGCAAAGGAATAAGCAATAAGAAAAGTTGACTTATGGTTGACTTTTGACTATTTTGAAATTTAACAGAATTAAGCAACAATAAACTAACAATAAGCTGTCACAGGCTTATGTTAGCTTATTAAACTGGAAAGAGAGGCTTTTAAACAACAATAACTTCGAACAACTGAATTAACAATAACTTGAATTATAACTAAAATCGTACAATGTTTTTGAAATTAAATTGGAACTGATATTCAAATTACAACAGACTGAAATAATGCTAACAATAAGACTTAACTAAAAGCTTAACTGAATTTAACTTATTAAACTACATTACACTAAAACTATTTTAAGCTAAAAATCCTACTAATTAACTACTACCCACCACTTCTGTGTGCTGAGGCCTTTTATATTGCTCCCGAAAGTCTTCTCTGAGTCTTCTGAACAAATCCCCACCATTGGATTAGATTGAATCAATCTCAGTCGTTCAATGTATTTTTGGCGGGAAAAGCAGTCAACTGCTTTTGAGGTTTAGGAGGCCATGTGGTTGCATGTGGGCATGTGAGGGAGTAGCTGGAGGGGGTTAGAGTGTAGCAGAGAAGAAAGCATGGTGGGATGGTGGATTGTCAGGGATAAGGCATGGGGAATTGGTGGTGGTTTTGGTTTTGGCGGGGTGTTAGTTTTGGGAAGGATGGGTGGTTTTGTTTGACTTTTTTCCTTGATCGGGGTATTAGTTAAACAAAAGGGTTGTGGGTTTTATTTGGTGGGCTGGGGTATTTGAGATGGTTGGGCTTGGTGGGTTAAGAGATAAGGCTAGGTTTTATTTTTAGGGTGAAAGGGTTTGGTTAGTTATAGGATTTAAGGTTTAGAATTGAAATTGGTTTTAAGTTAAGGGACCAAACTTGCCAAGTCTGAAAAATATATCCAAGGGCTAATTATGCCATTTTGATTTTCTTTGAAGGTTGACTTTTGACACTTGATCAATTTCTCGGTCCAAACTTGTAAATCTCTTCTCCGTCCTCGGTTCTTCACGACTTTCCAATCTTGTGCTCGGTTTTTGTCCGTTTTTGCCCTGTTTTCGATCCTTTTGTACCTGAAACACATAAAAACACAAACCAAGAATATTTGCAACAATATTTGATATATTTGGGTGTTTTTGGTCATTTTTGTGTCTTTTATGGGTATAAAATGATGAGTATTTACACACTCATCAGTAATCTATGGCTTTTCCTCCCAGGAGATAACTAATCTGACTTAATAAGTGCTTATTTTCAAACATTTGAACACACAAAAACATTTTTTTATACGATTTTGAAAAATACTAGTTCAAAGCTTTATTTAAATTTCTGAACAAGCATATGTCATAGTAATGCAAAAGTCAAGTAATAAATGTATGTGCTAAAAAAGCTACGGTTCAAGATCGGCCCTTGGATCCTTATTTCCGGAAGGCGTTTAGGTCTTGGCTACCCTCTTACACCGGCCCTTGGACCTCTAATTCAGGAATGTGTGAGGTCTTGGTCTAACACCCTTGGATCCTCATTTCAAGAATGTTTAGAGTCTTGGAATTCTCCGTTGTAACGGCCCTTGGATCCTTTATTCCGGAAGGTGTAAGGTCTTGGTTCCCGTGAAACTCCGTTAGTTTATGTTACACAAGTAAAAAAAAAAATGAAAAGAAAAAAATAAAATAAAATGGAATGATATTGCAAAATGCAAAAATGGAATGATATTGCAAAATGCAATAAGTTTTGATGTGTTGAATAAAGTTTTGAAACTTGCTTGTTGTAAATTTTAAATCTATCTTTCAACTAGTTTTAGTCAAAATCTTATAAAAACATCGATTTTTGTAATCAAAATTTTGAAAATCAAGCACAGTCACCTAACTTAAATAAATTGTGGGAGTGAAAAGTTAAGTTTCGGCTTACATAGATTATTAGTATAAGTAGTGTTAGCATTTTACAAAAGCATTTGCACATTGAGTTTAAGCTTAGTTGGGAGTATAAAAAAGAGGATGACGATTACAATTCCCTGGAGACACCCATTTTGTGTGAATCCCGTTCCATGATACCATTTTTGGGAATCAAGCATGTTATCTATTTTTGTTCTAATTTTAATTTCTTGCATCAAATAAAAAGTCAAAACGGGGTATACTTGGTATTCTTTTGATCCTTTCATTACTTTATATGATCGGATTGCTAGGGACTAGCAATAGTTTAGTGTGGGGGATTGATGAGTGTGTAAATACTCATCATTTTATACCCATAAAAGACACAAAAATGACCAAAAACACCCAAATAGATCAAATATTGTTGAAAATATTCTTGGTTTGTGTTTTATGTGTTTCAGGTACAAAAGGATTGAAAACGGGCAAAAACGGACAAAACCGAGCACAAGAGTGGAAAAGGTTCAAAAAGCCGTGGCCGGGGAAGAAATTTACCAAAGTGGATCATAATTATGCTAAATTTGTCAAGATTGGTCCTTGGAAGTATTTTTGCAAAATAACAACATTGGTCCCTGAATTTACAGTATTGGCAGGAATGGTCCTTGGATTTTTGCAAATTACCATGTTAGTCCTTTGGCTAAATTTAATTTACTAAACCCTTTTACCCAAAAATAAACAAAACCAATCCCCATTAACCCTTAACCCTAAAAGCCCAATCATAAACCCAGCCCAACCTAGAAACCTATTCAACCCAACCCCGTATTTTAGTTAAAAAAAACCAGTCAACAAAAAAAGTCAACCCTTCTTCCCAAAACCGTCTACCGCCAAAACCACCTCCATTTCTCCAGACCACAAACAATCATGTCTCCCATGTCCCCACATGCCTTTTCTGACACACTCAACCTTTCCCCCCTCCTATAGCCATGTACCTTGTTTACGTGCTAAATCCAAGGTGGAATCCCACAACCCATTTTTCCCGCCAAAATTCCAAAGGACGGCTGAGATTAATTCAACCGAATCCAATGGTGGGGATTTGATGAGAGAGACCAAAGAAGTCTTTTGAGTGATATATAAGCTCTCCTCAGTACACAGAAAAAGAGTAGTAGATTTTAGTGAGTAGTTAATTTAATTAGGAGTAGTGTAATTCAGTCGAATGTAGTGTAGCTTTAATTGTTTAGCTTAAATCTCAGTTCAATGTAACTTTAACTTCAAGTTCTAATTTAATTTCAAAAGTCTTGTACTAAGCCAGTTGTAATTCAAGTTTAATGTTAAGATATTTAATTCGAATCAGTTGTTACTTAAAGTTTAAAAGCTTTTATTTCCTGTTCAATAAGCTCACATAAGCCTGTGACAGCTTGTTGTAAGTTTATTGTTGCTAAATTCACTGATTAATTTCAAAATAGTCAAAAGTCAACCGTAGGTCAACATTGCTTATTCTCATGCTTCTTTTCAGCTTATTTGTGGTTAATAATGTTAGTTTAGCTTATTTATGCCTTGTCTCTTAGTCTAGTGTTTCTAAATAGATTTTTAATAGCAAACAGTCCTCTAAAGGACTATTTGGGTCAATGGGTTAAAACGGGTAAAAACCTGTTATCACTGCTCCTTTGCAATCTTGGTTAGTTTAGTCTAGCTTCAAATGAGTTAAGTAAGTGGCCTTTAGTTCCTGTTAAGCTGTTTTTCAGATTTTATAGGTTCTAGTATTTCTACTTTTAATTGAGCTCCTCATCTGTTCATTACAGCTATTTGTAGGATTAAGCTTATTAGGTGCTTGTTTGTGGTGTTTTTGAAGTCCTTAGAGTAGGTTTAGTTGATTCTCTTAGTTTCATTAGGTCTAAATAGGTTTTAACCATTCCTTGTGCAAAACAGTCTGCTCAGCTCCATACCACAGACTGCATTTTTTTTAGTTTTTTCTGTTTTCAGCCCTTCTTTGTGCATTTTTAATTTGTTAGTTATAAGTTAGATTTAGCTGAAATTCAGCACAGTTAGACTTGGCTGGCTTATCTAGTTGATTATATTTTTTTTATATTTTTAGAATTTTTTTTTTTCACAGCTTTTCAATGGCTTGAAAAAGCCCTTTTTCCCCTGCCCACTGCTACATCAGCAGACCTTAGAAGGTCTTGTGGCTTTTTGAGTGATCTTTAGTGCTTATTCACTGTTCCTTGTAGCTTATTCTTAGATTAGTTGTTAATTCAGATTAAGTTTATCATAATTTAGCTTATTTCAATTTATTGTTAGCTTATTTTATGATTATTAGTCATTTTGTTCCCTAGTTTAGCCTATTTTCACTCCCTTTAAGCCACTGCTCTGTTCCCTTAGCTGTTTCTAAGCTTATTTCTAGTTTGTTAAAATTGTTGTCTTTATAAATTCTGCTTATCTTATAGTGCTTTTTAAGTTGTTAAAAGAAAAAATAAATAAATAAATAAATAAGTAGCAAAAAGGTAGAGGCCAGGTTCGAACCTGGGACCTCTTGCTTAGCAAAACCTCACACCCACACGTCTATACCAACTGCCCTAGGGTCTTGTGTTGGTATATCCTTGCACTTTAATTCTTTTAACCAGTTTAATGTCCTTATAGCTTATTTCCCTTTTAGCTTAAGTTACTGCTTATCCGAATAAGCTGTTTATCCCATTTTATTTTTCCTAGGATCAGTTTAACACTTAGGACTTTCCCGTATTTTTCCGTAATTTTTAGTTTCCATTTAGTAATTTTAATCTATTTTTTCTTTTTAATTCGTAGTAAATTAAATATTAATCAGAAAAATATAATTCTTTTTTTTCAAAATTTTCTTTTATTAATTAGGATTTAGGAAAAATAGATTTGTAACCGTAGAGTTATTATTTCATCATTTTGACGTTTAGGCTCGGGATTTCCCGGTTTAAACGCGTTCTTATTTTTCTTTTTCGTTTTTAGTTACACGCAATCTTTCGATTATCGTTTCCCTTGCTTTATAAGTCGTTTTTAATTTATGTTCACTCTTTTTAGCATAGAAACCCAAAATCCCTTTGTTTTCACTATTCAAACACGTTTCACGAATCGAGATCACGAATTCCATTCAATCCTTCGTTGGGAAAACGACTCGGGTTTACATATTTCCTTTGTAAATCCTTGGAGAAAATACATGTTGATTCCATCGAATCACACCCTCATGTCAACGAAACAATAAACAAACACTCCCATGGTTTCATGTTCACACCGAGACGGACTAACATAAACAACCCTATCCTAATCGAGTTGTGTATGTCAACACTGAACCAACCAAGTTAATATTCAGTTTTAGACTCACTACTAGTTAAACCACAATACAACATAAGTAAATTCATACTCAACTAGTCAAAAACCCATTAATTAAACCAACCAGATTCGACCAAAGACCAAAATACAACAACATAAACTCTATTACTAAATAAGCTATAAACATGAAAATAATCCCCAGCATATTAAGCACTTCCAAGCCAACTATAAGTCTGATTTTTGTTTTCTCAGTTTAATTATCTTAAGCTCGCCACACCAGCAATAAAACGTTACACTAAGCAAATCGTAAAATTAAAATAAAAAATCAATTCGAGTCATATTAATCCCAAACAAGCTTGTAACTATCAAAACCTCAAGCAAGATTATAAAACCAAAATCTCAAGAGTTACAGCAGGGTATATACAAACGAGACATCAAAACAGTGACTTTAGGATTCTTACAATGAGAGTCGATTGACAGAGATTAATTAACAAGCCCCGAACCCGATCTCCAAGAAAGTTCCCACACACCTCCGATATATCCTTGAGCACTCCGACTATTGTAGTGAGTTGTGAAGGTGTGGAACTTACTGGGAATCGTTCGGTACTATAAAGGAAAATTAAGGGAAGTCATCGACTCCCTTTTGATCATGGAGAAGGGAAACTCCCATAAACAGCTTCAATCACCCTCTACCTTCAATCTCGATGTGGCGTAGACCCTGGGGAGATGGGAATGAATGCGACCGTACCTCTTGGGAAGAAGATAAAGGTGATACAGTCATAGATGGTGATAGATCGGGATTTGTAGTTTTGTGTTTTGGAGGTGGGAGATGTATTCGAGGAGGGGGGGGGACAGACGATAAGGTTTTTGGGGAGAGGGAGATGAAAAAGAAACGTTTTTATTTTTAGTAGTGGGCGGTTATAAGATATAAGTTTTTATTATAGGGTTTGTTTTATTAATAAAGAGTGTGTCGTGTGTACCCCGTGTCCCGTTGAGCACCGGTGTAAACGTGGTACTCCGGTCTGGCGTAAATGCGAAAAATATAATTTCTGAGAATGTTTTTATAAAATTAATATAAATACACCATTATTGACTCTAGGTATCAATTATTGAATTTATGCCGTTACTAAGGTAGTGTCGGTACGCGTGTGGTGTCGTTTTTCAGGAAAAATGAGACAACCTCTCGTTTTTATTATGTTAAGGTCTGAAATAAAAAGGAAGTGGAAAATTCACCTTTTTCTGATAAAGTTAATTAGTTTTGGCGAGTTACTGTATGCTACAGTGTGCGGGTTTGCTTCCCGAAACAGTTATGCAAGCTCATGAATGCTTAATTTAACAGTTAGGTAATAATAAATTAACATTTATTATTAAAATATTAGTGGAAAAATTACCGTTTGTCACATCCTTCCCGCCTTAGAAGGAAAACGGTCCTCGGTTTTCACTTAGATTTACCCGATGAAGTTGAGAAAAATTGAGGGCATTTACGCTTGATTTTGTTTTCACGTTCCCACATGAATTCAAGACCTTTTCGGGAAACTATTGAACTTTGACAGTTGAGATGTGAATTGTTCGCCTTGAAGTACAAAATTTTTGAGTTGACTGTTCTCATCATAGCATGATCCTTCCTGAATTAAACATAGGTGATCAGGCTACGTTTAATTGAGGATTGATGATGCCATGTTTGGTTTAGTCAAGATAGTATTGGGATTATTACGGATAAACAATATCGGCCGAATCTGTTTGTAAGATAGTAATCAAAATAGTTTATAAAGGAGCAGAACTGTATATAAGACGATAGCAGAATAGTTTGCAGGAAATTTTCAAAGATGGTTTATACAATAAAGAGCGTAACGGAAAGAAGTCATCATAACGCCTTGACATAAAATGATAGGGTATTCATTAGATGAAAATCCACACAATTTAACGAAAAATAAAATCTTAAGGAAGTACAAGCACTCAAAGAAATACAATCCAAGAGGGTCTAGACTTAGGTCTAATTATGCGAAGCAGGGAACTCTCTCTTCTTAAACATTGTTATCACCTATGACGTTGTTGAGGTCCTAGCGAGCTTCTCTTCCTCCTATCGCGCATGCGTTCCCACGAGTTCTTCCTCCATTCTGATTCCTCAGCTCTGGGCATTCACTCCTGAAGTGCCCTGTTACTCCACACTCATAGCAGGTTATTGTGACGTTCGGGTCCATCACGAGGGTGGGAGCCTTGCAATCTTTGGCTTTGTGTCCGATCTTTTGGCAGTTCCTACACTGAGTGGGGCAAGGTCCATTGTGGTGAAATTGACACTTGTTGTACTTGGGTAAAGTTCCTGCATAACCTTTCCTCTCTCCCGACCCAGCAGTATAGACCTTGGAGGCCTCTTGTCACTTGTTCTGGTTATTGTTGTTGTATCCGGAGTGATCATCCCATTTCCTTTTGTTATCTACCACCTTCTCGGCGGTATCCTCGATTACTTGGTTCATTAGCTTGTTGGCCACTTCCATAGTCTCATAGAGACCAGCAGCCTTGAAGGTGGTGACATTACCCTTAATGGATGGGCTTAATCCTCCAATGTACCTCTCTAGTAAGCGAGCTTGAGTTTGGACCATCTCAGGGCACATTAGAGCCAACTTTAGAAAGCGTTGGTTGTATGCAGCAATGTTGGTACCCTGCACCTTGAGGTTCCAAAACTCGACCTCCAACTTTTTAATCTCATTGCGAGGGCAATACTTTTTGAGTACCATTTCCTTGAAATTTTCCTAGTGCATTGCGTAAGCGGTGTCATAGCCAGCAGACCTCTGATAGTTATTCCACCAGGTTAGAGCAGCATCCTTGTAGAATCTAACCATCTTGATTGTGTGGATGATTCGGGTGGCCTTGGGTTATGGAAGATGAGATCCATGGTGGAAGAGTTAGAGAGAAGTTAGAGAGAGGTAAGGGAAATCTTGTGTATGATTAGATTGTAGGTGAAATGTGACAAGAGTTCCAACCTTTCCCAAGTGTGGGAAGGGGTATTTATAGTTCCTATTATTTGTGCCCCTAGTGGGCTGTAGAGTGAGCTGACAGTGGGTAAAGACCCGACCCACTCCACAAATATAGATACGACTAATCTAATAAAACTAATAATACGAATAGTACTAAGCTAATATAAATAAGCCTACGAGCTATGTAAATGCTAAGTAGATACTCGGGGTGACCGAGCCTTCATATGAATATTTATATTCCTAACAATCTCCCCCTAAGGGAGGTCACCCCGGAAATAATATACTGAATTCTAGCATTCTGTCTTCTGAAGTTGTCTTCATAGCTCGTAGTCTTTGATTCTTCAACGTCTTGTATCTTTGTGCCTTTAGCAGTGATCTTTTGATGACTATTCTTTGTCTTGGATGATTTTGAGTATTCTTTGAAAATATCATCCCACTTGAGTCTCCAAGTCATCTTTCAGTTGTAAGTCTCCATGTGATGAGATATACTTTGAGCCGACATGCTCACACTATTCTGGGTCATGATCTTCAGCATCAGAGTTAGCAGAAGCAGTGTTGAAGGTCTTTTGGTTGATCATGACTTTGTTGAATTACAGTGATGATGTAGTGTGAACATGCGGTAGTGGATTGGCATCTTTTCTGTAACGAGCTACAACTACAACCAGCTACAGCATCCAACAGCTACAACCGCCAGAAGTTCCTGCATACGACAGTTAGCAATAAAACGTCCGGTACTTACAGGTTCGGACTTCGAGATTGTTAACAGCATAGTGTGAAAACTCTCTCTAATCCTTACCAAGACCGTTCCTAAATCGAAAACCCACAGAGGGCTTTTTAAGATCTTACCGTAGTAAATCAACGATTAGGTGAGTCGCTGGAGATCACTCCACGACTGTAGACCGTTTGAAACCGCCGCGATCACTAAGCGTAATCCACAGGGAATTACCGAAGTGACCTGCTTTCAGGGCTGCTTGATGTTGACCCTGGCAGGAATTTCCATTCAATCATTGAGAATTACATACGTAAATTCTCTCATAAATGTTCTGGCAGATTGCTAAGATCTGCGTAGGACTCTTAAGTTTACAACTGGTGTCCTTAATGTTGACCAACCAGTGTAGAAGTAGCATGTGTTCCTATGAGATCTTATTTTGCATCTCGTGGCTCTAGACTCGATAGTGCGTTTTGATTTAGTGAGCGGAGGCTGGAGAGGACTGCCACCTTTTCAATATCATCTAACTCGGAGTGAGAGAGACGATAGAAATGTATTGAACTCCGTGACAATTGAAACAAGAATCCTTTGAGGGACCTTGAGTGGCTAGGGAGGGTTGTGCAGCGTATCACTGGGTCCATGATACTTTGTCTTCAATGTCAGCAATCAACTAAGTGATTCTGACAGCATATGTGTTGACCCGGTTTCTGCCTAAAGTGTAAGGAGGGCTTCTTTCTTTTCACCCTTTATCTTTACATTTCTTTTTCATTCTTCAACCCCTTCAGTGCTTACCGAGACTTCATAACTAGAACCTTGTTGGGTTTGTTCCAGATCTAGCTCCATCTCAGTCGGCACTCTTCCCTTTCTCACTTTTCTCCTTTTTTAATCATACCTAAGGACTTCTACACTAACTAGTGGATTGTCCCTGGGTAGATCCCTTCGGCTCTGGCGGGATTGTGGGAACTTGTACCTAACCTTACCATCCTTATAGCTCCAATGCATTAAATAAAGTGGTCGGTCTTTGGTGTTATCCACAATTGCCATAAACCAAATCTTTGAAAAATCTCTCAAAGTGTTCATGATTCTGAAACACATTTTTGCAAACACTTGAGAGTTTTATATTTTTCAAATGCTCCCCCTCAACATGTGCTCGAATGATTGTTTTATAAATTCGCACATGTTAGGTAGAGCTCGCACTTTTTTGAATTGATCAACTTTCAGTGAACATGACCGATTCGAGACACGCTTACATCACTGGTTAGACCAGCTTGAAATTATTACCCGGCCTGGTCAAGTCCACAGAAAGTTTCTCGAAACGGTACACTCTACTCAGACACATCCTTTTCGAGACACGCTTACATCACTGGTTAGACCAGCTTGAAATTATTACCCGGCCAAGACGCATCCTTTCGATTGATGAAAGTTCAAGTTTCGTCAATTCATTTGTTATGTCTGAGTCACACTCGCATGAGATGCCCAATCCTTTATGTTTTGTTAAAAAACCATTTTCTCCCCCTCAATATGTGCATTGATATTACAAAATAGTTTAGCACATACGGGAGAGCTTACTTTTACGTCCAAAACATTTTATCAGATTTCATATTTAAATCACATTCTCTCCCCCGATCAAAAATTTCAAACCATTTGAGATTTGTGATCCCAATTGATTTAAATAAGTTAGAAAATGTGGGAGAAATGTGTCCGATTTAACATGTGTCCGATTTAATGTTTTCTGATAATGGAGCATACTATACTCCCCCTCAAACCAAGAGAGAGTGTCACTGCTGATGTTGTATAAAGTTGGCAAGGTGTCATAAATTTGAACAAGTACTCTCCCCCTCAATTAATGACCCGTTTTCTATTTAAAGAGCTGTAGTCATTCAATTGAGCGTCGAGTATTTGTGAAAATTTAATTCAATTTACCACCTTGTGAGACATCAAAACCTCTTGAAGAATCATAGATTGAAAGAGGGTTTTGGTGCAAAGAAGACTTCTCTTCTTCTTCAAAAAATGATGCACTGAAATGTACATCAGATCGAAGAAACATGGATATAAAGTAATCCATGCCCAGGTGAACATCACCCAGTTGGAGGAACAGCCGTCTTTGTAACACCCCAACCCGGCAAGGGTAGAGATATCACAACAATGGCTTCATATCAGATTACAAGCATTAAATCCAAAACATCAAGTCCATAACATTAATGATCAAAGGAAATAAGTCAACATAACTTATGTCCAAAACAGAAATAAACCGAAGTACATAAATCCAAAATGCCTAAACAATGGCATAACAGAAACAGAATCCGAAATGGCATAACTAGAATACTAAGGTCTAAGCTTCACACAGTTGCTCTCATCCCCCAAAGCTAAAACCCAGATCCAAGCTTAAATACCTGCCGTACATGAAAAGAAAACATACGGCTGAGCTTAAAAAGCCCAGTGAACAGATACATATACAAAGCAATAATAATGAAACAGAACTGAAATATGGTGCACGGGGAATATCATGAAGTATAAACAAAAAGACAGAAAAATAAAAGAAGAAATAGGATAGTCATCCACCACGAGCCCAGAACATATCAGATAGTAACCATCATAATCTAGAGGGGATGCCTCTTAAGTAACCAGATAATATGAGGGTGTCCTCATGTATCAAATGGAGTGATCAGCTCCCAGATAAATGTGAAAGGCGTGTATAGCACACAAGCACCAGTCACCAGAACAGAAATCATATCATATAGTTAAATCCACTAACAGAACAAATCTAGGATGCATCCATACGCCCCCCCCCCCAGAAACATATATAATCCATAATCAATATAATGCGCATATCATAATCAGAATGGGGACGTGGCGGAACATCACTCTACCGCCCTAAAGTCATGCCATTGGTGCATCAATGACACGGACATGGAACCCCCATGCCTAGTGAAATGGCTCGGGTATCAAACTAAGAGTCAGACATCAGATCATAATCAGAGGGTCACATATCAAAGGTCAAATCAGATGGTCCATAATAGATGGTTCATAAACAGATATATCAGATGAAATACCAAAGGTCCAAATCAAAGTGTAATCAGAAAGGTTCATAATAAAAGGGAATCATAGCAATGGTTTTGGGAAAACTTAAACGAATCAGAATCAGAATCATAACCATGAGATAGGACACCCTTACTGAAAAAGGGCAGAGTATCTGTACCTTATTGCAAGCAAAACAAAACCAGAAATAGCAAACACTGACAGCTCAGGATCTCTCCTTCTTCACACCTAAGAGAGTAGAAGAGTATTACAATAGGTTTTAACCGACTTTCCATTTTAAGTAACTTTCCCTTTTTAGCAGGTTTCCAAATTTAGTAAGTTTCCATAATTAGAAAGTTTCCTTATTTAGAAAGTTGGATCAACATTCATAGTTAAATCATTATTTCTGGAATTAGGGTATCTTTTATCACATTTACATATTTGGTCCTTATGAATTTACAATTTACACTTTACACCCTTTAGTTTCACAAGTTACACTTTAGACCCTTAATTTATCAAAGTTTCACAATGGTCACTTATTTTATCATATTTTAAGAATGTATCCTCAATTTTATAGAATTTACACAATAGGTCCCTCTAGTTTACAAAGTTACATATTAAACCCTTAATTTCCATTTTCAAACTTTAATTAATAATAATTACACATTAGTCCAATAATTTCCCAAAATTACACATTTCATCCTCATTATATTTTAATGTTCGAATCCTACTTCAACTTTCCAGAAATTACAAGTTTAGTCCCTCTATTTTATTATTTCTAAAAATCGAATTACACTTTATCAACATAAACATTTTGATCCTTTTAATTATAAAATTTACACATGACACCCCTAACTCATATTTTATTCGAATAGGACACATCCCAAAATAAGTTCTAAAATAACCCTTGAGTTTTAAAAGTTACAAAACAAGTCCTCCTATTTTAAATAATTTCCATTCGATCTAAACAACTTTCCATAATTTACAACTTAAATCTTTTAAATCTTATATTTACACATAGGCCCTTCATCTCAGATTTTATTCACATTTAACACAGTTAAATACACCTTACAAAAATGGCCCATTAGTTTCAGAATTTATGAAACACATCCTTATATTTATAAAAGTTCAAATCGCACGTATCTTAATTCGAAACCCTAAATCAATTTAGCAAAACACGACCTAATCATGATCAATCATTAACATATCATTTTCTGCATTTATTTATTTCCAGGAACACCACAACCTTAACCCTAATCGAGTTAGGGTTTTTATTTCATTCGAATTATTTCTTTCCATTTTAGCGATAAGACATAATTATACCACGATCAAATCTAGCTTCAAACATTCAAATTCTTATTTTTCCCAGGTCACATAGATCGAATAGAGTCCAGGAAAATTGTTTACAACATCCAGAAAATTCGCATACAATATATTAAGTTTTATACGTGTTTTATTCATTTTAATTCATGCGATTTGTTTAAGGTTGCATGCATCGAATTTTATATTTTATCTGAGTTATAAGAAGATGATAGATCATAGGAAAAATACCGAATCAGAGATTTAACGTGTGGATGAGCAGAAATCAAATTACACCTTGTCGAGTGGATTTTGGAACCAAGAATTTCTAGCGATCGATCCACAGCCTCCACAACCTTAGGAATATTTTTCACAGAACATATTTGACATGAGGAACATGAGAAAAATGATTACAAGATTTTAGAAGGGTCGTATGACATGATTTGGAATATTACCTATCGAATGCAAAATAATCTCTAGCGATCAAAAGAAAGCCTCCCACGACCTAAACCCAATTTTCTTAGCTTCCTTAAATCACGTACAACACCAGAAAAATAGCCTTGTATCTCCAGAAATTCGTATGAAGGAAAGGTGAAATTATTGTGTGTTTTCTTTTTAGTCGGCAATAGAGAAAATAGGGTTTGATGGGATTTATTTTATGGGTGAGTATGGGAGCGTCTAAGGGGGAGGGAAATCAGCCCAAATCACGGAAATAATTATGGACATTCAATTTGATTTAATCTTCCCCTTTTTAGTGTGATTTTATTGCTTTTAAAATTAAATTAATTGCTAATTTAGCCATTCGGTTATATCAAGGGCATTTTGGTAATTTCATAGCTTGTATAAATATTAATCGGAGTTGTCAAAATTATTTTACAACATATCTTGTTCTTTTCCAGAAGTTTGGGATCGATTCGGTACTTTTATAAACTTTTAAGTAATTTTATAATTTGTAGGGGCAAAATGGTCATTTTACACGTTTTGGATTTTTAGGTGTTACAACTTCTTCCCCTCTAACAGAAAAATTTCGTCCTCGAAATTTGCAAAAAGGTACAGATGAAATGAAACAGAAGACAAGACAAAGACATACCAGATCAGAATATAAAGTGAGGATAACTAGCACGAATCGATTCTTCAGTCTCCCAGGTAGCCTCGCGCTCTGGGTGATTCTTCCAAAGAACCTTTACGAATGGAATGACTTTATTCCTCATGACCCGCTCTTTCCGGTCCAGAATAGCCTCCGGCTCTTCGGATAAAGACATATCCGGCTGAATCTGATCAAGTGGATAAGACACCACATGCAACGGGTGATAGTTGTATCCCCTCAGAAGAGATACATGGAAAACATTATGCACATGAGATAGCTGAGGAGGTAGAGCCAGACGATAAGAAACCTCCCCAATACGATCCAGAATTTCAAAGGGACCAATAAACCGAGGACTCAACTTGCCCTTAATTCCAAAACGCTTAACCCCGCGGAAAGGAGATACTTTCAGAAATACCCGGTCACCAACATTAAACTCTAGGTCACAACGGTGCTTGTCAGCATAGCTCTTCTGACGAGCACGGGCCTCCTTTAACTTTTCCCTAGCAACAGCTACCTTTTCGTTGGTGTCCTGAACCAACTCCGGACCCTCAATAATACGCTCCCCTACTTCGTTCCAACAAACCGGCGCTCTACACTTGCGCCCATATAACATCTCGAAAGGAGCCATCCGAATACTGGCATGCCAACTGTTATTATACGCAAACTCCACCAAACATAAATACTCATCCCAACTACCGGTCCATTCCAAAGCACAAGATCGTAACATGTCTTCCAAAGTCTGGATGGTCCTCTCAGACTGACCATCAGTTTGGGGATAAAATGCAGTACTAAACTTAAGGCGAGCGCCCCAAGACTTATGAAGTCCTTTCCAGAAACGCGAAGTGAAACGAGGATCACGATCAGAAACAATGGATGAAGGCATACCATGCAATCTGACAATCTCCTGCTGAAAGATTTCCGCCAACTTACTGATACTATAGGTCATACGGATGGGTAAGAAATGAGCAGATTTAGTTAGTCGATCAACGACCACCCAAATCGCATCATGTCTTTTACGAGTCAAAGGCAGACCAGAAACGAAATCCATGGAAATCTCATCCCACTTCCAAGTAGGAATCTCCAGAGGCTGCAACAGACCACTAGCTCGCTGATGCTCAATCTTAACTTGCTGGCAGGTCATACATCTAGCAACAAATAACGCCACATCTTGCTTCATGCCGTTCCACCAGAAATGTTGCTTTAGGTCCCGATACATCTTGGTAGAACCAGGATGTATAGAGAAAGGAGAACTGTGAGCCTCAGTCAACACCGCCTCGCGCAAATCAGAATCATTAGGCACGCATAAACGATCCTCATACCAGACAACTCCGTTATCATCAACTCTAAACTCAGTTTGCTTACCCTCTTCAATATTTTGAACAATAGCCCAGAGTTCACCATCATCTTTCTGAGCCTCTTTAATACGCAACATCAGATTCGACTCAATTTTCAAACTAGCCCAGTAACCAACGTCACGCCGAACACACAACTCGACATCCAAACGCTCCAAATCTTTAAGAACATGTGGATCAATCTCCAAGCTAGCAATCATCCCAGACTTACGACTAAGTGCATCAGCAACTACATTAGCCTTGCCTGGGTGGTACTGGATGTTTGTGTCGTAGTCTTTTAGAAGCTCTAACCATCTCCTCTGCCTCATATTAAGCTCTTTCTGAGTAAAGATGTATTTGAGACTCTTGTGATCGGTGAAGATATCACACGATTCACCATACAAGTAATGTCTCCAGATTTTTAATGCAAAAAACGACTGCGGCTAATTCCAGATCATGAGTTGGATAATTTTCTTCATAGGGTTTCAATTGCCGAGAAGCATAGGCAATCACTTTGCCGTGTTGCATAAGCACACAGCCTAAACCCTTCTTAGACGCATCGCTATAGATCTGGAAACCTCCAGAACCAGAAGGTAAGGTCAGAATAGGTGCAGACACTAATCGCCTTTTCAACTCTTCAAAACTCTGCTCGCGCTCATCAGTCCATACAAACTTTTCACCCTTCCGCATCAACTGAGTCAAAGGCAAAGCCAACTTAGAAAACCCTTCAACAAAACGCCGGTAATAACCAGCTAATCCCAGAAAACTCCGTATTTCAGTCACCGTGGTAGGTCTCGGCCACTTAGTGATAGCCTCAACCTTAGCAGGATCCATGGTGATACCCTCTGCAGACACGATATGACCAAGGAAAGCGACTTGGTTAAGCCAGAACTCACACTTAGAGAATTTCGCGAATAATCTCTGCTGCCTCAGAATACCCAGAACAATACGCAAATGCTGCTCGTGCTCCTCAGACGATTTAGAATATACCAGAATATCATCAATAAAAACAATGACAAACTTATCAAGAAATTCATGAAAGATCCGGTTCATCAAATCCATAAACACAGCAGGAGCATTTGTTAGGCCAAACGGCATAACCAGAAACTCATAGTGTCCATAGCGGGTACGGAAAGCAGTCTTAGAAACATCCTGCTCTTTAACTCGCAATTGGTGATAACCAGATCGCAAGTCGATTTTAGAGAACACCTTGGCTCCTTGCAATTGATCAAACAAGTCATCAATGCGAGGAAGCGGATAACGGTTACGAATGGTAATACGATTCAACTCACGATAATCAATGCACAACCTCATAGACCCATCCTTTTTCTTCACAAATAGAACCGGAGCACCCCAGGGCGAAACACTAGGCCGAATAAAACCGTTCTCTAATAGTTCTTCCAATTGCTCCTTTAATTCCTTTAACTCAACAGGCGCCATCCGGTACGGAGCCTTAGAGATAGGTTCGGCACCGGGAATCAGATCAATAGAAAATTCAACTTCTCTAGCCGGAGGAAGACCAGGAAGCTCATCAGGAAAAACATCAGCAAATTCCCGAACAATGGGAACGCTAGCAACATCAGGACTTTCTACAGATGAATCTTTAACAGAAGCCAAATAGCCTTGGCAACCATGAGATATCAGAGTTCGTGCTTTCATGGCAGAAATAATCTTAACGGATTTCAGAGGCTGGGAACCATGATAAATGAAATCAGGATGATGAATATCGCTGAAGATCACCTTACGGGCATAACAATCGATGGTAGCCTTGTGATCAGCCAACCAATCCATGCCCAGAATCGCATCAAAATCGGTCATATCAATGGGAAGCAGATTTGCCGGACGAACACGATCATCGAAACGTAGAGGGCAGTTCACATATTCATGATCAACAATCACTTGGGTTTTCATTGGGGTTGCAATGGATATACGATTTATTAATGGTTTTGGTTTCAGATTTAGTTTCTTAGCAAAGTTTACAGATATAATAGAATGAGTAGCACCGGTGTCAAACAATACAAAAGCCGTACGATCTCCAATGTAAAGTATGCCAGTAATGGTACCTGATGTGTTGGCAGCCTGATCCCGAGTAGTAGCATAAACTCGGCCCATGGTGGGAGCTGGCCTAGTCGTGTTTACTGGAACGATAGGGTTCTTCTTGGGGCAATCTTTGATCCTGTGCTGATTAGAGCCACACGAAAAACAACCGCCAGAAGCTTTATAACAAGGACCTGGATGTGGTTTCCCACATGTAGTACATAAAGGAGGAGGAGGTAGAGTCTCAACAGCCTTCTTCTGACCTGACGATCCCGACTGCTGATACTGCTGAGAATCCCTACGCCTGCTATTATCACCCTGACCCTGACGGTCACCACCATACCGACCATAATCCTGCCGGCCCTGGTTCCTAGAATCCTGTCGCCTATAATCACCACCTCGGTCCTGGCGACCCCGCTGATCCTGCCCATGGTCCTGACGACCCGAAAATCCTTTCTCTGGTCCTGACGACCATGACCCTGAGTATCAACCCTGTTGCCATCCCTATCACGCTTATTAGATCCCCTGTCCGCATGCAACAACTCAATGTTGCGCGCAGCATCCTGAACACTAGCCACATCATCAAATGGAGTGTTAACAATCCGGTCTAACACCCACCTCTTAAGAGCCCACTTGAAATGACGAGCCTGCCGAAACGAATCCCCAGTAACCTCTGGCCCCACGAAGCTAGCCAGACGTAAGAATCGCTGCATAAAGTCTCCTGAAGACTCATGATCACCCTGACGAATCGACCCGTATTCCCTCTCATATCTCTACTGTTCTGCCATAGGAATGTACTTCTTATAAAACGCCTCAATGAACTCTGCCCACGAACAAGTCTCAGCATAATCATCCCCCTTTGCCTGCACAAGAGCAGTCCACCAGTTCTGAGCGTCACCCTCCAGCTTGAATGTAGCCAAACGAGTTTTAAACTCGTCAGCACATCCGAGAACCCGAAACAATTTCTCCACATGCGTAATCCAGTCCTCTGCCTCATGAGGAGTGGCAGCGGACTTGAACGAGAGAGGCTTGAGCTTGTTGAACCGCTCAATCCACACATGAATACCGACCGGTGGAGCAGCGGGTGGAGCACCGCCAACACCACCTCCAGAAGGACCTGCCCCATTCTGAATATTGTTGGTGACCTGAGTCACCAAGTTAGGAAGAGCGTTGGCCAAAGCTTCTGCTATCATGGCCTGAAAATCAGGGTTCCCTCCATTATATTCCTGATGTCGGGTATTCACCATCTGAAGGTTTACAAAAAGGATTAGCAATTTAGATAGAATATGACAGAGCAGATCAAGAATATATGACAGATCGAAACAGGAAAAGAGTGCGCGAAAGGAAACCTAAGTTCTACCCAATCCTCACAGGTCACGAGCCTAAGCTCTAGGGTTTCGGATAACCTGTCTCTGATACCATAAATTGTAACACCCCAACCCGGCAAGGGTAGAGATATCACAACAATGGCTTCATATCAGATTACAAGCATTAAATCCAAAACATCAAGTCCATAACATTAATGATCAAAGGAAATAAGTCAACATAACTTATGTCCAAAACAGAAATAAACCGAAGTACATAAATCCAAAATGCCTAAACAATGGCATAACAGAAACAGAATCCGAAATGGCATAACTAGAATACTAAGGTCTAAGCTTCACACAGTTGCTCTCATCCCCCAAAGCTAAAACCCAGATCCAAGCTTAAATACCTGCCGTACATGAAAAGAAAACGTACGGCTGAGCTTAAAAAGCCCAGTGAACAGATACATATACAAAGCAATAATAATGAAACAGAACTGAAATATGGTGCACGGGGAATATCATGAAGTATAAACAAAAAGACAGAAAAATAAAAGAAGAAATAGGATAGTCATCCACCACGAGCCCAGAACATATCAGATAGTAACCATCATAATCTAGAGGGGATGCCTCTTAAGTAACCAGATAATATGAGGGGTGTCCTCATGTATCAAATGGAGTGATCAGCTCCCAGATAAATGTGAAAGGCGTGTATAGCACACAAGCACCAGTCACCAGAACAGAAATCATATCATATAGTTAAATCCACTAACAAAACAGATCTAGGATGCATCCATACGCCCCCCCAGAAACATATATAATCCATAATCAATATAATGCGCATATCATAATCAGAATGGGGACGTGGCGGAACATCACTCTACCGCCCTAAAGTCATGCCATTGGTGCATCAATGACACGGACATGGAACCCCCATGCCTAGTGAAATGGCTCGGGTATCAAACTAAGAGTCAGACATCAGATCATAATCAGAGGGTCACATATCAAAGGTCAAATCAGATGGTCCATAATAGATGGTTCATAAACAGATATATCAGATGAAATACCAAAGGTCCAAATCAAAGTGTAATCAGAAATGTTCATAATAAAAGGGAATCATAGCAATGGTTTTGGGAAAACTTAAACGAATCAGAATCAGAATCATAACCATGAGATAGGACACCCTTACTGAAAAAAGGCAGAGTATCTGTACCTTATTGCAAGCAAAACAAAACCAGAAATAGCAAACACTGACAGCTCAGGATCTCTCCTTCTTCACACCTAAGAGAGTAGAAGAGTATTACAATAGGTTTTAACCGACTTTCCATTTTAAGTAACTTTCCCTTTTTAGCAGGTTTCCAAATTTAGTAAGTTTCCATAATTAGAAAGTTTCCTTATTTAGAAAGTTGGATCAACATTCATAGTTAAATCATTATTTCTGGAATTAGGGTATCTTTTATCACATTTACATATTTGGTCCTTATGAATTTACAATTTACACTTTACACCCTTTAGTTTCACAAGTTACACTTTAGACCCTTAATTTATCAAAGTTTCACAATGGTCACTTATTTTATCATATTTTAAGAATGTATCCTCAATTTTATAGAATTTACACAATAGGTCCCTCTAGTTTACAAAGTTACATATTAAACCCTTAATTTCCATTTTCAAACTTTA
The DNA here is from genome assembly GCA_021014915.2 of Artemisia tridentata subsp. tridentata. NCBI lineage: Eukaryota > Viridiplantae > Streptophyta > Magnoliopsida > Asterales > Asteraceae > Artemisia > Artemisia tridentata. The sequence continues at coordinate 89,138,801 of CP139504.1, forward strand.
ATTAATAATAATTACACATTAGTCCAATAATTTCCCAAAATTACACATTTCATCCTCATTATATTTTAATGTTCGAATCCTACTTCAACTTTCCAGAAATTACAAGTTTAGTCCCTCTATTTTATTATTTCTAAAAATCGAATTACACTTTATCAACATAAACATTTTGATCCTTTTAATTATAAAATTTACACATGACACCCCTAACTCATATTTTATTCGAATAGGACACATCCCAAAATAAGTTCTAAAATAACCCTTGAGTTTTAAAAGTTACAAAACAAGTCCTCCTATTTTAAATAAATTTCCATTCGATCTAAACAACTTTCCATAATTTACAACTTAAATCTTTTAAATCTTATATTTACACATAGGCCCTTCATCTCAGATTTTATTCACATTTAACACAGTTAAATACACCTTACAAAAATGGCCCATTAGTTTCAGAATTTACGAAACACATCCTTATATTTATAAAAGTTCAAATCGCACGTATCTTAATTCGAAACCCTAAATCAATTTAGCAAAACACGACCTAATCATGATCAATCATTAACATATCATTTTCTGCATTTATTTATTTCCAGGAACACCACAACCTTAACCCTAATCGAGTTAGGGTTTTTATTTCATTCGAATTATTTCTTTCCATTTTAGCGATAAGACATAATTATACCACGATCAAATCTAGCTTCAAACATTCAAATTCTTATTTTTCCCAGGTCACATAGATCGAATAGAGTCCAGGAAAATTGTTTACAACATCCAGAAAATTCGCATACAATATATTAAGTTTTATACGTGTTTTATTCATTTTAATTCATGCGATTTGTTTAAGGTTGCATGCATCGAATTTTATATTTTATCTGAGTTATAAGAAGATGATAGATCATAGGAAAAATACCGAATCAGAGATTTAACGTGTGGATGAGCAGAAATCAAATTACACCTTGTCGAGTGGATTTTGGAACCAAGAATTTCTAGCGATCGATCCACAGCCTCCACAACCTTAGGAATATTTTTCACAGAACATATTTGACATGAGGAACATGAGAAAAATGATTACAAGATTTTAGAAGGGTCGTATGACATGATTTGGAATATTACCTATCGAATGCAAAATAATCTCTAGCGATCAAAAGAAAGCCTCCCACGACCTAAACCCAATTTTCTTAGCTTCCTTAAATCACGTACAACACCAGAAAAATAGCCTTGTATCTCCAGAAATTCGTATGAAGGAAAGGTGAAATTATTGTGTGTTTTCTTTTTAGTCGGCAATAGAGAAAATAGGGTTTGATGGGATTTATTTTATGGGTGAGTATGGGAGCGTCTAAGGGGGAGGGAAATCAGCCCAAATCACGGAAATAATTATGGACATTCAATTTGATTTAATCTTCCCCTTTTTAGTGTGATTTTATTGCTTTTAAAATTAAATTAATTGCTAATTTAGCCATTCGGTTATATCAAGGGCATTTTGGTAATTTCATAGCTTGTATAAATATTAATCGGAGTTGTCAAAATTATTTTACAACATATCTTGTTCTTTTCCAGAAGTTTGGGATCGATTCGGTACTTTTATAAACTTTTAAGTAATTTTATAATTTGTAGGGGCAAAATGGTCATTTTACACGTTTTGGATTTTTAGGTGTTACAGTCTTTATGGCGACGTGCTTTCCCCAGTTTGAAGCGCGGGTTGCTATCTAAAGTAATAGCAAGCCATTTAGACATGTTTTAACCATCCATTTTAACTTCTGCTCGAGCTTCATTTAAAGACCCGTGCCATTATTGAATGACATTTCTAAGTCCGTAAATGTTATCGATAAACAGAAGACATGCCTAGGTGAAACTGTTTTTGGTATTTTCTATTTTTTTTTAGTTTTTATAGTTTTTCTGGTTTTACGATTCACTATTTACAATTTGCAGGTTTTCTATGTGTCTATATACAAACAGGTATAAGATATGAACAAAAATATGAAGCAAATATATACAAGGATACGAAACAAAACCATTACTCCTCAGCATCCTGGATCTTCTCTGCTTCCATCATTTGACTTGCTGAAGAGCAACGTGAGCACATTTAATCAGGGATTGATTCAGGCTTTTCACTCTCCCCTAATTAGTGCTCTCCCCCAATCTGAAAACCTTTCTGATGAACACCCATAATAGAAAGAAGACTTTGGATGAACGCCCATAATATGAAGAAGTCTTTTGATAACCAAATGCATGCCGTCTTAGGTCTTCTAACACATAGCGGAGAATGTAGAGTAGACTGTAGACTCGACCTTCTTCAAGATTGCCCAATATGGAGGAACAGAATACCAACCATCTTCATCTCACCAAATAACTTCCAGTAACCTTACATATAACCCATCAGCCCACAGCATACACATGAGATGATGACACACAACAGAGAATGTAGAATAGACTGACGACTCGACCTTCTTCAGTCTTTAGTATAACACCAAAGTAACAAGTTGAACCACTGATCATCTATAGTATGTATCCATCCTTGGATATTAAGCCCTGATCACGTGAACCTGTTGTGCGTCCTTGATGTACACATTCTCTCTCCCCTGATGGTTACGATTAATCAGCCCATGACGTAAAAGTGAAACATTAATACCAAGGTAACAAGTTGAACCACTGATCATCTCTGCGGTTATCAACACCGGAATAAATGATTAAGCCCGATCACGTAAACCTGTTGTGCGTCCTTGATGTACACATTTCTCTCCCCTGATGGTGACGATTAATCGGAATCATCATCATGATGTGTACATGTAGCCTAATGAAGTGTACATGAAGCATTGACTAGAAACCCTTTGCTGCTGATTGTACCAGCCCGTGAGATGATGTCGATTAACATTCCATGACCATGTTCTTCAACACCTTGATAGACGGAGAAAGATGTAGTGTTGGAGAACCATGGTTTGCACGACTCCTGAACTGACGTATTCAGGAGTCGTATGACCATTTCTCAATCATCAATCAACATGTAGATTAATATTCACCCTTTCCCCACCCCCCTCAAAAATTGCATATGCCTGCCAACTGCAATTTTTGATGATTGAACTAGTGAATATGAATACCATCAACGGTAAGTAGCTCCACTTGACGGTTCTTGAAGACTGACATGTTGTTTATTCACCCTTTCCCCCCCCCTCAAAAATTGCATATGCCTGTCAACTGCAATTTTTGGTTGAATACGTGAATAAGAATATACTCCAATATGCGCCGATCCACTTGAAGACTAAATAAGCACGGAAAGAGCATAAAACTTGTTGATGAGAATGGCCATAAATAAGAAGATTCCTCTTCTTTTGAAGATAAAGTGCACTCAAGCGTACACTTTTCTTTTCTTTGAAGAACGAGGCCTGAACTGATGTGTACATACGTCATTATGATGAAGAGCGAGGCCTGCACTGATGTGTACAGACGTCATTACTCTCTCTTCTACCTCTCTCATTTAACTCGTTACCAACCCCATTATCATTTTGTCGACTTGATGTCGTGACCACTGATGGAGAAAAACCCAATATGATGAACTTGAGACTGAAGTAACATAACCCGAACTTGTGACTTAAACTTGTACTAATGCGTGACAAAGAGCGGTGTAGAGACTTCATGCAACATTGAATCCCTAAGTACTCTATACTCTTCAACCAACCAACCATCAAGTATAAGATGTACATCACCTCTTGGATATCCACAACTTCGTGTGACACTGAGCACTACAACGTAACTCCTTAAAGTGATAGTTATTTTGTAATAGAGAGAAAGAAAAAATAACTAGATATCCAAGTCCTCGTCATTGTAAATGTTGAAAGCTCGAACAAGGATCTCGAAGAATCTTCATCCAACCTCCCCGATATCTTCAGATACTAAGTACACGCACCCATGAAATTTCACTTCAGCCTCAAATAAATAATAATGAATTAACGCCGTAGTCACATCTTGTCGTTTAAATGCCCCGATCAAGTCCTTCATAATGTTTTAACTGAACTTTGATGATGGTTTTAACCCGATCATGGTCAAGAGCGCATAACCCATCATCACGGGATTTTACAAATCTATGATTTAAACCGAGAAATAAGTTCTTTCGCGGGATTTTACAAAACCAAGATGAAACCGTGAGATAGTAACAAATTGAATGTGGCATGACTGATTTGATTTTGGCGAATATCAGTTTGGGTTAAGAATATCCCGTGAGAATTACTGAGCGCATCACAACTTTTAAATACTTTGGCCAACTAACCAACCTCGTACTCAGACAACTATTCGTGACCACTTGATACAGGAAACCCGATATGCCCATCTTGCAAATGAAGTAGAATTACTCAAATTTGTTACCTAAGCTTGCATTGTTGTTGGAAGAACGGTGTTGAATCTCTAAGTACTTAATGTTATCTTGACAAAGTATGAGACTTTCATCACCTCTTGCGATTATCCACAACGTCTTCTGCGTGTGACACTGAGTACTATAATGTAGCTCCTTTAAGTGATAGTTAACCAGGTCTTCAACCATCCACCCCGACTTCTGGAAACTAGATAACCCAAGTCTTCAGCTTACATCTTAATCACGAGCAAGTTATCATTGAAATCATGCATCCAACCTTCCCCGATTTCAAGATAAAATAGGTAGACGCCTTTGTGAAATTCAACTTCAATTTCAATTCCGGAATACCAAAATGACCTTCGTGATCATCTTGAGCGGTTGACTAGCCAAAGAGAGAAGAAACATGCGCTAATTCTTAGCAGTGCCCATGACTCATAGTCAGTCCCATCAAGCATAGCTGTCTGACCCCGCTGCTTGGATGTTATCAGATACAGTGCATGGTATAGTTGTCATACTGTATACAGGATTTTACAGTTCTTGAGATTTAACCAAGAAATAAATTCAAGAACAAACTGCACAACAGTAATTATCAAACCGCTGAAATCTTAGGCAAATCGCTAAGACCCAAACCGCTGAGAGCTAAACCACTAAAACTGAAACCGCACAGATTTAAACTGCTGGAGACTGAACCACTGAATCCTGAATCATTACGATCTGACCCGCTGTAATCGGAATCGCTAAGATTCACACCGCTGGAGACTGAACCGCTAGAAAACACGCGCTAATTCTCCCCCTCAAAAAGGGCATGAAATGACCTTTTTGCCAAAGTTGAGAGTCCGTGATGTTTGTGAATTTGACAAGCACAATACAGATACATGGAAAGAGACAACTAAAACTACTGCAACGACGATGGTGATTAAGACTCTCTTGTAGTAACCCTTTGTTTTGTCTCTTCATCACTGGTTTAGCGGATTAAAAAGTTCACTGAAGCTCGTAATATGCCAAAACCGCTTGATGAAATATGTTTAACTTTAGAATGTGTAAAAGGTTACAACACGTCTCTGAACAAACCACCTCCCGTCTTTAAGTCTGACCACCTCTTGAGAAGATCTTGTACTACAGTCCCATTAGAAGCTTGAGAAACAACAATCACTTGATGAAGCTTGATAAAGAACAAGTCCGCGACTTATACTTGCACTAAATTTGTGATTTAGAACCTATATTGAGCACAACAACGTAACTCCTTTAAATATAGGTAGTGATATATACCCAACCTTCCATCCTTTATTGTATATATCCACTTCTTGAACATCCAAGTCTAATCACCATAAATACGCTTGAGCAAGGGTCATCAAACATCGTGCATCCATCCACCCCGAGATGTTTGAGACACTAAGTACACTAACCCGTGAATTAACAAACCAACCAAGCTACCATAATTTCCCAAATCCTACCGATTTCGTAGCACAAACTATTCCCAAAAAAAGTAGTCAAACCCCGTAAGTTTTATTATGTCAAAATCCAAGTCCAGCCTACTTGTCCAAAATTAATTTCACGGGATTTTACAACTCTTGAGATTTAAACCGAGAAATCGAATCTTTCGCGGGATTTTCTAAAATCAACAAGAGAAACCGTGAAATCATCAAGAATAGCCTAGAGTAAAGTACAATACTAATCTTCAAAATTCAAGTCACAGGAATCAAATCACAACTTGATCAGATCGCAACAAGTCAAGTCACAGATTGTCAATTTGTAACAAGTCAGATTGCAATCAACCAAATCACAATTAGTCAAATCGCAAGTGTTAACTCGCAACGTCAAATCGCAACTGGTCAAATCGCAATCAGTCAAGTCGCAACAAGTCAAATAGTAACTTGACAAATTGCAGTTAATCAAATCGCAATTCGTCAACTGTAACTCAAATTGCAAAGATTAAATTGCAGGCTCACTCAAATCGTAGGCATCAATAGGACAGTGTCGCCAAATCCACAACTCTGAAATCACATTGACCTTCATATACCCAAAGATATTCTTCCCCACCAAAGACAGTCCAATACTTAATTGTTGTTCAATATACAGCCCAATATTTAAGAAACACTACTTAAGATTTTTTAATCATTCATGGCCCAATCACATACAACTCAAATCCGGCCCAAGTCTAACCCTAATCCTCTTATCCTTATAAAGTATTAAACACACATTAACCCTAATTCATCTCACAATTACACGCCTCCCACCTTATCTCTCCAATACGCAGATCATACTTCATCATCCCTTTGTAGAATATGCGGCATCACATCAAACGTATCACACATCGCCTTTGTATAACTCCAAAACACTGTCCGCCATATATCACCATTAATACTCCACGAATCACAAACAAACACAACATCATCATTATTGCATCATACACCTTGAGTCACACACAAGGCGCACAAACTGAAGTACGTTTTCACCACACACAAGGCGCATCTTCAAGATAACGAGAGGAGGTCTCGGGTAGGTTTTTGTATGTTGCTTTTCAGTTCATTATGTATCCGAAGTGAATATAGAGTGAAAAGGAGAACAAGTAATTAAGGTTAGATAAGGTTGTTGTGAGAGGATTCCCTTTTTGAATCGGTTGTTGTGAGAGGATTCGATCAAATGTGTAGTTGTTAACACCGAATGAGGATTAGGATTAGATCAGTGGATTTGTTGTTGAAACTTCTTGTTGTAATATTGGATAATCAGTTTTGTCTTTGGATTTGATTTTGTATCTTGTGATGTAAATTGCTGTTGTACCTTTCTTTTGAGTCTGTTGTTGTTGCAAAATTGATTGTGAGCTGTGTATGATTAGCTTGGATCAACTAATTGATTATCATAAACTGAGACAAATCGCTAGAACACAAATCGCCAGAACACAAATCGCTAGAACACAAATAGCTGGATGACAAATCGCTAGGCAAGACAAAACGCTAGAACACAATATATTTGCATGCCACAAAATGCCAAACTGCCACGTCACCGACCCCACAACTGTCCACACGCAGTTGACCTCCGTGATATGCCCATTTTTGGCTAGCGACTTGACTACTTTCAGAATCAAAACAATTTAAACAATCCAGATCTCAAACACAAGGGACACAAAACGCTACTATGAACACCATTCCAAGAACAACACAGCAGCAAAGTCCAAGAACATCCACGAATTCCACACAAATCGCCACTATGAACACCACCTTTTGACAAACAAAATGCAACCAAGAACTCAAAACCCGTAATGTGAATCACACCACAAACACGACCAACAACAAGATATGTAAGTAACTGAAAATTATAGACCACAAATCCAACACAGTTAAGGTCCAAGCTCAATGATCGAACAATACAAAAGAACTAACCAGATCTATAACCTATTCAAGCCCAAGATTCAAGTGGTTTTAAAGACCAAAATATAAAATGGTGTTAGTGTTAAAGCCCACAATTTTAAGATCTGTTAGTTGACAAATCTCAACTAAGAAACTTCGAACCAAGAAATAATACAACAAGACAGCTACTTTTTTTTGAGAAGCTTCTAACCAAAAGAAACAGAAAGCTTTTCTTGATATACATCGAACAAAATAATAGACAAAATAAGACCTTTGAGATGTTAAATCAAGTAAGTCAACAGTGGGTTACGGGAACAATTTTAGGCCCAAAATTAAATCAAGTGAACAACAAGAACATATGGACCAACTTTGATTAAATATTCGGATACAAGGAATCAAAAAAAAACTAGACACAGACCACATTTTGAACAAGTATTCGAATCAACAAAGAATATAAAACAAGAATCCAAGCACACACAATCAACCGAACCTAACCATGGCTCTTGACACCAATTGTAGAATCTAACCATCTTGATTGTGTGGATGATTCGGGTGGCCTTGGGTTATGGAAGATGAGATCCATGGTGGAAGAGTTAGAGAGAAGTTAGAGAGAGGTAAGGGAAATCTTGTGTATGATTAGATTGTAGGTGAAATGTGACAAGAGTTCCAACCCTTCCCAAGTGTGGGAAGGGGTATTTATAGTTCCTAATATTTGTGCCCCTAGTGGGCTGTGGAGTAAGCTGACAGTGGGTAAAGACCCGACCCACTCCACAAATATAGATACGACTAATCTAATAAAACTAATAATACGAATAGTACTAAGCTAATATAAATAAGCCTACGAGCTATGTAAATGCTAAGTAGATACTCGGGGTGACCGAGCCTTCATATGAATATTTATGTTCCTAACAATCCTTGAAGGTGAACGATGCATACTTAACCCTGTCTTCATCTGCACAACTACATATTCGAAACACAGTCTCCAGCCTTTCAATCCACAACAGCTCCCTCAGTTCCTCCAAAGCTTCCAGTCATGGTCTTTCGGAACTCCTGATAGGTGCCGCCGCGGTTGTTGTTGTTTGTAGGTCTTGAGGTTCCAACATCAGTAGTCGAGTTGTTTACATTCGCTGCAGCCAGTACTGCTGCCACACGGTCATTAACCAACTGATCTAGCATGGCTTGATTCACAATAAGCGGGTTTGCTCCATTCCCAGTTGGAAGAGTGGTAGCAGCAGGTCGACCACGTGTGGTCTTGGTTGTTCTTCTTGTAGGAGCCATTTATCTACATCGTAAAACATGACAACGAATGAGGTTTCAAATAAAAAGAACGGTATCACACGAGGGTAAAATCATCACAGGTAGAATACGCGGGAAAAATCAACCATGAAAGAAGAGACACAATTGAATAGATAACCACACTTGTCATAGATTAATAGTCTTCATGTGGCTATGGACATGTCCCTTCTAAATAATAAAGGAATAGTGAGACCTAATAGTGATGTGTCCTAAGAGTAGATGTCTTGAGGAAACGTGTTTTAAGGCGATAGGTTGAGGTCGTGACCAAATGTGTCAGGGAAGGTAAGTTGTGACAAGTACGGTATGTATATATAAGTATGTAGAAAATACTTTTGGTATATAGTGTAAGTCAAGTATGATATAGATCATCAAACGGTAAAGCATAGCATATAGTTGTGTCAAGTAAAACAGTAATTAAGGCAACCGGCTTGGCAGACAGGCATGTGATGGTCATAGGGTTTTGTTTTTGTAAAAGTAGTTATAGTCTAGGTTTGAAAAATACCCAGTTCTCTATAACCAAGGCTCTGATACCAATCTGTAACACCCCCAAAATCTAGTTTAGCGGAAGCATACATGTCACTGGGGTGCTACTAAATTGGATCACAACACATAGTACAGAGAACGGATTTTACCTATCCGTTTTATAAGAAATTTCATTATTAAAAGTATAAAATTTACATCATTCAAAAGTAGTGCGAAAATACAGGCCCATAAAAGGATTTAAGCGGTCCCAATATATATATATATATATATATATATATATATATATATATATATATTATATATATAATTAATATATATATATATATAACAGAGTTGTC